>OY755238.1:36269968-36459450 GCA_963576725.1 Azorinus chamasolen | reverse complement strand
TCACAAAATGTCGCGCGCCCTATGTAATATACATACCTGTCACCACCCGTCACATCTTTCATAAGAGTGTCGTGCGGCAAACGCTTGTATGTACCTGAGACGCGATACATTTCCGACAGCAACACCACAGTTTTCCGAGAATAGCAGTGGATATTCAAGCGAATTACAAATGGAGGATTTTGATTTATTGAAATATGAATTAACCAATACTGCCCAAACATGAGGTCACGGCAACTCAAGTTCTCAATAACCGCTTCAGAATTTCACTAATAAAACTAGTAGGTGATTACATTGTACTTTGCAGAGATTTCCGGTGATTTCGATTAGATTATCCAGAATGATTATTTATTCATTTTCGTCAATGCACATGTCTACAAATCGTTTAACCCTTTACTTCATATAAACGCGTTTCACACATTTGCAAACGGAGTAGACCAAAGTTTCCAAGTTTATTTGTATAAATGCAAACGAAGTAGACCAAGAACAGACGACTTCTATAGGCAGACCTTGGTGTCCCCATCAGCGAAATTGGCAGCAACAGTAGTTTATCAACTCTGTCTATATTCCATCGAGGAAACACTGGTCTTAACCCTTTCCCTCATATCAACGCTCTATGGCAAACAGAGTAGGCAAAGACAAGACGTCTAATCAGGGTTCGCTCTATTTCCGTATAAAATTATATAGATCTGATCCTTCAGTTTTTGTTTGAACCAAAAGTTTCCTTGAAAAGTTTACATTATTAAATAAATGGGTAATTAATATTCCTTAATTGATCAACTCATGTAGAGTAAGTATAAATGTTCCTTAGAGAAAGAGTTAAACACTGCTTCAAACCGGCCTGGCTCCAAATTATAGCTAAATACTCACACATCGCCTTTAACAACAAAACGCACACATTGTTTAGTAATTCAAATCCCCGAGAGTGTCATAACACATTGTTTTCATTAAGAGACAGCAAAAAAGATTACTGTTTTTAATTTTAGTTTATTTTTCATTTATATTCAATGCTAACATCCAGCATGATGACTTCAAGAGTTATTAAGATCAGTTTAATATTTAATGTGATAATTATGTCTTTTGTATCCCCCCCCTTTTTTTTTTAAATCTTTTCAAAAGCTTGAATCCATATCAGTTGCTAAATAACTGTCCGGAATATCGAGGCGTCATGTCAATTTCATTTGCTCCAACAGGCTTCAGCCGCTAGCCGCTGTTGTATCCTGTCACTGAACTGATTCTGAACGCAGTTGCAAAATAAAATAGACCGACTTACTAGGTAAATTGTCACTTACTTCGGTAAATAGACACTTACTAAATAAATGGCCAGTAACGGCTGATTTACTAAAATAAATCGCCAGAGAATTTGAAAAATACTGCAACGCCATTGGACAAAATATAATTTCAATCACTAATCATTGTTTAACTCTTTCGCTGCCAAATTTTGTTGTATGCAAACTTTGTCGTCTGCAAACTTTGTCGTCTGCTACAGTTTTCATTTTATCTTTATTTTTAATTCAAGAATCAGTGACAGTTACAAACAGTCTGGATCCTGATGAGACGCCGAGTTACTCGGCGTCTCATCTGGATCCAAACTGTTTGCATAGGTTATCAAAGGTGCGACATTGGCAGCAAAAGAGTTAATGATAGAGTTCACTCAGTACGCAGTGATATGGAAAGTCGTAAAAAAACCATCTCGGTTAAAGGGTTAATTCTTTACTCCATAAATTTTTCTACGTCTTTGCAAACAGGGTAAACCTAAATAAATCGTCTGAGCGTGGTTTGCTCTGTTTGCTTATAACATCATATACATGTACGTCTGAATCTACAGCTTCTGTCATGATTATTTAATATTCATATTCCTTATGCCTTAATAAAGATTCACGTAGTAATGAATTAAACATAACAAATATCATATGACTTGACATCTCGCCAGGATTAACCTTTTACCCCATAAACACGACTTTCTACGCATTTGCAAACAGAGTAGAACCAGATCAGACGACTCCTGTAGTCTGCTTATGATGTAATATAGGTATGATTCTACGGTTTCTGTCATGGCCAAAATTACCGTGTCCATGTGCTTTTATAGCAATTAATCTAATTCATATTCATGATGTCATTATTTCTTACATGAATATTCATGGAGTAAAGGGTTAAAACTGATCGCAAAAGAAATCACGAAATATTACCTCGGAGATTCATGCGGTAAAATGTGAAATCAAAGGACCGAGGTCTTGATGCTGTATAAGATAATTTACCTCATGAATATTTATGTAAGAAATAATGACTTCATACATAATAATAATAATATGAATTTTTATAAAATGACAAATGTCCGCAGATAATGGTAACCATGACAGAAGCTGTAGAATCATATCTATATTATTCCATAACCAAACAGAGCAGACCCTGATCAGACGGCTCCTATAGGAGCCGCCTGATCTGGGTCTACTCTGTTTGCAAAGGCGTAGACCCTGATCATATCTATATTATTCCATAAACAAACAGAGCAGACCCTGATCAGACGACGGCTCCTACGGGATTTCTGTTTGCAATACGTCAAGGGGCGAATATATCCGAGAAAGGGTTATCAAAAATTTGGTCAAATATGTAAAAAACAATATAGATCAATCTTAGTTTCAATTGAAAGGGTGTTATTGCAAGAATACACTGCTCCAGCTCAAGTTCATCCTGTCTAATTAGACGGACGGAGGCCGACGACTTAAGTCCGCAAAACATAATAATTATAATTAAATGGACGGCAAACTTTTTAAATACGGTGACTGATCTGGTTCCGTAGAGTTTCTGAAGTATAACGATGTTTTTTTTATATACATGTATTGCGGAACTCAAGTCTTTGTTGAAATCTACTTACTTAAATCCACAGGCGTTGGGCTCATGAAATATGTCTAAAATAAGTTAAAATGTCCCTAAATTGACGTTTTGTAACACTTGGGTCCGAAAAAAATAAAGCCTGGGGCGTTTTGAGACAAAGCTGAAATTTCGAATATTCTATATAAGAGAATATAATATAGAATATACGAAATATCAGCTTTGTCTCAAAACGCCACAGGCTTTAATTTTTCGGCCCCAAATGTTACAAAACGTCAATTTAGGGACATTTTAACTTATTTTAGACATATTTCATGAGCCCAACGCCTGTGCTTAAATCGTCTTCTGACGTCATCGCAACATTGTAGACCCAGATCACAAATAAGTACTTGGAATAGGGAGAACTAACAGTTACTGGAATGTGATTGACTACATCCGATTATTGTGAAATTATTGGCCGAGTGTCAAACAGCTTTGATCATGATGAGACACTGAGTCACTTGGGATCTCATCTGTATTAAAGCTGCTTTTAACCCATTCCTCTTAGACTAGTTTTAGACCCAACCTCTTTGAATAAATCTACAGAAAAGGAGCAACGGAAATATCTATAATTGTGTAGTATTGAAACCATTGTGATAAATAGAGCAGTTGCTCCTATGGAGCAACTGCTCTATTTATCACAATGGTTTCAAAAATGACTTTTACAGAGGCATCAAACGGCACCGGTAGGAGGGAATGAGTTAACCCTTTCCCTCCTATTGACGCCTCTGTAAAATGTAAATGTATCAGACCGCTGTTAGCGGGATAAGTGTTAAAAAGGCAACATGTATACATGACGTCACAAAAGACAAATTCCAACAAAGTCATGCAGGGGTGGGAAATGGGGAATAAACAACAACACCAAGATTATGATAAAACTCATTTCAATCATTTCTACAAAGAAAGCAATGCATTCTGGGTATGAGAAAGCAAAATTCCATGTATCCGTTAAGCCTTTACTCCATGAATATTCATATTAGAAATAATGACATCATGGTATTAATTAGATGATTTTTCATGATGGTAAATGAACATAGGAGTTTTTGGCAGACACTGTAGAATCAGGATCTTTATTACTTCATAAGCGAACAGAGTAGACCTTGATCAGACGGCTCCAACAGGGACTGTCTGATCTGGGTGTAGGCTACTTTGTTTGCAAATGCTTTAAAATGAGTATCTATGGAGTCAATGGATCACAGTCAGAATACATGTACATTGTGTACCTCATAATAAAATATAAAACACAACAAGTAAACACGTTTAAACAAAATTTCATCAACGATAAACCATAAAAAATATATAATTAACAAATAAATGAAATATTACTAGCCATACGGAAGTCTAACAATCGGATATGCTCTGATAGCGAGCAGTAAATGACCGCGTCATGCCTTTCTCATGCAAATATCAATTTCGTCTGCCTTCCTTTCCTTTTATTTCTCAAAAGCAAAAGTGGGATGTCCAACTATTTGAATCCTGACGAGATGCCGAGTAACTCGGCGTCATTTGGACTCAGACTGTTTGCAAAAGAAATCGCCCATTGCAGTAAGCAAAATTATGAGTTGCAGTCCGGTGACTGATGCTGTGAAAGAAACGTTAATTATTTCGCTGCCAATGTCGCATCCGTGATTACCTATGCAAAGAGTTTGGATCTGATATTGCTGAATATCACCATTATATGGATACATGTACAGTAAAATCTCGATTATTCGAGCACTAAAATACATATCATCATCGATTTTTAAGACAGGTGGAAGCTTAATACAGGGTGAAAGTCATGCAGAAAGCTCCTCTAGGAGCTTTCTGCATGACTTTCACCCTGCATTAAACAGCCATCTGCCTAAAAGGGTCTAAATTCTTTTATACTAAAAATTCGAATAGTCGAGTTTTTTTCTGTAGTTAGACTCACCTAGAGAGTCGTTCCGTATATTTCGCAACCCACGTGATTCGTGTGCGTCTTATTTCGTTTCTAACGAAGGTAAGTATAATATTATATATTCCATTGGTATACATGAACATCTAAACGTTTCCCTGCATTGATTCAATCAATTGCTAATTATGACAAAGGGTATTTTGAACAACAAAACGGATTTTAAAAATAAAATCAATCTTTACAAACAGTTAGATATCTAATTACTTTGTATATTATGTCCATGTACTGATTATTCATCTTCTGCCATTGCCAGGATTTCTTTCGTTCATGTGCACTTATGCAAAATGATGTACACGTATTGCTTTCACACAATTTTGAACAAAAGTTGTCACCGAGTGTCTGTTTTTGCATATATTATCACAGATTTGCCAGTAACGGCAAAATACATGCATGGCGTCATTATTTCTTTCTTGACTTTTCATGGAAGAAAGGGTAAACTATTCACTCCATGAATATTTATGTAAGAAACAATGACATCATGAATATTAATTAGTTGCATTTTTACGATGGCCTATGAACGTAGGCATTCCTGATCATGCCAGAAACTGTAGAATCAGATCTATATTACCCTATAAGAAATCAGGAGCCGTCTGTTCTGGATCAACTCTGTTGGCAAAGGCGCTAAAAGGTGTATTTATGGAGTAAAGGATTAACACATTCCCTCATTTTGACGCCTCTGTAAAAGTCACTTTGTGAAACCATTGTGATAAATAGAGCATTTGTTCCATAGGAGCAAATGCTCTATTTATCACAATGGTTTCAGAACTACACACTTCTAAATGTTCCTTTTCTCTAGTAAATTATTCTTTTCGGTAATAATGTTGTACTAAAACTGATTTCAAAGCCAATGTCAAGGTAACAGAGATACCAATGTGGTATGCGACACTCTGCCTTCCCAATATGCACACACAATAGTTTTGCAAACCATAAGCCTATAGTGTTTGTGAAGATATCATCTGGACAAAAATCCGGATGGATGGAAGTACGGACGGAGAGACAAAGGGAGTACAAAAATATAGCCCCATCCCATCCACCTAAACCACCACCATCCCTCCGGTGGCCGGTGGGGGAATTAATTAGCTAAAGTTGAACGATGGTATAATGAAAGAACAGAAGTTTTGGCCATGTCAGTGACTGAAGAATCAGCTCTATAAAATTCAGTAAGGATACAGAGCAGTCACTGATCAGACAGCGTCTACAGGGGATGTCTAATATGGGTCTACTCTGTTTGATAAGGCGACGAAAGGGTCTCTATCAGGTAAACTCTCTTTAATGCGACCGCCAAAAAGGGGCATAATTATGGGTGCAAGAGGCGGGTGGTAGCTTAATGCGTCCTGCATTAAGCAACCATCTGCTTGTAAAGACAGATATGTTTATTCATTAAGTGGTCGCAAAAGAGGGATTCTACTGTATACAGTACAGACAAGTAACATTATGGTAACCATACATTGTACATGAAATTGAGAGAAAAAAGGTTTTTGTTGCCAATGGCGAATCATTTATCACGTTTGCAAATAGTTTGGATCCAGATGAGATGCCGAGTAACTTATTAAATATAAATGGAGTGTCACACAGTTTGCTCGGCGTCTCATCTGACTCCAAACTGTTTGCAAAAGTAATCACGTTTTCAATCATTACAGCAAGCCCCATGAGTCGCTTTTCGGCGTCCAAGGATCTAATTCTTTCGCTCCAATAGTCGAAACCGTAAATGGCCAATGCAAACAGTTTGGATCCAGATGAGACGCCGAGTAACTCGACCTCTCATCAGAATCCAAATTGTTTGACACAGTGTGTATTTTAAAACATGTAGAAAGCCCCAGTTTGAAACTTTAGAAGACGATAATCTTAGCAGTCAGACGAAATTTGCTTGGCGGCTAAAGAGTGGGCTGCACGTTGCATTCATTGACAGACCTGCATTCAATGCTAGAAAGTACATGTATTATTATCGTTGTTTCAACGAGAACATTGCACGTATCATACTTCATGCTGTAGTTTCTGAAATTTCCCGTGCTTGCTTTCATCCAAACCACGACTCTCGTAACCCTTATCGTGCATGACTATTATGCCTTTTCTAACCTTTTCCATCATAGAAAAAACATTTTTACTTATTTGCAGAGCAGATCCAGATCAAACGGCTCCTACAGGAGCCGTATGATCAGGATCTGCTCTGTTTGCTAATGAAAGTATAACAGAATACCAAAGATCCATGTGTACATATGGCATTATAAAAAATCAGCAAACAGACATTCATGATGTCATTATTTCGTACATGAATATTCACCAGGGAAAGGGTTAAACTCCGGTCTGTTCCAATTCTTTCAGACTTGTGAGTGGTTTCCGGGTTTGGGAAACTATTGACCGGGAGACAAACAACGTGGACCCTGATAAGATGCCGAGTTATTCGGCGTGACATCTAGACCTAAGATGTTTTCAAATGCCAACTATGTCGCGCTTAGCGTGATAAGGATTGACCCTTTCCCTGATGAATATTCATGTAGGAAATAATGACGTCATGAATATTAATAAGATTATTTTTTATAATGGCATATGAACACATGACATTTCGGCTCAGACAGGAGCTGTATAACCCGATCTATATTACACCATAAGCAAACAGAGCAGACCCTGGTCAGACGTCTCCTTTAGGACCCGTCTGATCTAGGTCTACTATGTTTGCAGATGCGTCAAAATGCGCTTACATGAGGGAAACGATTAAAGATAATCCGTCGCACAATATAATCATAAAAAACTAATCAATGAGAGTGTCAATCAAGTATTTTCCTCCGACAATTTTTCATTTGACTTAGAAACGGTATCAACAGGCACAATTCCATTTTTCTCTTCGCTTTTATTAACAGCCTTAGTAAAGACTTTCGGCAAATTGCCGTCTACATTTGTCACAATAACATTAGGGAATACACGTGATTTACTAGAGACGGGTCTACCTTTTTGAACGGGGGATACAGGAACAGTGTTCTCAGTGTTCGTGTTAGAGGTTTGGCGCGGAACTTTCTGCGGTTTTTGCGCCCCGCCTGCGAGGCTGGCTCCAGTGAAAAACGGAAACCTAGGAGTTCGAACGACGCCATTTTCTGTTTTGTCCTTTTCCACGTTGTCTATTGTTATTACCACTTTCTCTGACCCACCAGGAGGTCTTTTTGAATCCAAAGTGTTTTCACGACTTTTTTTCTCCCTAACTCTGCTTAGCCAGTTTCTGAACACTTTCAGTGTCCTCTCCTTCTTGTTTTTCTTGATTTCTTTCTTCTTGAACTGTATCACTGATAACCTAGCCTGGATAAGTTCTCGGGTCTTGTCGTCTATGTCATGATTAGTAGCATGCCTTGTCTTCCGGTCATACAATCTGTCCACGAGTTTGGCGATTACAATGGCAGCCACGACCGCAAATATAATTATGACAACTGTTATCACAACTTTGATCCCAATGCTTGAACTTTCCGAATCTAAAAATAGAATAAAACAAGAGTAGACAAGAGTAAATATACGTGTATAAAGAGTAGCCACTTACTACATATAAACAATACATTCTACGTTTTTGAAAACAGAAGAGGCCCGGATCAGACGGCTCCAGTAGGAGCCATCTGATCAGTGCCTGCTTGGTTTACTTATGAAACAATCGAGATGTGACTACAGTTTCTGCTATAGCCAAAATTTCATGAATCCATATGCCATTATAAAAATGAATCTAACTAATATGCAGGAAGTCGTTTTTTATTTCTTATATGAATATTCATGGAGTAAAGGGATAGTACATTTACATGATAATACAGTAAAATCTCGATTATTCGAATTTTGGTGTAGTAGAATTTAAACCCAATTTGGCAGGTGGCTACTTAATGCATGGTGAAAGTCATGCAGAAAGCTCCTCTAGGAGCTTTCTGCATGACTTTCACCATGCATTAAGCTGTCACCTGTCTTAAAGATCGATAATGATACATATTTCAGTGTTCGAATAATCGAGATTTTAGTGTATATCCATTTGGAAGAAAAATAATCTGCCAAAGCATGTGAAACTTGTGATGTTGTGACATGCAGCAAAACCCCTCTAAAACGATTTTAGTGAACACGAATTTAGATTTTATTAGGCAAGTGACTGTTTAATGCAAGGTGAATGTAATGCAGAAAACTAAATTCATCCTGCAATGAGCTGTAGTTTTAAGAATAGTTTATACATGTATCGTAACTCTTTCCTTCATATAAACATGTATTTGAAATAGAGTAGACCCAGAACAGACGACTCCTATAGAGGAACCGTCTGATCAAGGTCTGCTCTGTTTGCTAATGAAATTTGATAGATCTGATTCTATACTTTCTAAAATGGGTACAATGTTCCATCTTCCGTATTTCATTATAAATATGTTGTCCATGAATATTCAGTATTGAAAGGTATTGAAATTTGTAATACACATATAACAGGGAAAGGGTTAATTACTCAAGATTTACCCCTTTCTATTCCCAAACAGCTGGGATCCGGATTAGACGCCGAGTAACTTTATCTGTGTTACACTTGATCAACAGTTTCTCATTAGACTTGATCAAATTGTAAGTAAAACTATTACAACAATATAGAATGATAGTTTATACTTCAATATTTTGCAGAAACACAGTTGGTCGTAATTTAAGACCTGATCACGAATCCCTTTGATAAGCTTAATGTGGGGTGAAAGTCTTTCACATGAAATGCATTAAGCAACCACCTGCCTAACAGATCCCATCCGTCTTTTTTTAAATTCCTGTTTAAACCTTTCCCTTAAATGTAAGCGCATTTTGACACATCTGCAAACAGAGTAGACCCAGATCAGACGGCTCCTATAGGAGCCGTCTGATCAGGGTTTGCTCTGTTTGTTTATGGTGTAATATAGATCTGATTCTACAGTTTCTGCCTGAGCCAAAATGTCATGTGTTCAGAGACGTATGATCTGGGTCTACTCTGTTTGCATTTTAGGCATTCACCCTTGACTCCACAGATAAACATTTGCAAACAGAGTAGACCAGATCAGACGGATCCTGTAGGCACCATCTGACCAGGGTTCTGCTTTGTATGCTTAAGGTGTAATATAGATATGATTTTACAGTTTCTGACATGACCAAATATCATGTCCATGTGTTTTTATAACAATTAACCTATAGTAATTAATACTCATGGTGTCATTATCTATTACACGAATGTTCATGGAGTAAAGGGTTAAACGGCGTATTGACCCATTTGCTCCCAGTGGATTCTTCCATGTTTATATATATTGGATTAGTCTATCTTTTATCTAAAGGATGTCTGGTCTAAATTTTCATTTTTGTCTTGTTTTATATTGAATTTCCTATCAGCAAACAGTGTAGACTCTGATCAGACGCCGCATTATGCGGCGTCTGATCAGAGTCTACACTGTTTGCCTACGTCCCATAAATGGGATCGTGGGAGCAAAAGGGTTAATTGAGTAAAGGGTGGCGTTCCATCAGGATCATGTCGATACATTACAGATTCGTGCTTAAACTTGCTGAAATTGGATATTTTCAAGTGCACATATTGTTACTGGTGAAAAATATTTCCGTAAGTAAACATCAGCTTTAAGTAATTTGTTTGCAAGAAAGTCACGAATACACATATTACTCTGATCCTAGTCCGAATAACTTGATTTTATATGAAAATGGGACCACGCACTATTATGTAATGCTGTCCATGCTTTTACAGAAATATGAGAGATAATGTTTAGAATTTGAGTAGACGGCATTTTTGTAGTAGGGGTTACTGGGGGCAGGTAGGGTTAATTAATATATTGATACGTTGATGGTGCTACCTTGTGACAGGTACCTGTGACCTATGTGACAGATACCTGTGACCTGGGTGGATACATTCAGTAGAACGTATATAAAGTGACAACTTAATGAATAAACGCGGGTGTCTTTAACCCTTCGCTTGCTTTTCGCGTCAATATACCTACCTGTAAATAGTGAAGACCCAGATGAGACAGCTCCTGCAGGAGCTGTCTCATCAGGGTCTGCACTATTTACAAGTTGACTGTGCAACCAGTGCACTCCACAGCAGTGACTGCACAGCGAAATACCTGTACACAGTGAAGATATATATACTTATTTAACAGGGCATGGGTAAAGAAGGAGAAATGTATTTTAAAATTCAGCAAGCGAAGGGTTAAGCGTAGGTGGCTGCTTAATGTTTATACGAACGCAATATAGAAAGCTCATATGGGAGCTTCGTATGCAATGTTGCGTAATGTTCCTAAATTAAGCTACAACCGACGTTAAATACAGGTACCCCGAATTAGAGCCAACCTTTGTGATCACAGTAGACAGATTCCACTGTATAATCATGTAGCAAGTTTAGCATTTATCGTCTGCTACAAGTGCTGCAATTATCGTCTGCATCAATAAAATAAAAACACTGTTTTGTAAACGTTTCAAAGAGACCATACAACACCATCATCGAGTAAATGAGTTGCATGTGCATATTACCTGGTGTGGATACATACTGTTTACAAAGACAATGCCACATTTTACATGCTACGATAAAGGACAAATTGCAATTAATGTACTTCTTTTTTTGATAACCAGGTATAGATATAGGTTAATCACTGTATTTTGATATGTACAATGTAATTGCTTTGTCCCTGTGTATAAAGGTCATGCTAGACATACATTATTTAAATTACCAATCTATTCTTAACCCCTTCTCTGTTGTATACTCATGTAAGAAATAATGACGTCATGAATACTAATATGATTCTTTTATAATGGCACATGAAAACAGGACATTTTGGTTCAGGCAGAATCTGTAGAATCAGATCTATATCACACCATAAAGCAAACAGAGCAGACCCTGATAAGAAAGCTCCCATAGGAGCCGCCTGGTCTGGGTCTACTCTGTTTGGAAATTGCAGATGCGCGAAAAATGCGCTTTCATAAGGGAAAGGATTAAAGCAACCATTTACCTGGTATAGGCGCATTCTGACATTTTTGCAAATTGAAAAACTCGTTTGATCAGGAATGTGTGTTGTTTATCGATATGCTTCTACTGTTTCTGATCTGATTCTACAGTTTCTACCGCTGCCAAAATATCTAAATAATATACCATTGTAGAAAATCAACTTATAGATAATTAAATGATATACCGTAAAAACCCCTCTAAACGGGAATTCTAGTAGAGATGAATAAATTTAGATACTTTTAGGCAGATGACTGCTTAATTAATGCAGGGTTCTCCGAGAGGAGATTTCTGCATGACTATCACTCTGCATTAAGTTGCCACCTGTCTCCAAGACCGATATTTATACTAAATTTAACGTTCGGTTTAGAGCGGTTTGACTGTACAGAAGAATATCTCTAGATAAAGCGACTAAGTATAAAATATATAAACATAAGTGTCTTAAAAAGCATGCAGTTGACCTAAATATAAACAGTATCATATAGCATGCCGATAAAATGTCGTCTGGCCCAATTGATGACGTCACATTTTGCTATAGTTCCCTTCAAAAATGCTTTCCGAGTATCAAACAGCTTGGATCCTGGTGAAATGCCAAGTCATTTAGTGTCTCATCTGGATCTAAACTGTTTGCACAGGTAATCGCAAATATTGCGGCTAGTGTGTGAAGACTTAACCATTTACGTCATAGATGACCCATGTGTTCACATGCCAATATAAAAACTCAGCTACTTTATATCCATGATTTCATTACATTGTTTTTCATACATGAATATTCATCATGTAAAATGTTAAGCCTTTAATCCAAAATTGTCTCCGCCATTCCAAACAGACTAGACTCAGAACAGACAGCTCTTATAGGAGCCGTTTGATCAGGGCTTGCTATGTTTGCTTATGATATGATATATTTTTACAGTTTCTGCCATGACCGAAATTTCCTGCGCCCATGTCCTATTATAACACATTAATCTTATTAAGCTTCATGACGTCATTATTCCTACATGAATATTCATCATTTAAAAAGTCATGAAATATGTATGACACAACCAAACAATAGTGAAACCCATATAAGGCAAGTGCAGACAATCAATGGGACCACTTATTCGCGCTATCCGCGACTTGAATCGCATTTTCAAACAGCTGGGATCCAGATGACATGCAGAGTAACTCGGCGGCTCATCAGGTTCCAACCTGTTTGATATTCGGTCAATAGTTCCTCAAAAGCTTGATTGAATCCGCTGTAGTCAAAACAGACATTAACCCGTTACTCCATAGATACGCCTTTCTACTCCATTGCAAGCAGAGTAGACCTAGATCAGACGGCTCCTATGGGAGCCGTCTGATCAAGGTCTGCTCTGTTTGCTTATGATAGAATATAAATATAATTCTGTAGATTCAGCCATGGCCAAATATTCCTTTGTAAATGTGATATTATAAAAAATAATCTAAGTTTTTTTCTAAACAAGCTAAGGGTGAAATGTATCAGACTGTCTGGGGGTATGTATAAAACAAACATCTGAGTTGACCCTTAGCCTGCTGTAAAAATTATATCTGCTCAAACTCTGATTTGCTTTTTTTACTTTCAATTCGTTAAAATATTGAGGAACTATTGGTAGAGTGTCAAACAGCTTGGATCCTGTTGAGATACAGAGTGACTCGACGTCTCATCTAGATCCAAGCTGTTTACAAATGTCTGCCACATCACGCATATATAGCAGATGCAATATTATCACGAGAGCCGAGGAACAACAAATGAATAATGAAATAGTCTGGTGTTGCAAAAATCACTTAATGGTTTACATTTACGAAACGGGTCAGCATGCTAAACATTACTAGTATGAAAATGCAGAGCTACAGCCAAATACTGAAATGGTCCATTATCCACCAAACCCTATACTGTGACCACTCTTTAGAATCGCCTCTTCGAGACGATTCTATAGAGTGGTCACTGTATAGGGTTTGGTGGAGAAATTAAGGAGCTATTCTTGAAAATGTTGAAATTTACGCATCTTATCTGGACCTCTGAATTGAAAGAGATATTTGCCAGAGAATGACAAACAGTGCACATATTGATCTTCTAGGAAACTTCTAATCTGTGTCTTCATTGATGGTAAATTGCCAGTCCAGTGCACCCGATTCCCATATTTAAAATGTTAACACACCTTTAGCCTGCTGAGAAGCTGGCAGCAGAAAAAAAAAATGCCTCCACCAGTTCTCAAAATTGATTTCTTTCCATTGATACACGCAAAGCGTCAAGCCGTTTGTATCTTGATGAGAACGTCGAGTTACCCAGCGTCTCATCTGAATGCAGACTGTTTGTGCATAGGCAATCACTTACCCGCCCACATCAGGCTTAAGGTCAAATGTAAATAAATAAAGACTGCAGAACAGGGATTCTTCTAATACACAAAATTGGTTTATCCTGTCTAACACCTAGATTTATCCCTTTCCCTGATAGAAACACCATTTCACACTTTAGCAAACAGAGTAGATCCAGATCAGAAGACTACTACAGAAGTGTTTGCTCTGTTTGCTTATGGAAGTACATTGTATGCAGATCTGATTCTACAGTTTATGCAATAGGTAAAACTCCAGTGTTTAAATTTAGCTAATGAATATTCATGATGTCATTATTTCTTACATTAATATGCATCAAGTGAAGGGTTAATACGGCTAATAGGATTATCGTGTCTTGTTACTCTTGTACATGCCATAACATTACTTATTTTTTCATGTGTGTGCAGGTGTTAACCCTTTCCCTGTTATACGTTTATTCCAAATTCCAATACCTACTTAAAATATTCATAGACAAAATACAAATGTAGTTATAATGAAATATTGAAAGTGGAACATTGTAGCCATTTTAGAAAGTAAAAACCCAGATCTATCAAATTCCATTACCAAACAGAGCAGACCCTGATCAGACGGCTCCTATAGGAGCCGTCTGATCTGGGTCTACTCTGTTTGCAAATGCGTGAAAACACGTTTATATGAGGGAAAGGGTTAACCGTTATCCCGCTATTTCTTGTATTTGCAATAAACTCGGCGCCACGTCAGGCGTCACATCAGGCGTCAAGTCAGGGTCTAAGCTGTTTGACATTAGGTCAGTAGTGTCTAAAAAACTGTAGGTAGACAAAATTACACCAGATCTAAATCTGAGCAGACATTTTGTTTTTGACATCGGGATAGGGGATAACATTGTAAATCACAGAACAAGTAATTTCAGTTGGCAACTCTTCAACTTATATATCATGTTATTAGTTATTACATGGTTTGGAGTCGGAGACATGTTTGTACAGTAAACCTTCGCTAATCCGGTCTGTTAGTAAAGAAAAATCGAGAACGTTTTAGACAGGTGGCTGTTAATGCAGGATGAAAGCCACGTAGAAAGTGACGAATATCGCCATATAAAGTTTGCTGCCAGATATGACTTTTACAGAGGCGTAGAATGGCGTATTTATGGAGGAAAGGGTTAAAGAGGCTTAATAGCTTTATATAAATGTATAGCATCGTAATTAATGTCTTGTTGCGGTTAATAACATGAAAAGCATTTAAATAGATAGTCGGGTTTCGAGTTAAATGTAAACAAGGCAGACTTTGGTTATATTTTTGTCAAAAGTGATAAATAATACAAAGTACAGTGGAACCTGAGCAGACAGGCAGTCGAGCTATCGAGTCTCCTTGAATTTTCAGTATTTTTGTCATTTTGACTTGAAACATTGGTAGTTGGTGTCGCGAATTCGTCTTTCAACTTGAAACTTATAAAATAGATACCCATTTGAATACTCGGTTAAAAGAGGTATCACTGTATAAACGTATAGTTAAAATATTATATGGCTTCGTGGTTGAATACTGTCTTTGTATTGGTACTGTTTGTTCGGCAACTTATTTTCTATATATGAATAGTCACAGAGTTTACCAAGTCATAGAATTTACCCAAGACATTTCAAGCTTACAGGGCAGAAATAAAAACATCAAGTTCACGCTAAAATCTCTATGTTAACAGTGACTTTGGTCAGCTGCTGGTAATGCCAATTCTCTCTCTCTCTCTCTCTCTCTCTCTCTCTCTCTCTCACACACACACACTCTCTGTCTCACTCTCGCTCTCTCTCTCCTCTCTCTCTTTCTCCCTCACTCTATCCTCTCTCTCTCCTCCCTCTCACATCTCTCTATCCTCTCTATCTCTTCTCCCCCTCTCTCTCTCTCTCTCTCTCTCTCTCTTCCTCCCTCCCTCCCACTCTCTCTCCTCTCTCTCTCTCCTCCCTCTCTTCCTCCCTCCCTCTCTCTCTCTGATATATCCTCTCTCTTCCCCCTCTCTCTCCCTTCTCATTCCTCTCCCTCCTCTCTCTCTGTTCTCTTTCTCTCTTCCTCCCTCTCTCCCCCCTCTCTCTCCCTTGTCTCTCTCTCCTCTATATCCCCCTATCTCCTATCTCTCCCTATATTTTTTTAGCCCAAGCATATAGGTTTTAAAAACAAATGTTTTACTAATATACCTTTATTATTTAGTTTAGAATTATATTTAATATGAAATTATTATTGCAGACGACACTTTTAAATTTGGTGCCAAAAGAGTTAAAATACAGTAAAACCTCCGTAAAACAGTCATCTATACAGTTAAACCTGTCTTAAGTGACCATTGAAATAAATTTAAGTCGAGATCTTTAGGGCAATTGGTAGCTTAATGCAGGTCGAAAGTAATGCACAAAACTCTGTATTGCTAGTGTCCTGCATTAAGCACACCTTTTTTAAGACTTCTCCAATCAATTAATATATGGACGCTTTAAAAGACATGTGAAACTGTATTATTGACCTTTATTGCATGCGAAAGCTTACATATGCTCTCGAAGGGGCTTAAGCATTACTGAAGCTAGACAATTAGAAGTCACCTGATTTTAAATTTCCCTGGGTTTATTCATTAACCCATTCCTCCATTCCATAAATACGCTTTTCGACGCCTCTGTAATAGTCACTTCTTGAAACTATTGTGATAAATAGAGCATTTGATCAATAGGAGCAAATGCTCTATTTATCACAATGGTTATAATACTGCACAATTCTAACATTTTTTCCCTTTCTCTAGTAAATACTCATTTTCGGTAGATTTATTCAAAGAGGTCTATCTAAAAAATCTATGAGGGAAATGGGTTAAGAGGGTCACCTATATTCTTATCACTTATATATTAACGTGTTTTCACGCATTTGCAAACAGAGTAGACCCAGATCAGACGGCTCCTATAGGAGCCGTCTGATCAGAGTCTCTCTGTTTGTTAATATAATTTGCTAAACCTGTTTCTTTACTTTCAAAAATGGCTACAATGTTCCACCTTCAATATTTCATTGTAACTATTTGTTCCTGAATATTCAGTAGGTATTGAAATTTGGAATAAACATAAAACAGGGAAAGGGTCAATACAAGACGAAAGTTATACAGAAAGCTCCCATTGGGAGCTTTCTGTATTACTTTCATCCTGCATTGAGCGGCTGTCTGTTTCATTAAGGAACATATTTATGTTTATTCAATTAATGATCGGTTAAGAGTGGTTGCACGGTACGTGTATTTATGCAGCCATATTGTCCATGACTTGTACATGGGGCAAAACTAGACTGGTTGTCATTAAAAACCTATCAATACCCACGGCCGAGAAAATCAATATAAAACCGTAATAAACCACAGCACAGTCAACCCTCTACAAATCGAACATTCAAATTGGTATCAATGCTGGTTCTTGAGACAAGTGGCAGCGTAATGCAGAGTGAAAGTCATGCAGAAAGCTTCCAAAAGGGGCTTTCTGTTTGGCGTTTGCCCTGCATTAATCAGTCACTTGCATAAAAATATACTAATTCATCGTTACTCAAATGTCCGATTAAAAGAGGTTTAGCTGTATTCTTTTGAACCATTCTCCTCGAAGATGGTCGGAAGTATCTTTGCAAGCGGTAATAAAAATGCAGATCAACAGTTCATGGTTAACTATTTAACTTCCAATGGCGAATCTGTGATTACCTGTGCAAACAGTTTGGATCCAGATGAGACTCCAAGTAACCAGGTCTCTCACTCGGGTTTAAACTATTTGATACAGTGATTATGCTTTTAAAAAATGAAATGAAACTATGAAAATTGCAGCAGACGGTACATTTTGCTGACGACAATACGTGGCAGCATAAGAGTTAGCGTTCTAAGTTTGCGATCTGGGATCATGAAAGATTAATCCTTCGCCTCATGAATATTCATATAAGAAATAATTATTAACCCATTTGCTCCCAGTGTATTCTTCCATGCTTATAATGGATTAGTCTATCTTCTATCTAAGGGATGTCTGGTCTAAATTTTAATTCTTGTTTTGTTTTATATTGATTTTTTTATCAGCATTATGCGGCGTCTAATCAGAGTCTACACTGTTTGCCTACGTCCCATATATGGGATCGTGGGAGCAAATGGGTTAAATGAAAGTTAATTAGCTGAAGTTTTATAATGATACATGAACGCTGAAATATTTTGGTCGTGGCAGTAAGAACTGAATGACCATCTCTATATTATTTCACAAGACAACTTCGCAGACACTGGCGGTTCTTGTAGGGTCTACTCTGTTTTCAAAGGCATTTTCAAAGATTCTTTCGGTGTCATAGATGAATTCGTGATATCCTTTGCAAACAGGATCCAAACTGTTAGACATATATTGTATTTTTGTAAAGAATTGAAGAAAACGCCACTTCGGAGTCTGAAGAATACGATGGTATTTGCAGATGAACTTTATTTTGCGCCGAAATTCGTTACAATAGTTAAATATGTAACACTAAATGTCTCTTTTAACCCATTCCCTCATAGATTTACGACTTTTGACGACTCTGTAAAAGTCACTGTGTGAAACCATTGTGATAAATAGAGCGGTTGCTCCTATAGGAGCAAATGCTCTATTTATCACAATTGTTTCAAACTACAAAGTTCTAAAATTTTGCTTTTCTCTAGTTAATGCTCCTTTTCGGTATATTTATTCAAAGATGTTGTATCTAAAATAGCCTATGAGGTAAAGGGTTCATGTCAGACGGCCATTACATTAACCCTTTGTTCAATGAGTATTTATTTAAGAAGTAATGACATCATGAATATAACAGAGCTGAAATCTTATAATGATATTTAAACACAGGAGGTTTTGACCATAACAGGCACAGTAGAATTATATCTATTTTATTTCGTATCAATGGGAGCAGACTCTTATCAGACGGCTGTTACAGGAACCGTCTGATCTAGGTCTACAATGTTTTTATGGAGTAAATGGTTATTTGACTGACTATATTGCTAAAATGACTAAATGAGAATAATGAAACGTTTATATAGTGAGTCGATACCAAGCCAAATTGATGTACATTGTCAACTCGCCTGTCTGTCTTCTGCTCGTCCATCCGCTCTAATATATATTATGTGCTAAAACGTAGCTTCGTGTCATAGTTATCAGCTATTTTAATTTTGGAACAGACTGAATTAAACCGAGTCTGCAATTGTCTCTTTTCACATTGCTATTTTTGCACTCGAGGGTTCTCCTACTTTCAGAATTTCTATTATTTGCCAAAATGTGCACGTAGACGTTTCTTGTGTCTTCTTTAATATGGTGTCGGTTTTGAGCAATTTTGTGAAGTTCCTATATGTATATGTGAGTGCGCACTTATTTTGTGCTTCCGGTGTTGCCGTAGACTTTCATGTGTCATTTCTTAATATCCTGCCTGATTGCTTTTCTAGTTTTATGAGGAAATAGCTATTTTGTCTAAACTGCCTGGAATCAGATTAGCCGTCGCGTTTAAAATGCTTGTCTTATCAGACCAGCCGTCGCGTTTAAAATGCTTGTCTTCTCAGATCAGTCGCCGCGTTTATCAGGTCAGCTATCGCGTTTAAAATCTTATCAGGTTCTATACTGTTTATCACACATACATGTGAAATGAGAATAGACTCTAATGAGTAGCAGACAGTGCAGAGCCTGATCAGTCATTCTACTGATTTTGGTTTTGAAAAGAAATGGAAGAACAATATATATTGTTGAAAAATGAAACTAAAATTACCTATCGTTCATGGACAAAACCAAATGAAATGTACTTTTGTCACCTCTTATCATTCTAAGTTTTACGTGACTCGCATTTGACAAACAGCTTGTATCCAGATGAGACGCCGAGTAATTCGGCGTCTTAGCAGGATCCAAGCTGTTTGACACTCGGTAAGTAGCTTGGTCAAATTGGAAGTAAGTAAAATGGCCACAGATCAGAGTTTGAGCACACGTTATTTCAACAACAATATAAGGGTAAGTAAAAGGTTCTCGCCTCCCAGACTGAATTTTGACAACTAGTGACAGCCTTTCAATTTGATATCCGCCTTCCAAACTTCAATTAAACCCCGGGTATACAAAAAATGATACAATTCAAATAAATAGAAATCCAAATATTTAACTGTAACTTAAACTGGTAGAGAATATTTAACATTTTGTACGCCAAGCAGGCATCAATCTTTTTCTGTTGGAATGTTCATTTGCTGTAGTTCTTTAACTTCACGCTCTTTTTTTTCTTTATACGCAAATCTATTTTGAATGTAGAAATCAATAAAAGAAATAAAACAAAAAACTAGCAATCCAGGTCTGAGTACGACTCTACATTAGTTTGATTTCACCTGTGGGCCAAGGATCTATAATAGTGTTAACCCATTCCCTGTTCTGTATTTAGGCCAAATTTCAATACCTACTGAATATTCATGAACAAAATAGTTAGAAAGAAATATGGAAGATGGAATAGTGCAGACATTTTAGAATGTAAAGGAACATATCTATCAAATTCTTTCAGCAAACAGAGCAGACCCTGATCAGACGGCTCCTCTAGGAGCCGTCTGATCTG
Organism: Azorinus chamasolen; assembly: GCA_963576725.1. Taxonomy (NCBI): domain Eukaryota; kingdom Metazoa; phylum Mollusca; class Bivalvia; order Cardiida; family Solecurtidae; genus Azorinus; species Azorinus chamasolen. The sequence continues at coordinate 36,438,835 of OY755238.1, read as the reverse complement.
GGTCTACTCTGTTTGCAAATGCGTAAAAACACGTTTATATGAGGGAAAGGGTTAATAACTTTTATAACTCTGAGCTGCTGTAGTACTTACATGTGATTGGCGTTTAACACTTTCCTCCATAAATACGCCTTTCTACGCCTCTGTAAAAGTCACTTTTTGAAACCATTATGATAAATAGAGAATTTGCTCCAATAGGAGCAAATGCTCTAGTTATCACAATGGTTTCAAATTACAAAATTCTAAAAAAAATCATTTTCTCTAGTTAATGCTCCTTTTCGGTAGATGCAATCCAAAGAGGTTGGATCTAAAAATAGCCTATGGAGGAAAGGGATAAGTAACTAATGACCAAGTGTCAAACAGCCTGACTCCTGATGAAATGCTGAGGTACTCATCGTTATCAAACCTATTTGCAAATGTAAATCACGTCGCGAATAATGAGATAAGGTTTAATGGGAGAGTATTAAGGTTTCTTGAAATTATAAGGATCCGATCTGTTTGGAGCCCCAGCTCATTATCCTCATTCTGTGTAATAGATGATACATGAGCACTGGGCCGCAGGGTCTCATTTGTATCTAAACCACATGTACACTTAACCCATTTGCTCCCGGTGGATTCTTCCATGTTTATCTATTGGATTAGTCCATTTTTTATCCAAGGGATGTCTGGTCTAAATATTCATTTTCCTTTTGTTTTATAATGAAATTCCTATCAGCAAACAGTGTAGACTTTGATCAGACGCCGCATTATGCGGCGTCTGATCAGAGTCTACGCTGTTTGCTTACGTCCTATATATGGGATCGCGGGAGCAAATGGGCTAACCTGAACACTCAAATAAACATCAACATCTTCAAGAAAGTTGGCAACTTATCTTTTCAACTCTGGACACGCATACACTGCTATTTGCAAACAGTGTAGACCCAGGCCAGAGGGCTCCTAAAGGATCAGGATAGGCGCCGACTGATCAGGGTCTGCACGATGCACTGTTTGTTATTCAAAACTCTTTAGCTAGTTTAACGCATTACTCAATGAATATTCATGAAATAAATAGTGGCACCATGAACATTATTTAGATTATTTATCATAATGACACATGCACACTTGAAGTGTTGTTCATGAACCATATATGCACAGTAAAACCTCTCTGTAACGGCCACTAATTTGTGGTATTTAGGGCTGGTGGCTGCTTAAAGCAATGTGAACGTAAAACAGAACGCTCCTATAGGAGCGTTCTGGTTTACTTTCACCTTGCTTTAAGCAGCCACCTGTATATAACACAAAATACCTGATGTAATTAAGTGGCCGTTATAGAGGTTTTACTGTATCTATATTATATCATAAGCAAAAAGATAAGATCCTGATCAGACGGCTCCTACTCTATACACTTAAGGGTTCTTCCACTCTGGTAATTCAGGGTTGAAAGTATTAATTCCAGGAATGTCAAGGTCAGTGCGATAGGGTTATTAATTAGCATACATCATCTTTTATTGCTCAATGTCAAATACAAAACATAGCAAAGTAATGGAATTTTACATACATGTATATAATTAATGATTTATCCTATAAAGCAAATCTCTTTCTCCCCCCCCCCCTCTCTCTCTCTCTCTCTCTCTCTCTCTCTCTCCCCCTCTATTTCTGTGTGTCTTCCTGTCTGCCTGTCTCTTTTCTAAAGAAACCACCTATTCAAGGCCTGCTCTGTTTGGTTAAGGGATAATATAGATAGTATTCTACAGTTTAATGCCATTATAAAAATGTTACTAATTAATCCTTCGCTTGCTATTCACGTCAATATACCTACCTGTAAATAGTGAAGACCCAGATGAGACAGCTCCTGCAGGAGCTGTCTCATCAGGGTCTGCACTATTTACAAGTTGGTTGTGCAACCATTGCACTCCACAGCAGTGATTGCACAACGAAATATTTGTACACAGTGAAGATATATGTAATTATACAACAGGACATGGGTAAAGAAGGAGAAATGTATTTTAAAATTCAGCAAGCGAAGGGTTAATGTTCATTATTTCTTACGTGGATATTAATGGGGTAAATACTTAACAGCGTAATGTACGTAACTTGTTCGGTAAAACAAAATGAAAATTGAAAAGTAAATATTTGATTAACCATAAACTACTTTATGGGCTAATCTATGTTATCCTTTGCAAACAGTTTTGACACAGAAACTGCTTTAAGGTCTAAGGTCACCCTACACAATTGTGTAATATTCTTGTCGCCTTCTTAACCCTTTATCTGTTAAATATTCATGTAAGAATGCAAGAAGTAATGGTGTCGTGGATATTTATTACGTAAAATCATTATAACGGTGCATGCACATAGGATTTTTTGTTTACCTTTGGAAGAAACTGTAGAATCAGATCTTCATAATTTCATAAGCAAACAGAGCAGATCCTGATCAGACGGCTCTTACAGGAGCCTTCTGGTCTGGATCTACTCTGTTTACAAAGGCGTAAACTGTGTTTGTTAAATAAGTTGGGTACCCAATATTATAAAATGTATATGAAACATTGACCTTGATATTTTCTATAGTGCATAAAGTTCCGATAATCTTTGCAGTGCATATATAACCTGATATGTGAAAACAACAGGTAGAGAAATGTCATACTATCATTTTTATTTCAGTGTAGCAATTCTCAGATGTATATTGCCGAAACCCTCCTCACCATCCTATCCCCTGTCAGATCCCTATCTGAAAAAATCCACACGAGGCCACCCAGGTGGACATTTGCATCAATTAATTCACCAGGATGGCAGGATAGTCCATAACATTTTCCTTAGGACTCTTCCAGAGATATTTATGGCATATCCAGAAAAAAATCCTTACTTTTGACAGTTTCGTTTAGAATCGATGCACTTTCCTAGACCTGTGACCTTTCCAGTGGTGCACCAGTCAAACAATTCGTCGGTGGTGAACGAAACTAAGTAAGTGAATATTTCTGGATGTGTTTTAAGGGCTATTTTCGTAACTTTATTTCATTTTCATTAATTTGTTAGTTGACCATTCTGCAAGAGTCTATAAGAGGCGACCCATCATACAATGTTTTCAGATCCCATTAACTCATTCCCTCATATTGACGGCTTTTGACGACTCTGTAAAAGACACTTTGTGAAACCATTGTGATAAATAGAGCATTTGCTCCTATAGGAGCAAATGCTTTATTTGTCACAATGGTTTCAATCTACATAATTCTAAAATTTTACTTTTCTCTAGTTAATGCTCATTTTCGGCAGATTTATCCAAAGGGGTTGTATCTAAAATAACCTATGAGGTAATGGGTTAACGTATTGGCCAGGGGTGTATCTTAACTAAAGATCGTAAGACAGAAATTACCATAAGTTCTCATTGGAAGTTGCGATCATCGTATGTTATATCTTAACGATAAGTCATGTGGCACCAAGTAGGCCCTAATTGCTACACACTAGATTGTGCGATAATTCAGTTGTCCGAGCTGTATCGATTATCGTAAATAAGTACTTGACGTACTATCTTTAGCAAGACGATCCCCTGGATAGATCTTTATGACATTGTCCAGTATCGTGACAATAAAATAAAAGTGATAGGTTCATTGTTTGCTTTCGAATTAGGTTTAAATGTCCAGCTTTCTTTTAAATGTGACTACCAGTCTGAATTCGATACATCTAGTTGTAACATTACATTTTGTTTTGATAAAAAAACCCCACAGATAGTCATATTTTGGTATTGTAGTAGTGGGGTTTTGAATAAGTATTTTTCAAGGTTTGGCCACTTACCTGGCGAGTATTCATGTATGAAATAATGACTATGAATTATGATTTTTTATGATGGCATGATGAACAAATACATGTAGTAAGTTTTTACCAAGGCAGAAACTGTTGTATCTACGTGTATATGAGTCATATCTACATGTATATTGTTTTGTAAGCGGACAGAGCACGTCTTGACCAGGTGGCTCCAACAGGAGCCATCTGATGTGGGTTTCCTCTGTTTTCAAAGGCATCAAAGGGCGTTTCTATCAGGAAAAGGGTTAGTCCATTCCCTCACACAGACGCCTTTTGATACCTCTGTAAAAGTCATTTTTAAAACCATTAAGATAACTAGAGCATTTGCTCCATGGGAGCAAATGCTCTATTTATCACAATGGTTTAAAAACTAAACAATTCTAAAATATTTCCACTTTCTCTAGTGCGTGCTGCTTTTCAGTAGATTTATTCAAAGAGGTTTGGTCTAAAAATAGCCTATGAGATAATGGGCTTAAAACAGCATATAAGGGAATGGGTTAAAACGCTCTCCCATAAGACTTAAAGAGTAGCGTGCCTGAATATTCTATATATGTATATGTCTTGAGTCATATTTTTTAAAATGCTCAGATATTTTTTACCTAACCTTTTCAACGCAGAATTTTCCAAATGGAGTAGCTTGTCAGTGTTTAATTGTATAATCCATTCAATATAAAATGCTTAAACTTGCTAGACAGTTTTTAATGAAAAGCAATACAGACCCTGTTTAGAGGATTCCTCTAGAGCACTGACTCTGATTAGATGGCTCCTCTAGGCGTCCTCTAATCTGGGTATACACTGTTTGCAAATGCCAGTGGATGCGTGTCTTGCATTCAAAAGTTTAACCCTTTCGGCGCCAGATTTCTCATTGTAGTCTACAATCCAATTGTTGTTAAATCATTCGGTACAATAAGGGAATGAGATAAATAAATGCAAATTTCAAAGGAATAAAGCACAGATATAGAAATAGAGATTGAGACAAAAAGTGAAGTCCCTGATCAGACGCCGCCTTGAAAAGGCGGCGTCTGATCTGGGACTGCACTATTTGTCGTAGTACATTTATGCGACATCGGCGGTGAAAGGGTTAATGAAATGTAATTTACCTAAAGCTAAATAGGACCAAGCTCTTTAATTTGAGGGTAAAATATCATAAGTGTGATTTAAAAAGCGTAACTTCTCGTAAACTATAATTAATGTCATCTACCAACAATAATCATGACATGGTTTTTGGTCTGTGTCTTAGCCCTTACCCGGCTGCGAAAAAATGATCGCTCAAATCTGGATCTGGTGCAATTTTTACGACTCGATTCGATCAAGCTTTTGAGAAAATATTAACAACGTGTTGAAACACTAGATTTAGAGAAAATATTGGCCGAATATTAGAGAACTTGGGTCCCGACGAGACGCTGAGTTACTCGACGCTTCGAATAGATCCAATCTGTTTGTAACATATTGACCGAGTGCCAAACAGCTTGGATCCTGATGAGAAGCCGAGTTACTCGGCATCTCGTCTGGGTACAAAGAGTTTGAAAATGCGATTCAGCTCGTGGATAGCGAGACGAGGATTGAAGAAGCTGAACAAGGGTTAAGGTAGCTGGACAAGGGTTAAGGTAGCTGGACAAGGGTTAAGGTACATATTTGTTTGACTGATCAAGGTTGGTACTCCTAGACCAATAATTTGATACACAGACACGTACATAGATCATTGTAAGCGATTAATACGCATGACTTAAATGTAAAACTTAGCTGGCGCATATGTACCCCTTTGAATGAGGGAAACGAGGTGTACTTTAATTCACAAACAGTGCAGACCCAGATCAGAGGACTCATAGAAGAGACATTCTGATGAGAGACTGCATTGTTTGTCATTCAAAATCTTCTCGTAAAGAATACCCTTCCATACTGATTGGAGACTATCATTAAACAATGATAGACCTTTCTGCTTTGATTTTTTTATATATCCACTGGGTTAAGACCTTTTGGGGTAACCAGCTAAATGTTTAGATCCATTTAGATGTGCTTATTGTTTGATGTACATGTATATTTGTATTAATTGAATTGCACTCGTATGCCCTAGTTTATATGATCAAAATGCACAGGATGAGAAGAATACATCTGCTGTATAATCCCTCTTAAGCCACCACTTAATGGATAGAAATACAAACAATACAACTATACAATATAACCTCTCTAAAACGACCGCTGGTTGTCTTTAAAAGCAGGTGGTTGCCTGGAGCAGGACGAAAGTGTAATGCATCAGGTAAAGTATTAAATGGATTGGCAACAGTGAAGCGGTAGCTATTACGATGAGTGGTATATATACAGGAGAGAGAGAGAGAGAGAGAGAGAGACAGACAGACAGAGACAGAGAGACAGAGAGAGAGAAAGACAGAGACAGAGAGACAGAGACAGAGAGACAGAGACAGAGACAGAGAGACAGAGAGAGACACAGAGAGAGAGACAGAGAGAGACACACAGAGAGAGAGACAGAGAGATAGACAGAGAAAGAAACAGACAAAGAAAAACAGAGAGAGATACAGACATACAAATAGAGAGAGATAGATAGAGAGACAGACACAGACACAGAGAAAGACAGAGATATATGTGAGAGACAGGGAGACAGAGACAGACACAGAGAGAGGCATACAGACATAGCGATAAAGAGACATAGAAAGACATGTGTAGACTGAAAGACACAGACATTCAGAGAAAGAGAGACATGAAAAGAGAGACGGAGAGAGACAGAGATAGAGAGACAGAGGTAGGGAGAGAGACAGAGACATAGGTACAAAGAGAGATAGACATGGAGAGAAAGAGACAGAGACTGACAGATAGACAAACAAAGACAGACATACAGGCGGGCAGACAGGTATGCAGATAAATGAAAAGAAGAAGGATGAGAACATACTTTAAACACTAATAGAGTGATTGATCGAGTATAAAGAGACTTAGGGTTATTACAAAAACACTACATACATGTTCAACATTTTAAATGAATTTGATAAAAAAGAAAAAATTACCCGCCATTTCCCATTCATTTGTAGACTTTTATTTCCGACCCGTTTTGTCTGTTTCTTGTGTATTCCTTTCTGAATAAAATATTCCCAGGTCAGTCACAAACACAACACATGGCTACTATATCAATTTTATAGTGACGCATTCGATGTACTGATTTTAAAATCATAACACATTTTCCTTATTCCTGAGATCTTATCTATCAAGATAAAAGACCCTCTATTACGAGTCGAAATATTATTCAACCCTTTTCGCTGTCAAGTTGTTAATCCATTATTTACAAATAAATCCTTCTTATCATCTTAACACACATACCGTGTATGATTAATATTATAGCTCATAAGTAAATAAAGAAAATGACTTTTATGGCTTAATGTGTTATCATGTTACAACACATATCCCACAGAAATCAAAACAAAGGATTTTAATCCGACTGAGGAAATCCGTCCCTTAATTTCTCATGAACCATTTACTTGCTTTATTAATCTGTTTTTATACACAGAATTTGGTCTAATGTGTAAGCTGGCGGTGTAAAACCAATTCTATTCTTAATCGACACAATTGCAATTACAATACAGTCTAGGTGTGCTGTGAATTTATATACAGCTTATGAACAGGCCAGCAGTATACAGCTTGTGAACAGAGCAATAGCATAAATTTATACTCATTGTCCGGTTTGATATTGACAGTCGAACTGTTTTTCTTACACAGTAGAACCCGTCTAAAGCGACCACAATAAAGAGGTCTAAGTTTGGGACTGCAAGACAGGTTATAGCTTAACCCTTTTACCGCCAATGTCGCAAAATGCACCACGACAAATAGTGCAGTCCAAGATCAGATGCCGCCTTTTCAAGGCGGCGTCTGATCAGGGACTTCACTTTTTGATTCAAACTCTATTTCTATATATATGCTTTAATCCTTTGAAATTTGCATTTATTTCTATCATTTCCTTATTTTGCGGAATGATTTAACAAAACTGGATTGCAGACGACAATTAGAATTTTGGCGCCGAAAGAGTTGATACAGGCTAAAAATAATGCAGAAAGCTACTGTAGTAATTTTGCTTTGTATTAAGCAATCGCCTGCTTTTTAGAATCCACGTAACTAGATAATACTAACAATTCCTCCATAAATACGCATTTCTACGCCTTTGCAAACAGAGTAGACCCAGATCAGACGGCTCCTTTAGGAGCCGTCTGATCAGGGTCTGGTCTGTTTGCTTATGTTTGCTTATGGTATAATATAGATACCACTGCCAAGATTTCCTTTGTTAATATGCTATTATAACAACGATTCTAATTACTATTTATGACGTCATTATTTCAAACATGAATTTTCATAGGGTTAATGTTGTTTAAATCAGACTCTACTGCATTATAGTTAAAGTGCCTTTACTCCATGTTTGCCTATGTCAGTCATCCAATTTCTAATCTGGACATCTTCTCGAGTTAACGGCTTAATGCGGGCGTAAAGAAATGCTGAAAGTTCCTGTGGAAGCTTTCAGCATTACTTTTGACCTGCATTAAGCTGTCATCACGTTTTTCTAGATATGCATATTGATACATGTACAACAATTCTGTATGGACCGAACTTTAACTTCGAGTTAATCCGAAGTTCAAGTTAGCCGAGTTCGAGATATCGAAGATGAACTTATGTTCTACAGGAGCTTCTGATCTGGGTCTACCCTGTTTACAAAGATATGAAAAAAAACCGTTTCTGTCAGATAAAAAGATTAGGATCGAAACAGTCACTTTCACTTCATGAATATTATTGTGATTTGATAATCACAATAATATTCATGAAGTGACGTATTATTCCAGAAGCAAACAAAGCAGTCACTACAGGAGCTGTCTGGTCTGTGCCGATCTGTTTGCAAATTTGTAAAAGTGCGTATGTAATGAGTAAAGGGCTCACCCACGTGCGTCTGATCTGGGCTAATTATGTTTACAAAGGCATGAAAATGCATACGTACTAAATGTTTGGCTATGGAAGAAACTGTATAATTATGTCTCAACCATTTAATGGGAGAAAATGTATTGATTTTGGCAGAGCTGTGTCTGTCCGTCCGTCCTTCTGCTCACACGGATTGATGGGTTATGTGACAATGAGAACAAAAGATATTTTGTCTTTTTCTTTTCATGTGACTAAATTTTCATTTTATGTAACTATTTTTAACAAAAGAATAGTCACATAACACTCAATCCGTTAGAACATCAGTATGTCCGTCTGTCTGTCACAAACATGTGTTGCACGTATCTCTGAAACTGCTGGAGATAGAATCACTAAACTTCACAGGAATGTTCACCAGTACGAGTTGTTGTGCACCTGTGTTTTTATTGTCTCACCTGATAAATTTAGAGTTATTGCCCCTGATGACTTAAAATTAGACAATATTTGTGTCGCGCGTATCTCTGAAACCGCTGGGGCTAGAGTCACCTAACTTCATTGGAGTGTTGACCAGCATGAGCTGTTGTACACCTAGGTTTTTGAATTGTCTCCAATGATAAATTTAGAGTTATTGGGGTTTTGAATCGCCTCTCCCTTATTATCGTGGATAACTTAAAAATAGAATAATTTGTGTCGCGTGTATCTCTAAAACAAGCAGGGTTAGAGTCACCAAACTTCACAGGAATGTTTACCAGCATGAGCTGTTGTACACCTAGGTTTTTGAATTGTCTCCAATGATAAATTTAGAGTTATTGCCCCTGACTTATATAATTCTTTATAGACGCAGGTTTGTTGTATTTTTGCACTGTTTGCGTGTGGTTTAGCTATTCTACAGATTCTCCCATTGCCCAAAATTCACGTGTACATGTGCTATTATAACAATTAATCTAATTAATATTCAGGAATCATATCTATATCACACGCAAAACTGAGCAGACCCTGATGAGACGGCTCCATCTGGTCTTGGTCTACTCTACATGCAAATGTGTAAAAAGGTGTATTTATAGAGTTAATGGGTTCAACTAAAACTTGAGTAGAATTGCAATATAACGATCATTTAATGAATAGGCCTGAACCATAAAAATGGAACAAAATATGTATATTCTATGAACAGATAATTTATAACCAATACATGTACTTTAAACATGTTTTTTTTAATTGTAAGCTTACAACTATATAATTTAATTTACCTTTTAACTATTGTTTTAAATGCAATGTTTATAAAGCAATTTCGAACCTATTATTCATGATAAAAGTGCATAACAAATATGATAATAAATGAGTGATAACTTTGCAAACAGTTCGGATCCATTGGCGCCGCCGAGTAATTAGTTTGGATCCAGTGGCAATGTCGAGTAACTCGGAGTATCCCCAGGATCCAAACTGTTTGACACTGATTAGAAAAAAACACAGTACTTTGAAACTAGAAACTGACAACGGTCTTAGCAGATGAAAAGGGCTAAAAACAGTATAAAACTTCTCTATAACGGCCACTAAATTACATCAAGTATTTTGTGTCGAAGGCAGGTGGCTGCTTTAAGCAAGGTGAAAGTAAAACAACACTCCTATAGGAGCGTTCTGTTTTACTTTCACCTTGCTTTAAGCAGCCACCTGCCTTAAATACCAACTAATTAACACAATTTAGTGGCCGTTATAGAGAGGTTTTACTGTGATTACTTAATTCGGACCGAAAGTACTTTAGAAGGCTCCAAACATGTTGGTGCAGATGAACAGTCGAGTAACTCGGTACCTAACCAGGATCCAAACTATCGGACACTGACGGTTATTTTATCAGAATTAAATTTTTGCGACGACAATTATTTAGCATATATTTTAGCAGTTCTCAAGGCTGTCGCCATGTGCAAAGTTTGTCGTCCGCTTAAATATTTCACTGCCAATGGCGATTCTGTGATTACCATTGCAAACAGTTTGGATCCAGATGAGACGCCACGCGCAAGTTGACATCTTGTTGTGATCTGGTCTTTTTGATGCTGTAATCATATAATCATGTTTTTGAAATAGAACACGAAGCAGACGATACTATTTGAACGCGACAAATGTTGCAGACGACACTATTTGGCAGCGGACTAAATCATTGTTCTTCTGTTCTTTTAATAGGCACAATCAGTGTGTCAATCACACCAAGATCAAAGTAACTTGAGTCCTGAACCGCATCCAAACTGTCTGCAAAAGATTAACCCTTTATCCCATAGATACGCCTTTTAACACTCCTGCAAACAGAGTAAACCCGGATCAGACGGCACCTGTAGGAGTCGTCTGATCAGAGTGAGCTCTGTTTGCTAATACGGTGTCTTAAAATCTGATTCTATGCTATTTGGCCATGTAATCACTTGTTGTATTTAATAATACCATTATAATTAATTGATTAGTGTTCATAACGAGTACGAGTCTACCACGATTACTCATTGCGTACACGGTTAACCTTGCAAAACGGAGTAGACCCAGATCAGACAGCTCCTTTGGTTGGTTATACATGTAATATATATATGATTGTATAGTTTCTGTAAATGTACTGTTATAACAATGCGTCTAATTAATATGCATGGTGTCATTATTTCTTACCTGAATATTCATGGAGTGAAGGTTTACAAAGCGAATGTGCAGTGCGCTAAATGTTGATCCTTACCCCGTTGTTAAAAAAATAATGTCTGCTCAAATTTGGATCTTGGGTTTAACCCATTACCTCATAAACTATTTTTAGATACAATTCTTTGAACAAATCCTCCGAAAAGGAACATTAACCAGAGAAAAGGGTTTTTTTGTTAGATTTTTTTAGTAGAAGCAAATGCTCTATTTATCACAATGATTTCACAAAGTGACTTCTACAGAGTCGTCGAAAACCGTCAATATGAGGGAATGGGTTAATGTTTTATTACTTCTCCATTCAGTCAGGGTTTTGAGAAACTAGAGACCGAGCGGCAAACAGCTTGGATCCTGATGAGACGCCGAGTGAATCGGCGTCTCATCGGGATCCAAGTTGTTTGCAAATGCTAGACAGGTCGCGGATAGTGGGGGAAGGGTTAACTTAGGCGCTACACCTACCTGTGGTATTGTGATTGCTATTAGGAAGTTCGACCTCGGCATTAATAATGAATACAGATCGATAAAGAACCACAACACCAGATTAACGAACATTTGATTAACGAGTGTACTGGCATTTGCAAGCAGCGTAGACCCAGATCAGGGGACTTCCAGTGGAGCCCTCTGGTCAGGTCTGCAGTCTTTGTATTCTTATTTTTACTACGGTATTTCCTACTGAATGGACGCTATCGTTATGCAATGATGGAGTATTCCACTTTTGAAATACAGCATTCAAAGTGTTAACCATTTCAACACTAGGTAACAGAACAGACTGCAAAATAAATGTTGCCTCCTCCAATTTTAAAAGTACACATTCAGTCATTGCTTGTGTATGGTAGTTTAAATATAGTATCATTGTTTCTAATATAGTATCATTAAACTATACATGTAGTCTCGCATTTAGGTTTCCTCCAGTATACTGGGGAGGGGGCATTTTGTTTTTGTGCGTGGCTTCCGTCTGTCCGTCAGTCTGTCTGTCTGTCTGTCCGTCCGTCTGTCCGATTTTAATTTGTCCGCGCGGTTTCTCTAAAACCTTTGGTCGGGTTTTCATGAAACTTCATAGAATTGATAAGCACCATGCCAAGTTGTGCATATCTTATTCCTGTTCCGGTTCGATGGTTTTCGGCAGAATTATGGGACGTTGAATTTTTTACATTTTCATGAAACATAGGATTGATCAACACGATTTTCATGAAACATTATAGGATTGCTCAGCACAATGCCTAGTTGAACTTGTGCACATCTTATTCCTGTTTCGGTTCGATTATTTTCTGCAGAGTTATGGGACTTTGAATTTTTTACATGGAAAATTTTGTCAGCGCGGTTTCTCCAAAATCTTTGGTAGGATTTTCATGAAACTGCATAGGATTGATCAGCACAATGCCTATATTTGTGCAATCTTATTCCTGTTTTGGTTCAATGATTTGTGGGAGTTTGAATTTTTTTACAATGACATTTTTGTCAGCGCGGTTTGTACAAAACCTTGGTCGGATTGTCCTGAAACTTCATAGGATTGATCAGGTTATAATTTTCTCCCTGCACAATACTATCACCTTCCTTAACCCTTTACCTGCACAATACTATCACCTTCCTTAACCCTTTACCTGCACAATACTATCACCTTCCTTAACCCTTTACCTGCACAATACTATCACCTTCCATAACCCTTTACCTGCACAATACTATCACCTTCCTTAACCCTTTACCTGGTAGAAAAACCTTTAAATTTAAATACATTTGTAAACAGAGTAGACTTAGATCAGACGGTTCTTGTAAGGTCCGTCTGATCAGAATCTGTTCTGCTTGCTAATGAAATATTTTTTAGAAGTAATTATACATTGCTGTCATTGCCAAAATAGTTTGTGTTCATTTAACACTATAAAACAAGTCAGCTAATCAGTATGCATGGTGACATTATTTCTTATGTAACTATTCATGGAGGGTTTAAGTAAAGTCCCAGAATATGAGCTATCGATGTCTGTCTTACAAACAATAATCAACAAACTCAAAGCTTTATATGAGCATAGAATGATAGAGGACAGTTCTGCATCAGAACACGTGTGGCGACAGTTTTTTTGGTACACCACATCCAGAGTTATCGTTCTTGAAGTTTCGATATTACACTTTATCATGCTGAGCAATACAATGTACATGTAGTTTGTTGACAAATATGTCAACTCAATTTACAATGTACATGTAGTTTGTTGACAAATATGTCAACTCAATTTACAATGACACGTTTTCGCGTCTCTTCCATTTATTTTCAAAAACACAGCCATTTTGGATCCTGGTGAGACGCTAAGTTAGTTTCAGTAGACGACAATGTATTTATTCATTGAACCTTTCTGGTAGACGTTAACCCTTTCGGCGCCAAATTTCTAATTGTCGTCTGCAATCGAATTTTGTGAAATCATATGGTAAAATAAAGAAATGAGATAAATAAATGCAAAAAGGAATAAAGCACACGGATATGGAAATAGAGACTGAGACAAAAGGTGAAGTACCTGATCAGACGCCGCCTTGAAAAGGCGGAGTCTGATCTGGGACTGCACTATTTGTCCTGTTGCATTTTTGCGACTTCGGTGGTAAAAGGGTTAAACCTTTTCCATGTTCTATATTTATCCCAAATTAGTTCCAATGAAATATGGAAGGTGGAACATTGCGTACATTTTAGAAAGTAAAGAAATATATCTTTAAAATTCCACTAGCAAATAGAACAGACCCTGATCAGACGGCTCCTATAGGGACTGTCTGATCAGGGTCTACTGTGTTTGCAAATGCGGGAAAACACGTTCGTTTATATGAGGGAAAGGGTTAAGACTTTTGCTGTCATATATTGCCGTGCGCAATATTTATCGTCTGCTACACTTTCATTTACTTAATTTCTCCCTTTTTCTTTCAAAAACATTTTACCACAGTTACAAACAGTTTGGATCCAGATGAGACGCCGAGTCACTCGGCGTCTCATCTGGATCCAAACTTTTCGCATAGGTAATCACAGATGTGACAATGTCAGCGAAAGAGCTGAATCAATGTTGCGTGTCTGCTGCGAAAAAATACCATATCTGCGTATGTTATAATCTTATTTTATCAAATGTTGAAAGAAATAGATATTCTCTATTCCGCTGCAAATAAAAAATAATATCTGCTCAAATTTGGATCTTGGGCAGTTTTGACTACTTCCGATTGATTCGAGCTTTTGAGAAACTATTAACCCATTACCTCGTAGGCTATTTTTAGATACAACCTCTTTGAATAAATCTACCGAAAAAGGAGCATTAGCTAGAGAAAAGGAAAATGTTTAGAATTTTGTAGTTTGAAACTATTGTGATAAATAGAGCATTTGCTCCTATAGGAGCAAATGCTCTATTTATCACAATGGTTTCACAAAGTGACTTTTACAAAGTCGTCAATATGAGGAAATGGGTTAAGCGATTGTCAACCAGCTTGGGTCCTGATGAGATGCCGAGTTACGCGGAGTTTCATCTGGATTCAAACTGGTTGCAAGTGCAAGCCATGTCGCGCTTGGAGGGATGATTGTTGAAATTTAAATTTTAAAATGTTTTAATCACTAGGTCTGTAGTTCTTTCTTTGCGATTGGCCAATCTGTCTGGATCTTGGATTAGATGCCGAGCTACTAGGCGCTTCATCTGGATCCAGATTGTTTGTAAATATAATAGTTATAAACAACTTTGATCCAGATGAAACGCCTATTAGCTCGGCATCTGAATAATCCAGACAACTTGATGTTATGATTATTTGTGTTTTGATATAAGAAGGGAGACAATTTATAAGATAAGAATTGCAGCAGACGGCAAGTTTTTCAGAGGATTACGCTTGAACCAGCACGCGAAAATAATCTCTACGTTTATGACAAATAATGTTTTTAAGCAAACGACATGTTTTGCATACGACAATATTTGGTAGCGAAATAGTTACAGAACAAAAAACAGACGCCAAATTAGACTACTTTTAAGACGGTTAAAATTAAAGCAGACGACAATTTTTGCAGACGACAATACTTGGCAGCGAAAGAGTTACTGAACAAAGTACCTCTTTGAACCAACATGCGAAATTAATCATTGCGTTTATAACACTTAAGTGATATAATAGAGTGTACAAAACCATTCAAGTTTTTCTCACAATCAGGGACATTAATACTCAGCTTGCTGAAAAAAACTCAAACCCTAATGAAACTTTGACCTTCTGCAATCTTTTACTTATTTCGATTTGTTCAAAATATTTCAGAAATTATTGACAGAGTGTCAAACAGATTGGATCCTGATGAGACACCGAGTTACTCGGCGTCTCATCTGGATCCAAGCTGTTTGCAAATGTTTATCATGTAGTTTTAAGCAGATACAGTGTTAATAAAGCAATGCATTGTTTGCTTCCAGTTTTGAAACGTAGGCTTAACGACATTTCCAAATAAATACTATAACACGAATATCCCACTGAGACACCTGGTAACTCGGATCCATACAGTTTGTAAATGAAAGAATATTTCGCCCTCAAAGGCTGCAATGTCTTTATCTTTTAACGCCTTTGTAAACAGAGTAGACCCTGATCAGAGGACTCCTGTAGGAGCACTCTGATCAGGGTCTGTTTTGTTTGCTTTTGAAATAATATAGATATGATTTACAGTTTCTGTCATAATCAAATAGTGTCTTGGTCTCCTGCATAAGCTATCTGACCAGGGTCTGCCCTGTTCGCTTATCGAATATTATAGATCTGATTTAGTTTATATCATGGCCAATAGTTCCCGTATTCATAAACCAATTATGAAACAGTCTGCTAATAAATATTCATGGTGCCATTATTTCTTACAGGAATACCCGGTAGTCATGATGTAAAGGGTCAAATAAATACACACAAGACCACCGGCACAGAATAGAACTGTTAGAGGAACAAACATGAACCCAAATTTAGCATTATGTCAGAATGGGTGTATTGTGTCTAGGATATTACTAAGTATACGACTGACCTAGGAATCTCTAATGACGTTTACCTTTTAACCCTTTCAACGCTGTATTTTCAAATGGACTACTCCAAATATCAGACAGGTCGAACTTACTGTGAATATTCAAGTGTTTTTTAAAGAAAATTGTAACATGATAAACAGTGCAGACCCCGGTGAGATGGCTCCAAGAGGAACCCTCTCGTCCGGGTTTTCACTGTTTGCGAAGGACAATGGTGACTCGTATCCCGCACTGAAACGGTTGAAATGTTCACATGTCGCCTTCCTCGAAAAATGTCGTCTGCCAATATTTATAAATCAGTTTTGTTAAACAATATTTTGAAGAGTTATCAATCAAAATGTTATATAGTCTGGATAAACATTGTTTTACTATACATTTATAGTATTCAAGTATTTATGTATACATTTATAGTCACGAATGGGACTTGGCCTGGTTAATCTGCTGAGATTAATTACATTCAGCTGAAATTCCTCATTGCCGTCTGCTTATTATTTATCCATTTTCAAAGTCTTAAACGTTACATTGAAGACATAAGACAACGCAAGTTACAAATATATATGGATGCTTAATGTTAATATAAGTGAAATCTCGATAATTCGATTGTTTAAGCAGGTGACTGCTTAATGCAGGGTGAAAGGCATACAGAAAGCTCCCAGAGGAGCTTTCTGTGCGACCTTAACACTGCATTAAGCTTCCAACCGTCTTAGAGATAGATACTTATACGTATTCGAATAATCGAGGGTTAACTGTACACGTATTTACGATTTGCTATCAATTTTCAGATAAAAGTTTGAATTACAAGTAAGATCTTGATCCGAAATTTTCACTCATACAAACACTTTTTCACGCCTTTGCAAAGAGAGTAGACCCAGATCACCCGGTTCCTTTAGGGACCGCCTGATCAAGGTCTGGTCTGTTTGCTTATGACATGATATAGATCTGTATCCATGCTTATAAAACTTTTCAGTTGAGTCTGAGTTCGTTCTCAAGGTTTTGATTGGTCACATTTGAGCCTTTGGCTCAAATCTGACCTATCAAAAGCTTGAGAACAAACTCAGACTCAACTAAAAAGCTGTATAAGCATGGACCCTGATTCTAAAGGTTTTGCCAAAGCAAAACTCTCATTGAAACTGGTACATCATCAAAAAGCTAATACATATTCACGATGTCGTTATTCTTACATGAATATTGAATATGTAAAGGATTAAAACAAAACCGGCTGCCTGCCAATAGTATGCCCCTCTATGCAATCATGAGGTGACACAGCATTTTAAGTTTGAAAAAATGATCGGCTGCTTTGTTGATAGAACCTCTTAACAAGAAGTGAGCTTGTCTGCTTAAAAATATTCTACGAAAGTCGTCTGTTTCAAATATAAAACTATTTTTTCTTTTCTAAAACACTTATCGGACTGGTACTGAGAAGAGACCAGGTTATTCGGTAGCCGTAACTACATAACAGTTAGAAGCTGGAACCTTCTCGTCGCTCTGTCTAGATTCTCTTCCATCAAACCACACATATTTCAAAGTTCTCAGGTAGAAACGATAGCGCTTCCGAACTTCTTTTTCGTTCAACAATTCTGTCACGAAATATACGCCTGTCTAATGGAACCCTGTCAGCTAGATAGCGACGACGCCTTTCTGGACGATTAAATTCGTCTATTTTGTTGAAGGAATTGAGAATTATTGGTTCGATCCGGATTCTTTTGTGAGCACCAAACTTTGTAACCGATCTTGAGATGAGACAGACTTTTAACCCATTACCTCATAGGCTTGTTTAGATACAGCCTCTTTGAATAAATCTACCGAAAAGGGGCATTAACTTGAGAAAAGGAAAACATTAGAATTTTGTAGTTTGAAACCATTGTGATAAATAGAGCATTTGCTCCTATAGGAGCAAATGCTCTATATATCACAATGGTTTCACAAAGTGACTTTTACAGAGTCGTCAAAAGTCGTCAATATGAGGGAATAGGGTAATGCTAAGCTTGGAAATCAAGCTCAAGAAGTTTTTTGAACACGGCGCCTGGACAAACAAGAAACGGGTGTATGGCATCTGTGAACAACGTATACCCTGATCAGAGGAGCCAAAAGCATAGAGAAGTCACCTGGTCTTGGTCTGCATAATTTGTCATTAAAAATCTTCATGCAAATTTAACCCATTCCCTCATATTGACGCTTTTTGGCGCCTCTGTAAAAGTCAGTTTTTGTGATAAAAAGAGCATTTGCTCAACAGAAGCAAACGTTTATCACAATGGTTTCAAAACAACACAATTCTATAGGATCTTTCTGCGTTACTTTTGCCATGCATTAAGCAACCAACTGTTTATTAAAACTCCTATGTTAACCCGTCGCGTCAATATACCTACCTGTAAATAGCGAAGACCCAGATGAGACAGCTCCTGCAGGAGCTGTCTCATCAGGGTCTGCACTATTTACAAGTTGATTGTGCAACCAGTGCACTCCACAGCAGTGATTGCACAGCGAAATTCTTGTACACAGTGAAGATATATGTAATTCTACAACAGGACATGGGTAAAGAAGGAGAAATGTATTTTAAAATTCAGCAAGCGAATGGTTAATAAATGAATGGTCGCTTAAAATGGTTCTACTGTACTGTCGAATCTCGTTTCTACATGGCGAATTTTCGAACGCATCGAAAAGCTATATCAAAGTTTCGTTTGTGAACTGATGAGCTCGGAGGACTCGTCATTTTTAGAAACGTGACTGTTCAAAGAAATTCGAATTCAAAACTTAAGGATTAAATATTTGAACAGAAAATAATAGAGATTATTTCAATTTCGAGTATCTAGCAAATAAAAGAACATGACAAGGAAGTTCGGCGGGAACAAATCAGATTAGTGGAGCTGTCATGCTTTCGGGGTTATGTATACAGTGTAGATCATGCATGGTCACTCGGATTTATCAAGGTCTAAACTATTTGATATAGTCACCATTAGGCCATCAAACCATGTAGACCCCGTTCAGACCACGCGCCTCTGACACGGTCGATCGTTAGTATTGGATGTTTGTCAAACTCTGAAGGCAGCTTGTGACGTGGATATAATTAATATTCTGTAATATCTGAAGGTCTGACGTCAGGCCTAAACAGCCCAGACATTGCGAAACAGGCTAAACTTTAATATTTCTATGTTTACTAAAACATGCAATAGTTATAATTTGCCGACTAATTTGCCACGAGCCCATAAAATGATATAGAGACAACTAGAGACCCTTTGATCTGGGCCTGCATGGTTTACTATACAAATTAACCCTTCGCTTGCTGGATTTTAAAATACATTTCTCCTTCTTTACCCATGCCCTGTTGTATAATTACATATGTCTGCACTGTGTACAAGTAGTTCGCTGTGCAATCACTGCTGTGGAGTGCACTGGGTGCACAATCAATTTGTAAATAGTGCAGACCCTGATGAGACAGCTCCTGCAGGAGCCGTCTCATCTGGGTCTTCACTATTTACAGGTACGTATATTGACGTGAATAGCAAGCGAAGGGTTAACATGATATATTTTTCTACTGCAGTAAACGTAAAATATATGCAGGGCGATTCTTTGCTAACAAGTAAATTTACATACAATGTAGAAATTCATAAAAGCTGGCAGTCAGTTACGTGTATAGCTATAACAAAACCTAACAAGTTACATGGCAAGTACAGAAGCCGGAAGAACGAATTACGGAAATTATTCTAAGTATTTGGACTCAATATCCACTCTCCTCTGGTTTGTAAAGCTAAATAATTCAATTTGATACCATTTCCATGACTATAAATTAGTACGACATAATAGCAAATAGTGTAGACCCTGATCAAACGGCTCCTGGAGGAGCCGTTTGATCTGGGTCTGCACTATTTGTCTAAGTTTATATGTCCAAATACTGAGGGTAATTAGATAATTTATATTCTAAAGTATAGTACTCCATTGTTAAGTATATATTTGTATAAACCCACTCATGTTTCTTGTTTACTAAACTTAATTGGGCTTTTAAGAACTCGCACGATTTGTACTTTTTCATATCCTCTACCCAGCCTTAAAAAGCCTCTAATACGACCACTTTAAAGAGGTATAATTCTGGGTGTTAGATGCAGGTGGTAGCTTAATGCAGGACAAAAGTAATGCATGAGCTTTCCGCATTACTTTTGTCCTGCATTAAGCAACCACCTACTTATAAAGACACCCGTGTTTATTCCTTAAGTGGTCGCATTAGAGGGGTTCTACTGTATTAGGTATAATTGAGCTGTTTACCTGTGTAAACAGTTTGGATCCAGATGAGACACCAAGTTACACAGGGACACATCAAATTCCAAGGTGTTTGATATATGCAGACATTTGGAATACAATACTACTTTTTTCGAAACATGAAGCAGGCAAAGGTTTGAGAGGGAGAAATTTAAAGCTAAGCTTGCGAAATAGGTAGAAATGATTACATGTATACATGCATGTATTATAAAATACTTGGCAGAAATGAATAAGAAATAGATCTACAGATTTTGGCCTGATTTTACAGATTATAGTATTTTTGCCATCGTATGCGAATCTGTAACTCGGCATCTCATCAGGATCCAAACTGTTTGAAATTCTCATCTTATTTAAAGAAATTGGAAAATATGTAGAGAATTGCAGCAGACGACGGTTTGACAGTAGGTTTAGTATATACAGATATATACATATGGGGTAAGTTAACTAACCAAGTCAAATCTTTTTTGGTAATTAAGAAGAGTGGCTTCCCCTGTGTTCTAGAATGATCGTCAGTTTCCGTCATTTCCGAAAATAACTCACGAAAGGTGTATGTTCTTAAAATAGAATTGACAACTATTAATCGAGATGTTTCTGGAAGATCGAGAAAGATCGGGAAAATTCGATAGTGCAATAAAGCAAACGGAAACAATCGAGCTTGTCATTCTGCAGAACGAACCGAAACTGAAAGCAAGAAGAATATTATCCATCGGAGTATACCACCAAGCGTTATGGCTGCGATTGGAATAGACTTAGGAACAACTTATTCTTGTGTTGGTGTATTCCAACACGGGAAAGTCGAGATTATAGCCAATGATCAGGGGAACCGAACCACGCCGAGTTATGTGGCCTTTACAGACTCGGAGAGGCTCATCGGAGACGCGGCCAAGAATCAGGTATGTTGGATTTTGATATATATATTTTAATTCCCTACACTTGTTATACATCTACTTGGGTAATTCTTATTTTTGTAGATCAGTCGGTGATTTGTTCTATTTACAATCAGGACTTCACAATTTTAAAGCAGGTGCGTACTCAAATACTAAAATCGTCATTTATCCACCATGTCCTATGTTGTGACCACTCTTTAGAATCGTCTCGAAGAGAGGATTCTAAAGATTGGTCACAACGTAGGGTTGGTGGAAAAATAAAGAAACTATGGAAATATTTCAATTTACGCATATTAATTATCTGGACCTCTGTTAAATATAAAGCAATTGCCAAAGTTGTTGTCTGCTTCAGTTCTCGAATTTATCTATTAAACATAAAAAGAATGTCTCAATTCATCTTTCTGAAAAGTAATTTACAAAAATGACCAAATAATTTATAGTTATCACGCTATTCACAGAATGGGTCAACAACTTGGAGTCTTGGATCCACATGAGATGCAGAGTAATACGTTGCGTAAATCTCATCAGAATCCTAGTTGTTTGATCCCCGGCCAATAGCCGTCTTATCAGGGTCTGCTCTATTTGCTTAATGATATAATATGAATATTTTTCTACAGTATCTGTCATGGCCAACATTTCATGTCCACGTGCTATTGTAACAAATTAATATTATCAATATTCATGACGTCATTATTTTTACATGCATATGGAGGAAAGGGATAAACTTTTTTCTAGTATTCCTGTAGAGAAGTTATATTGTACACCACGCTAATTATGAACTAGATACAGTATAACCTCTCTTAACCGGAATTCTAGTAGATAATAATTCAGATACTTTTAGGCAGGTGGCTGCTTAATGCAGGATGAAAGTCATGCAGAAAGCTCCTCTAGGAGCTTTCTGGATGACTTTCACCCTGCATTAAGCTGCCACCTGTCTCCAAGACCGATATTCATACTAAATTTAACTGCCGGTTAAGAGAGGTTTTACTGTATTATATTTACCCCGCTGTAAAAACATCGTCTTTAAATTTGGTGGAATTTTGACATCCCCGATTCGACCAAGCCTCTGAGAATCTATCGACTGATTGATAGCCCTATCCCTGTTGCATATTCATGTAAGAAAAAATGACATCATGAATATTCATAGAGCTGATTTTTTTAAATGACATTGGATATTTTGGTATTGGTAGAACTTGGATCGTAATGAGACTGATTTACTCGGCGTCTTATCAGGATCCAAACAGTTTGAACTTAGCAACTAGCAGGAGTAAGGATAAGAAAAACACAACAACAACATTATCTAATTGTAAACAGAGCTGTCAAAATATCACTCATTACAAGAGATAGTTTCTGATCTAGGTACAGAAAAAACCCTCTTCACCGGATTTCTTAGATACTTTTAGGCAGGTGGCTGCTTAATGCAGGATGACTTTCACCCTGCATTAAGCTGCCACCTGTCCCCAAGATCGATATTCACACTAAATTGGACGTCCGGTTTAGAGGGGTGTTATTGCATACGTAATTTTAGTTTGAATTCTAGTAGAGAAGACGCGTACAGCGGTTGTAATTACAACACCGGGGACAAACCCGTAATCGCTGTTGCAAACAGTTTGGATCCTAACGAGACATAGAGTAACTCGGCGTCTCATCGGGGTCTAAACTGTTTTACACTATGCTTATTTTTTTAAAGAATGGAGAAATGTGTAACAGACAACGATTAGTTTTATCTTTATTATGCTGAAATAAGTGTCTGCCATAACTCTGAACTGCTGCACACCACAGGTGCCAGATGCGTTGCAATTTCATAAATATTACTAATAAACATCTTCAAATACGTTTATACATCATACTTTGATAGCAGAAAAAAAGGTTTTTTTCGCGTAGTATTATATACTATACGAAAATATGTTTTTCAAAAGTTCTTTTTTTGTCAAAGTATGATGTCTAAACGTATTTGAAAATGTTTTTCAGTAGTACTTATGAAATGGTCACGCGCCTGGCTCCTGTGCTGCAAACCTGTTATAAAGTAACAACTTGTAACTACATTGAACAATATACAGGACGATTTGACAGGTTTAGTATGATGTGAAAGTATTTTTTGTAATTCAATATATCCAGATGTATTCTTACTATGTTTTTCATTCATATATTTCAGGCTGCTATGAATCCCACCAACACCATCTTCGACGCCAAAAGACTGATTGGAAGGAAGTTTGATGATGCCACAGTCAAGAGCGACATGAAACACTGGCCATTCAAGGTGGTTCACCAAGACACCAAGCCTAAGATACAGGCAGAGTACAAGGGCGAGACTAAAACATTTGCTCCGGAGGAGGTCAGTTCCATGGTGCTGACCAAGATGAGGGAGACTGCCGAGGCTTACCTGGGACACAGGGTGACTAACGCAGTCATCACCGTCCCCGCCTACTTCAACGACGCCCAGAGACAAGCTACAAAAGATGCTGGAATGATTGCCGGTCTCAACGTCCTCAGAATTGTGAATGAACCAACAGCTGCCGCACTGGCTTATGGCCTGGACAAGAACTTGAAAAATGAAAAGAACGTTCTTATCTTTGACCTGGGTGGTGGAACTTTCGATGTTTCGATTCTGACAATTGATGAAGGTTCGATTTTTGAAGTGAGATCAACAGCTGGAGACACGCATCTCGGAGGGGAAGACTTTGATAATAGAATGGTGAATCACTTTATCCAGGAGTTTAAGAGAAAATACAGAAAAGACGTAAGCAAGAACCACAGAAGCCTTCGCAGACTGAGGACGGCGTGTGAACGTGCAAAGAGAACACTGTCTAGCAGTACCGAGGCTAGTATAGAGATCGATTCTTTGTTTGAAGGACTAGACTTCTACTCAAAGATAACCAGGGCGAGATTTGATGAGCTGTGTGCAGACTTGTTCAGAGCAACTATGGACCCAGTAGAGAAAGCCCTGAGAGATGCCAAACTGGATAAATCACAGATTCACGAAGTGGTACTAGTTGGGGGATCAACACGCATACCAAGGATCCAGAAATTGCTCAGTGACTTTATGAACGACAAAGAACTTAATAAGTCAATTAACCCTGACGAGGCTGTGGCTTACGGAGCTGCTGTTCAGGCTGCCATTCTGAACGGAGACCAGACAGATGCACTGAAAGATGTTCTCCTGGTGGATGTTGCTCCACTCTCACTGGGAATAGAAACGGCCGGACGCGTGATGACCAAACTTGTGGAGAGAAATGCTAAAATACCAACCAAGACGTCCAACACATTCACCACATACTCTGACAATCAGCCAGCTGTGGACATTCAAGTCTATGAAGGTGAAAGAGCGATGACAAAGGACAATAATCTGCTGGGTAGATTTGACTTAACAGGAATTCCACCAGCTCCAAGAGGAGTACCGCAGATTGAAGTGTCATTTGACATCGATGCTAACGGTATCCTGAACGTGTCTGCAGTGGATAAGAGCACTGGCAAGAGGGAAAAAATCACAATTACAAATAACAAGGGCAGACTAAGTAAAGAGGACATTGAAAGAATGGTCAATGAAGCCGAGAGATACAAGGAGGAAGACGACATGCAGAGGGAGAAAGTTGCAGCCAGAAACAGTCTGGAGAGTTATGTGTTCAGTGTCAAACAAGCTATCGGTGATGCCGGAGACAAAGTAACGGATGAAGATAAAGAAACTGTCAGAAAAGAATGTGACGAGTGTATAAAATGGTTGGACGGTAACTCACAATCCGAGAAGGAAGAATTTGAACACATGCTGCAAGAACTACAGAAAAAATGCTCGCCAATTATGGTCAAACTACATGGCGGAGCCCAGCAGCAGCAGGGGCCAACCGGAAGCCAGGAATCTGGCAGTCAGGGACAGGGACCAACAGTGGACGAGCTTGACTAAGAAAATAATCACATTGTTACCCATTTGAATGTAGAACTTTTACAGTTTATTCATGAGGTGGTCACTTTATTAAAGGATTTTACTGTAGAAGTGCACTTAGTTAACACGTTCAAGTGCTGTTACCTGATTGTGTTTATGACTGTGATAAATCACAAGTATTTGGACATCCAATATCCCCTCTCCATGGGTTTGTAAAACTGACTGACGCAGTAACAAATAATGTAGACCCTGATTAGACTGCTCCTTCAGAAGAAGTTTGATCTGGGTCAGCACTATTTGCCAAAGTTTGTCTCTCTGAATACTTGGGATAAGTAAAATTACAAAGTTCATGTACATTTGATTTGTATATGTATTAACTCCATTTGTATATGCATTTACTCTATTTAATTGCACTGTTTACTTTTTTCATGTTGAATAAAATATCACACATATATTGAAAGCTTTGTTGTTGTATTCCATGATATAAACTATATATGGAAGTGAATTTAAAATATCTTCCAGTCTTGTTTCTCTCAGATAATCTTTCTCTCAATCCTCTTTTCCCCTATATATTTATCTGCCTGTGAAGAGTCTCTTGGACCCTTAACCCTTTCCAGGTTGAATATTCATGTAAGAAATAATGACATCATGAATATTGATTAGCTTATTTTTTATAATGGCAACATGAATAAGGGAACTTTCAGCCATTTCAGAATCTGTAGAAGCAGATCCCTTTAACCTGCTATGGGCGAATGAGTGAATACCTATGCAAACAGTTTGGATCCAGTCTCATCAGGGTCCAAACTGTTTGACACCTTGATTGCATTTTGGTAGACAAATTGATTATATCTTGAATTCTGAAAATGTAGAGGGTGAACATTTCTGTAGAAATAATTTGCTCAGCAGACTAAAGGTTAATTACATGAGCAAACAGAGCAGATCCTGATCAGACGACTCGTGTAGGAGTCATCTAATCAGGGTCTGCTCTGATTACTTATGAAATTATAATATTGACCCTATAGTTTCTACAAATATCAAAAAAGGCCCTGCACATATGCAATTATAAAAATTCAGGCAATAAGTATCCAAGGTGTCAGTATTTCTTACATGAATATTCAGCAGCTGAAAAAGTAACTGAAAATAAAACATTTGATAGAATGTGATCCACAGATTCAATCCTTAAATCCGTAAATTTATACGGCATTCTACATCTTTGCAAACAGAGTAGACCCAGATTAGAAGGAAAACTTCTTGTGTTCATATGCCATTATAACGAATAATTTGCCCTGTTTACTTATGATATAATACAGATAACAAGAAATGTTGACACATCAAACCAAGTTTTCCTTCACTATTAACTAGTGAATTCTAAGTTCAAAGGGGCAGACAAAAATCCCAGAAAAATTGCAGACGGAAAAGTCCCCGACAATATGCACATCTACATATTGTGTCCTTGCTATACATGCAAGGTTTTATGAAAATCTGTTGAGCAGTTTCAGAGGAGTTGCGCTGACAAGATTGGCAGCCGCCCGCCCAACCGTCCGTCCGCCCGCCGTACATCACCATTTCAATAACCGGATTTTCCGTGGAAAACCCGGTTAATGATGATCCTACAGTTCTTAACGTGACCAAAGATTCATCCATGTGCTATTATAACAATTAATCTAATTAATATTCATAGTGTAATTATTTCTTACATGAATATTCATGGAATAACTGTAAAGAGTAAAGTCAATAAGTTTTATAGTAAAAAATAATAAGAAAGAAGAAAGAGATTCTACTCATCACTATTCTATTCATCACTATTAAATCTGTTGAAAAGGGATTATTTATAAGCAAAAAGGAAAAAGAATTGTGTAGTTATAGTGATGAATAGAACATTTGCTCCTATGGTTGGTTGTGTTAATTAACACATGTATCTGGGCTAATTGGATGTCCAAGAGAGAGGGTGTGAATACAGAGTAACCCTGGTGCGATGCCCTACTCTTTTTATCGATAGAATTTCTCTGGTTCTTCAATATCCCTAGAGTAATGCACTGGTACATCAAACCTCGGTTTGTAGTCTTGTCTGAAGGACTTGATCCTGCGAATTAAGGATTGAACCTGGAATCCTGGTATTGTAGTCGAGTGCATTAACTGCTAGACCACATCTGCCAGATCACATGCTCTATTTACCAGGATGGTTTCAAAAATGACTTTTACAGAAGCGTCAATACAAGGGAACGGATTAACCATTTCCTCCATAAATATGCCTTTCTACGCCTTTGCAAACAGAAAAGACCCAGTTCAGACCGGCTCTTATAGGATCCGTCTGATCAGGTCTGCTCTGTTTACTTATGATATAATCTAGATATGATAATACAGTTTCTGCAATGGCCAAACATTCATGTTTTCATGTCTCATTATAAAATTTAAACCACTTAGTATTCATGGTGTAATGTTATCCTTCATGAATATTCATGGAGTACAGGGTTAACACTCAATGCAAAACTCATTAAAATGTTATCAACTCTTCCCATGCAGACAAATAATGTCTGCCCAATCTTGGACTCATTTCTCATTCGACCAAGCTTTTGGGAAACTGACGAATATTCATGTAAGACATAATAACATCATGAATATTAATTAGGTTATTTTTATAATGGTATATGAACACAGCACATTTTGCCTTAGGCAGAAGCTGTATAATCAGATCTATATTACACCATAAACAAACAGAGCAGACCCTGATCAGACGGCTCCTATAGGAGCCGTCTGATCTGGGTCTACTCTGTTTGCAGATGCGTCAAAATGCGCTTACATAAGGGAAAGGGTTAACTGAGCGTAAAAACGACTTGGATATTGATGAGACACCGAGTTACTTGGCATCTAATCTGAATCCATGAATCCAAGCTGTTTGCAAATACATACTCAGCATGAGAAAAGTTAATATCAAATATTAGTGATCTGTCATACATCAAATATTAGTGATCTATGTCATTTGTTATCAGGTTAACATAAAATATTAGTGATTTATGTCATTTGTTATCAGGTTAACATCAAATATTAGTGATCTATATATGTCATTTGTTACCAGGTTAACATCAAATATTAAGTGATCTATGTCATTTGTTACCAGGTTAACATCAAATATTAGTGATCGATGTCATTTGTTACCAGGTTAACATCAAATATTAGTGATCGATGTCATTTGTTACCTCGTGCTTAATTTGCTGCGTGTCAGAACTCCAAACTGTCATATATGATGCCATAGCCAACCATGGAACGAAGATTCTTTCTTAAATATTAAGTGATCTGTCATTTGTTATCAGATTAACATCAAACACTTGACTCTTTACCTGATAAATATGCATGTAAGAAATGACATGAATATTCATCGGCTGATTTTGATACATGTAATAGCGAATGCATACGGGAATTTCTTACCATGGAATCACATCTACATGTATATAATTCAATAGGTAAACAGAGCAGACCTTATCATTTGGTTCCAGCTGTCTGATCTGTGTCTACCCTATTTGCAAATACATTAAAAGGACTAGGGTTAACTTTTGCATGCCAATTGTTATCTGTTGCAATTCTGAAAATCGAATTTTCATTCATTCACTGTCATTTTCTTGTTATCAGCAAAAAATATCATTTGTTTCAAGCTTTATTCTTGAATTTTCTCTTGTATTTAAAAATATAGTTCCTGCATCAGGCAGTTTGGATCCAGATGAGACACTGATTAATACTGTCTCACCAGGATTCAAACTGCTTGTCACCACAATACTGTTTTGTGAAAAGATATGAAAGAAAAAAATATTTTTAGAAATGTAGCAGACAACAATATTTGCAGACGACAATTATTTCTGAATTCAGGAGGTTCATATGCTGTAAGCTGACAGGAATTGAAGAGAAAATCAAATACGGTTTCATCATTTACATGTAATCATAAAAATATTGTTTAGCTACAATTACAAAATATGTGTGACAAGTTATCAACTATCAGGACGGAATAAATAAAACACATATCAAGTCAAGTCAAGTCATGTCAAGTCAATATTTTACTGGCATTAAACATTAACATGATGCTAGCCAAAGCAAAACATTTCTATAGTACAGTGAAACCCCGCTAATGCGACCACTTAATAAACAGCCACTGGCGCCGTTTAAAGCAGGTGGTTGCTTAATGCAGGACGAAAGTTATAGGAGCTATAGGAGCTTTCTGCATAACTTTCGTCCTGAATTAAGCTACCACCTGCCTCTGTCACCCAGAAGTATGCCCCTTTTTGGTGGTCGCATTAGCGGGGTTTTACTGTATACTAGACTGAGTATTGGATGATTGGAGATATTTACACGGGATCAAGTATTTGTATTGGATGATTGGAGATATTTACACGGGATCAAGTATTTGGAGATAATCTGTTACATCAGTTTAACTCTTTGCAAGTAATTTTTCGTCTGCAACAATTGTCGTCTGTTTCAATTCTTAAAATAAACTTTCTCTCATATTTTTGCAAAAATATGGTCAAGATGACAAACATTATGCCGCGTCTCATCTGGATCCAAACTGTTTGCATAGGTAATCACAGGTTCGCCGCTAGCGTGCAAAGAGTTAACGTGTATAAATTATGCTACCAAGTGGTGTACATTCACGTGTGAAGGTCTCCTATGGAGTTTTCCCATCTGTATCTAAACATTTGGGTTTCTGTTGACGATTCCTATCGTGTGGCCGACTGATGTTGCAGATCGAAGTTTGCAAAGTATATTATAGAATAACAAGCAAGGTTTTACGCAAGCGTAAAATGGCTGCGTAACATGTCTTTAAGTAGGATGGAAGAAAAAGAGGGAGCAATATTGTTTAGTACTTTTAATTAACAGATACATTGGGAAAACATGACTGTAATGTATAAATTAAAAGCAGAAACGGGGGAATGTTTTAATGAGCCATGATGCATAATACCTGTGTATGACACCAATAATACATATTACGTCACAGATCAATGTTATTCATTTGCTGAAACACACTGACGTAAATAGAGAATATTTGGTTCCTAGCTTTGAATGAGAAATGTTATCTGGCAAGGCGGATGAATATATCAGGTTCGCCTTCGGCTCACCTTTTTATATTCTATTTATCCTTGTCACGACAGCAAAATATAATCATTTGTACCGAATGTACCACAAAATGCACCGCAAAATATACCGCAAAACATCCCGACCGTTAAGAAATCGCGGAAGGTGCGTGAAATGGCGATAAAAAATAAACCCACAAATACATCGGCAGAAATTATTCGAATAGGTCGACGCATTGCCCATTAACCTTTTCACTTATACTGTCCCCAAATTAAGAGCAGGTTAGTATAAGATGTACATTTAAATGGACTCAAGTTCATGCACAATGGTGAAATATGCAAAATGGTCAACAAAACCAAGAGTAAAAGGCCTCAGCTAAATAACTTTACCAAAGCCAAAATGCAAACAAAGGACTTATATTTTTATGTACAAAATGGTTTTAAACCAAAAGCACGTAAACTAAGGGTGCTAAGAAAAATGAGAGGAAAACAAACTTCCACCGAGGATCGAACCCACGACCCCACATTCCAGTTATACCTAATTCACTGGCATTTTCACTGAAACTGGGTCATGGCAGAAAAGAAAGAAATAACCGACAAAAATATGTGCCCCCGCTGAGAAAAGTATATGAATCAAGATGAATATATATATAAATAAAAACTTGTCTCACAGTAAACCATAGTTATTAAAAAGATTGGTTTTTATAGAAACACAGGAACGCAGAAACGCATGGTCAACATTCAAAGCCGTATGAGATTGGGCTGCTTTCGCAGTAAGAAAGTTCTTTTTATTGAATATAATGCTGATATGAACGCCAAATTGTATTGTGTTTGACGTATAAGTAATCGTTTCAAGGCTGTCAGCGGTTCGCATTCGGGGACGCGGTCGTGTCCGACTAACTTATTTTGGCCATTTTGCTCATGTGTCTGATGTCGTGTTACGTTATTCCTAATTTGACCCGGAAAATCTTTCCATATTCGAATAAAACAATGTCTTTTCTTACGGAATAGCTTTTTATCCGATCGAAATCGGTGCATTCTTGCAGAACGAAGGGTTAAAGTAGAGGAGTGGGTAATTTGGATAGTTTAAAGTTGGATCCCTCCTTTCTACAAAATGTATATATACACATACTGACTCAAACGTGTCTTACCCCTGTGGGATAAACAAATTAGAAATCTGTATGACATCGTTACACGTGACAGGACAAACAGTGTAGACCCGGGTGATAGAATTTCAATGTGTACTATAATCCGGATCCATACTGCTTCTTTGTCGCTATACGCACATGGAAAGCAATATATACATACATAAATGTGCTTCATAAAAAGAGCGAGATCACCCCCTATCGACTGTGTTACAATGAGGGGTGCGCCTGCGAGAAGACATGTTATGGTTTAGTAAAGAGAATGTTAAGGCGTCTGCCCAATGTGTTAAGGCGCCTGCCCATATTTTCAGCACCCCGGGCGAGATGGAGCAATAAAAACACATTATCAGGTTATAAATTCTGAAAGGGGGTGATCCCCGAGAGCAAAAATTGCAACACAAAGAGAGAAAATTGCAGACTCGGTTTTATTGAGTCTGTTCATGAACAGTAATTGAAAGTGCAACATTGCTCACGCCCCCTATAGCACCGGCTTAAGCGGTATTCAATTTTCAGAACAAAAAGTACTGAAATTCATGATCTCGAAGGATCAGAAGGTATAACAACACTGAGAATGAAGTACGGGGCGACGTTTTACGGCCGCCACACAAGTACTTAACACCTGCTGTTGTGAAGATTATAAATTCTGAAGGGTGGTGATCCCCCGAAAGCAAAAATTGCAACACAAAAAGAGAAAATTGCAGACTCGGTTTTATTGAGTCTGTTCATGAGCAGTAATTGAAAGTGCAACACTGCCCACGCCCCCTAGCACCGGCTTAAGCGGAGTTAGCAACTTCAACATACGTCTATGAGCCCAAGCCCCATGTGATAGAGCCGTAGCAATAGCCTTCAGTAAGTAGCTTTATAACAAAGAGAGCCAACAACCAGAGCCTCGGTGCTGTGGTCGGGGATAGTAATTAATACTATTAATACCACTACTCTAATATACTAAACAACCCTTCTTCTTTATTACCTATAGCACTGCCTGTGAATTATGGTGGTTTCGGCAAACTACCTGTTCGTCAAAGTGGATACCGCTTAAGCCGGTGCTAGGGGGCGTGAACAGTGTTGCACTTTCAATTACTGTTCATGAACAGACTCAATAAAACCGAGTCTGCAATTTTCTCTTTTTGTGTTGCAATTTTTGCTCTCGGGGGATCACCTCCCTTCAGAATTTATTATCAAATGTTGTATTAATTGATAGCAAAATGATAGTAAAAGTTTGAAAGTTTAATAGTGGTTTCGACAAATTGGTAATATTGCTCAGCAACCATTACCATGAGGTGATAAATATCAGTACATCAGTACTTTGATTTTATGGGAATTTCCAGGTCTTAAACTCTATTTTAAGAACAGAACTTTCGACAGTCGACAGTCTTCAGTCCCATGCTAAATATCTGCGTAAATAAGGATTTTCTGTACTATATGGCGTTTTGACTGAACTCTAAGAAGTTTATAGAACATGTCTGTGTAACATGATGCCTTACATGTGTTGTGGTTATGTTAATTATTGCATTGAATTCAATTTGCGAGGCCGTTAGCAGACTGTATATCAGAATTTTACATAGTTTGGCAATGTGTAGAGACATATTTTTTAAAAAGGTTGTATGCCAGTCAAGGTATTCACTAATGAAAATACAGTTTACTACTAAATACTCGTAGGTCATATGCAAATTACAATGTAACATAGTTTCTCATTGGTGGAAAACTAGAACAAACGTGAAAATAGACAGTTAGCCGCTGAAAAACATTCAACTCACCGCAGTTAATTTCCAGTCTGCTACGAGGCGCCAGGTCTATTTCTCCAACTTTCGTTTTGAACGGATGCGGCTATTTTGCTGTGACCCGGCGTATAAACCATTCGATATGCATATTGACAACTACTTCCGGGCCACAGCGAAACGGCCACCTCCGTTCAAAAGGAAAGTAGGAGAAAGAAAACTAGCGCCTCGTAGCAGACTGGAAACAGCCAGCGTTGTTTTATCTGCGGTGAGTTGAATGTTTTTCGATATTGTTTCAGCATAATTCGCGTTTTTTTGTCAAAAAGTTTAGCGAATACAGATCCCCCTATATACGTCTATGCACCCTCTCCAGAGTCACATCGTTTCGCGGTAG
Organism: Azorinus chamasolen; assembly: GCA_963576725.1. Taxonomy (NCBI): domain Eukaryota; kingdom Metazoa; phylum Mollusca; class Bivalvia; order Cardiida; family Solecurtidae; genus Azorinus; species Azorinus chamasolen. The sequence goes on along the minus strand of OY755238.1, from coordinate 36,405,196 downwards.
CGTTTTTCCAGACTCGTGGTCTAGCAGCGACAAGAGTAAGCAATATTTAAAGAAGGCATTGATTGTGCCGATTTCAGTACATATATAGACCCGACAGGATTTTTTTTCGGGTTGTGTTTTTCTTGTGTGTCGGAGTGGGTTGGGATACAAATAGATAGTTTTAGGTTAGTTTTGCATACTTCGATCATAAATTGGGGGGGGGGGGGGGTCTGTGGGGGGTCCCAGCATGCGTCGGGCACATTTGGTTTTATCTCAGTCGATACACTTTAAATGGCCATTTCCTTGTTAAATGCGCATGCGCTTAGATTGCTGCTAATTCTTATATTTACATGACAATATTACACCTGTACTCATTCGATAAAATTTCATCTGCAATAGTAAGTACGTGTATAATATGAGATTCATACATATTTGGGATAATTGCAGTAATTCTGAAAAACAGGAACTCTCATGTCCCTCGACTACCAGACTGCAACCCGGCCATTTTCTTTCTACTCCCTTTTATTCCGTTTAATGGTTTTGTGATCCTTTCCGTTTCTGTAGCTCCTTCCTTTTCAATTTATTTTATATTTCTTTAGTCTAGCTTGAGTATGTATTTTAGTCTTCCCAATATAGTGGTATTTATAATGATGTGACTGTTTGAAAAACATATGATCCTCCTTCGGGAGAGGATCTATATAAGCAAACTTTGCTTCCGATCCAATCCTATTTCTCAAAATGACTATGTTCAGCATTATGTTCTTGTATGTATACATGTATTTGGAAATAAAATATGTTTAAACTAAATAGAGCATTTGCTCCATAGGATCTGTAGATGCTGATCTACTATTTGCATATAAGTTTGTCTGCCCGAATTATATACTTAGGGTAATATTTCTTGTTTACTAAATTTAATTGGGCCTTTAAGAACTCGCAAGATTTGTACTCGTTCATATCTTCGACTCAACCAAGGTAATTGAGATGTTTACCTATGTACATGCAGTATGGACCCAGATGAGACACCCAAACCACACAACGTCACATCAGGTTTTAAACGGTTTGGCATTCGGAATACAATAGTGAATACAGCTTTCGTTTTTTGAAACATGAAACAGGTAACGGTTTGAGAGGGCCAAATTTAAAGCTAAGCTTACGTATAGGCCTATGCATTAAAATCTATTATAAAATAGTTTGCAGAAATGAAAAGAGTTACTGTTTTAGTTTTTTTGCCACCGTGTGTGAATCTGTAACTTGGCGTCTCATCAGGATCCAAACTGTTTGAAATTCTGATCTGTTTAAAAGAAATGGAAAACAGATATAGTCAGAGAGTTGGAGCAGACGACAGTTTTGATAGCGGGACAGTGGTAGATACCTGTGTGGTAAGTAAAGTATAATAAAAGATTGGCTTCCCCTGTATTCTAGAATATTTTCTCTTATCAAATCGCCAGTTTCCGTCACATTCGTAACTACTCGGCTTATTTGTCAGCGTTCAGAATATTCATCACTCGGAACACCTCGGCTATTTCTATCGGAATAAGATATATTTCGAACTCTGACGGAATACGAGTAGTTACGATTGAATTATTCATAGCCGAGGTGTTCCGAGAGTTTCCGTCATTTCTGTAAAACCCACCGATGGCGTATGTTCTTAATATAGAACTGACAACATAATCGATGTTTCTAGAAGATCGTTATTTATAGCGCTATATAAAGCAAACGGAACCAGTCGAGCTTGTCATTCTTCATAATAGAGAGAAACAGAAAGCAAGAAGTATATCTATCGGAATATACTCAACACCAACAGAAGAGTTTTGGCTGAGATTAGAATAGACTTTAGGAAACAACTTATTCTTGTGTTGGTGACAAGTTGACAACTTGGTGTACATGGGAAAGTCGAGATTATAGCCAGTGATCAGGGGAACCGAACCAGGTGTGGTTATGTTTCATTTACGGACTCAGAGAGGTCAGAGGATAATCAGAGACGCGGCATAGAATCAGGCATGTTGTTCTTTTATTCTCTCTACCACGAAGTAAATACAGATCTGTATTTACTTCGTGTCTCTACTTACAGCTCTACCTTTATAAATATGTTATAAAACTAGCATGGTCTCACCGTCTATCGAACCTCTTAACATTTGACCAGGAACAGAAAACGTTGACTGTGAATATTGAAGAGAAAAATAAATCAGCAGTTCAAAATAATCTTTTATACATATCGTCATCGGAGGTATTTTCGAACACCGCCTGTTTTCGAACATCTCACGTTTTCGAGAAAAATTCCTCGTATGCACGCGCTATGACGTCATACGCTTGTCTAATACACTATAAGTGTTGATAAGCAGATGGACAGCTATCAAAATCAACAATGCGCAAAAAAAAACAACTTTTACATGACGTTATAGTTTCTGAGAGAAAAAATGGCCATTTCTACTATTACCAGTATTGCCCCCAGTTGAGAACCCTAAATTACGGTGTCTAATATAAATAAAATTTGAGGAAATGCCACCAGCACTTCCCTTCTGAGTTTGTTGTGGAAATCCCAATGTAGAATTATGACGTAGTTGTCTTTATGATGCATATAGGGCAGTTCAAATAGCCTATTCTCTTAACGTGTATGTAACATAATAGAACACGTTACCTTTTCCCATTCAGAAACTTACTAGCCATGGTAGAACTATCTTTTAAGGCCCATCCATCAAAGTATGTGGGCAAATACATATTGTATTATCCTACAGCACTCACAAATGCCTACAAAGCTGCTAATGACCTAAAAGCATTGACACTGACGATCCTCATAATCTAGTTCAGGAAAAATAACCGCCCCGTTAGATTCCGCATGGGATCTAGCCACTAATTGCGATAAATATTTTTTTTTATACTTTTATTAATATTTTAGTTAACATTTTTTGTGACCAACTTGTGTATATGGTTGTTATACGAAAGGGGAATGAATGGCATGAACCTAACTGCATTAATTACTTTACTATGATGATTTTGATTGGATGTTCGAAAACAGGTTGGGAAACCCGCCATATTGCCATTTAAGAAGGTACACAAAACACACGTTATTATTTGTGTATTCTAAATCATAAATGTTTCAATTCCACATGAATGTATGTAGTAATAGTTGATAACAATGAAATAAAATGTGCAAATGACATCCGCTGATTTTTCTCGGTTGAAAACAAAAAAATAAGCCTTAGGTGTTCGAAAACTGGTTGGACCACGCTACCTTGAAACAATTAAGTAATTTTATTCTCATCTATTAATCCCCAAACAATCCAGTGTTCCCCATCACCCGCATAATAAAAAAAAAATGGCTGCCAGAAAATTATAACCTGCTTATCGAACCTTTATTTTAGAAACTGTTTACTGTAACATAATACTCATAATCACGTGATTTCATCATGGGCACACGACCTTTGCATAAGCTGAAGGGGTCAGAGCTGTCAAACATTTTTAATGTGGTACACTTTTCAATTTATGTTGATATTCTATAACGTATTAAGAGTTTTCTCATGTTTAGCATAGTTGAAGGAAAAATAAACTGTATTGACCAGTTTATGACATATATTTCGTTTTTAAAACTACGAGGCGTTGTTTACAGACTAAGCAACTGTACTCATGATTTTATGAGGTAGTATGCACTTGTACATGCGTAAAAACACAAAGAAATGAAAGGTTCGATAAACAGGTGAGGTTCGATAGAAGGTGAGTCTACGAGCTGCGTACTCAAATGCAATCGTCATTTCTCCACCAAATCCTATGTTGTGATGGGACGATTCGAATCTGCTTCAAAATAGTTTAATCTAAGCATCTAATCTGGATCTCTGTTAGTTCTACAATATAAAACTTCTGTATTTCGAAATATAACATAATTATTGTTCTTCATCACATTTTTATTCTTTTATATCTGTTTTTTCTATTTTTTATTATTTTTTTGATTTTTATCGTTCCTGCGAAATACGAAGCGAAAAATAAATATGAATATGAATGATGAAAAACAAAATGAAGAATGATAACGGGATAATTTAAATGAAAAATAAGCTTGCGTGATGTCAAATTTTTTGGACTAGATCTCTGTAAAAGGGAAAGCAATAATGAATTGTCAAAGTCGTCGTCTGCTTCAATTCTCAAATTTATATAGATCTATTCCCTCACTCTCTTAGAAACATGAAAGTTTCGCATTATATCTCCCTCAAAAGTCATTTACATAAAGGTACGAATCTTGAACCTTATGTCCGTAACACATAATGAATTCTTACGGTAGTTTGAAAAGATAGGTTGTGCCTGTGACTCAACAATAACAATGAAAACGTAGTAAAGTCAAACTTATAAGTGTTGGCTATTTTGGGGTTTGGTAAAACTTCGAGTACAGCTATTATCCGTTTGTAAAGTTGAACAAGTTGGCACCATTTGACTGACAGAGTAGTAATCAATGTAGACTGCTCCGTGATACTGCATACTTAACTTAACAATCTGACCTAAGTCTGTACTATTTGCCATAATTATGAGATATTGAACATTGTAGCCATTTAGAAATCAATGTATCTCATATAGAAGCCGTCTGATCTGGGTCTACATTGTTTGCAAATGCGTGGAAACCCGTTTATATGAGGGAAAGGGTTAGTTCAAACATATTTTATTTCCATATTAAAGGAAATTTTGTCAGGTTACAAGTTCTTACGATATTTTATGTATGTAACAAAATATGAAAGTTAATAAAGTGTATGAGAGAGAGAGACATACAGACAGAGAGAGAGACAGACAGACAGACACAGGGAGAGACACAGAGAGAGAGAGAGAAAGAGAGAGAGAGAGAGAGAGAGAAAGAGAGAGACAGACAGACAGACAGTCAGAGAGAGAGAGAGAGATACAGACAGACAGAGAGAGAGAGAGAGAGACACACACACACAGATAGTGAGATAGTGAGAGACACAGACAGACATATAGAGAGAAGGAGATATACAGAGAGAGAGAGAGAGAGAGAGAGAGAGAGATGTGGTAAGAGGTTACATGTCTGTTGTAGTATGATCAGTAAGAGCATAATTAGTATATACCGTTATAAGTAAGACATTTTAGCATAAATGCGTCGATTCCTTCCCAGTTCTAAAATAGCGACTAGGGGAAGACCGAAGCGTAACCCTTTATCTAAACTTGCAGCATCCGAATCCAGAAAACAAAAGAAACTGAGCTATTAGAGTGGTCTGAAAGTTATCTAGATATCTGCTGAAACGTGTGAGAGGTGGGAAAACGTGAAGAAGGAAGAGAAATCTTCTCGCGTGGTCTGGGTGGTTTTCAATTTGTAGAGTACCGGACTACCGGTAATCGTTCTCTTCCTTCTATGTGTTAACAGCTTTGAATGAATGGGTGACTATCTACAGTTCCGTTTATGCACAATGCAATGTTTTCCTACCAATGTTCAGATAAAAAAGATATGTCAATGAATAATCTACAAGTAGCGAACTTCAAAATAGATATTAACGGAGTATCAGCATTCTTGAATATTCGTAGAGATAATTTTCACACAACAGCAATGAATTTAAATTTTACACCCCAGTAAAAGATTTTGCTAACAAAGCTGTCCAAGACCAGACTGCTGTTATAGCAACTCTCTGCTTAGGGTCTATTCTGTTTGCCAACATAAATATGTCTAGCATGCTGCTTCAGTTTAAATTCATGGATTTGTTTACATTTGCAACAAACAGATATTTTACTACATTCAGACAAATTAATTTATAAAACTATATTTGAAGATAATTAATACTGATCCTGTTGTTTATATTGTGTCTACATATTGTTTCTTACCACAAGATACTCACATATTTGGTCATGACAGAAAGTGTAGAATTATATCTCTATTATTTCATAAGCAAACAGAGTAGACCTTGATCAGGGGCTCCTACAGCAGCCGACTGATCTGTGTCTACTCTGTTTGCAAAGGCGAAGAAAGGCGTATTTATTGAGTAAAGGGGAGTAAAAAATGGAATCATTCGAGCGTGGTGAGAAATCATCTTGTTGCGCAATATTTACAGACTGGAACTTCCAAATTGAGTTCTATTTCTAGCCTTGATTTACCTTTATGTGTATCAACGTCCGACGGGCAGCAGACATATTCTTATCCCCGACATTTCTTCCTTTTTCCAATCGTAATGACGAGTTTTTCCAAAGTTATCATGTATTCTTCAAAGGGTAAAAACAATTGTTGAAACAAGCATGTTTAAACGATAGATATACACTTAAAATATCTGTATTGTTTCACTAGTACCATGTTGTATCTTCGCTACTCTACGTTAATATTACCACACAACGGGGCAACAGTTAACTAGGTTGTACGACACTACAAACGTAAGCTTCGCTGATACAATTATCTGTAGAACTCTGTGTATTGTATTTTTATGCCCCCGTTGACAATAGTCGGGGGGCATTATGTTTTGCACCTGTCCGTCCGTCTGTCCGCTCTAACAATTCCTGTTTATGTGACGAGATAATTACATGAGAACAAAAGATCTTTTGTTCTCATCGGTTTTATGTGGCTTATTTTCAGTTTGTGTGGCTATTTTGAACAAAAGAATAGCCACATACACTCAATCCGTTAGAACGTCCATCCTTTCGTCCGTTTGTCTGTGTGTCACGCTTTTACGTGCAGTTGGTTTTTACAGTTTTTAGCTCACCGGAGCCAAAGGATCAGGATGAGCTATTGTAACCGCGATACGTCCCCCCCCCCCCCCCCCCCCCCGCCCTCTTTAAAAATCTTCTCTGAAAATGTAAGGCCTAGACCTTTGATATTTGGTATGTAGCCTGATCTAATGGTCCTCTACACAGATTGTTCAAATTATGACACCGGACCAAAAATGACCCCACCCAAGGGCTTATAAGTTTTTCATAGGAAAATCTTTAAAAATCTTCTTCCATGAAACTGTAAGACCCAGACCTTTGTTATTTGGTATGTAGCATGATCTAACGGTTCTCTACAGAGATTGTTGAAATTATGACCCACAGACCAAAAATGGCCCGCCCAAGGACTTGTCAGTTTTTAGCTCACCAGAGCACAAAGTGCTCATGGTGAGCTTTTGTGATCGCCTGATGTCCGTCATCTGTCGGCGTTTGTCGTGCGTCGTCAACAATTTGAACCTTTAAAAATCTTCTCCTCTGAATCTACAGTGTTCTCAGCTTTCATAGCATCACCTATAGGTCCTCTACAAAAGTTATATAAATTATGTCCCTGGAGTCAAAATTGGCCCTGCCACGGTCCCAGGGGTGGCCAGTTTTCTCTAGCTGACTGTTGTTTTCTGTACAAGTAGCAGAATGCTGGGCTCACTTAGGTTAGGCATGGGGAAAACTTCAAAAATCTTCTTGTCAAAAACTACATATCACAGAGCTTAGATATTTGGTGTATGGATTTACTTAGTATACCTTATTGACATTGGTTAATATCATAGTCTGAGGTTAAAATTGCCCCGGCCCTGTTGGTTATACTTTAAAATAGACTTTTACACTATAAAGGTTCCTCTGAGCTATAGAAGGACTGCAGATACTCCATCTGTGTTACATAATCACTGGGGAGGGCAAGTTCCTGGTCAAAACTCTATAAAGGTGTCTGCTTCAGAATTAGTGTCTGTTTGTTCACACTGTTTTTAACCCATTCACTCATAGGCTATTTACAGATCCTACCTCTTGGAAAATTTCAGAATTGTGTAGATTTGAAACCATTGTGATAAATAGAGCATTTACTCCTATGGAGCAAATGCTCTATTTATCACAATGGTTTCATAAAGTGACTATTATTCCTATTTGAATAAATCTACTGATAAGGAGCATTAATTATTTAGAGAAAAGGAAAATTTCAGAATTGTGTAGATTTGAAACCATTGTGATAAATAGAGCATTTACTCCTATGGAGCAAATGCTCTATTTATCACAAAGGCTTTTTTCAGATCCTACCTCTTTGAATAGATCTACTGATAAGGAGCATTAATTATAGAAAAGGAAATTTTCAGAATTGTGTAGATTTGAAACCATTGTGATAAATAGAACATTTACTCCTATGGAGCAAATGCTCTATTTATCACAATGGTTAGCAAATGCTCTATTTATCACAAAGGCTTTTTTTCAGATCCTACCTATTTGAATAAATCTACTGATAAGGAGCATTAATTAGAGAAAAGGAAAATTTCAGAATTGTGTAGATTTGAAACCATTATGATAAATAGAGCATTTACTCCTATGGAGCAAATGCTCTATTTATCACAAAGGCTTTTTACAGATCCTACCTCTTTGAATAAATCTACTGATAAGGAGCATTAATTAGAGACAAGGAAAATTTCAGAATTGTGTAGATTTGAAACCATTGTGATAAATAGAACATTTACTCCTATGGAGCAAATGCTCTATTTATCACAATGGTTAGCAAATGCTCTATTTATCACAAAGGCTTTTTTCAGATCCTACCTATTTGAATAAATCTACTGATAAGGAGCATTAATTAGAGAAAAGGAAAATTTCAGAATTGTGTAGATTTGAAACCATTATGATAAATAGAGCATTTGCTCCATAGAGTAAATTAACTCATATACAAACCACATTTAAAGTTACATACCAGTATGCGTCAGAATCCAAACTGTGAGCTAATTTCGGTCAAGTCATGCTAAGCAGTGATAAGGTTGTCATCTGTTAGAAATGTTGTCTGCTTATTCAAAGAGGTAAATCTGGGTCCACTCTGTTTGCAAATGGGTGAAAACATGTTTATACGAGGGAAAGGGTTAATTAGAGAAAAGGGAAATTTCAGAATTGTGTAGATTTGAAACCATTGTGATAAATAGTGCATTTACTCCTATGGAGCAAATATTTATCACAAAGGCTTTTTTCAGATCCTACCTCTTTGAATCAATCTGCTGATAAGGAGCATTAATTAGAGACAAGGAAAATTTCAGAATTGTGTAGATTTGAAACCATTGTGATAAATAGAGCATTTACTCCTATGGAGCAAATGCTCTATTTATCACAATGGTTCATAAAGTGACTATTACAGAGGCATAGAACAAAGGCTATTTAGCTCACCAGAGCACAAAATGCTCAGGGTGAGCTTTTGTGATTGCCTGATGTCCGTCGTCGTCCGTCGTCCCGCGTCAACAATTTGAACCTTTAAAGATCTTCTCCTCTGAATCTACAGGGTTCTCAGCTTTCATCTTTGGCACATAGCATCATCTGTAGGTCCTCTACAAAATTTATATAAATTATGCCCCCAGAGTCAAAATTGGCCCCACCCTAGGGGTGTCAAGTTTTCAATAGAAACATATAGTGAAAACTTTAAAAATCTTCTCCTCTGAAACTGGAAGGTTCTCAACTTTCATATTTGGCACATAGCATCATATTCACATTCTCTACAAAAGTTATAAAAATTATACCCCTGGGGTCAAAATTGGCCCCGTCCCAGGGTGGCCAGTCTTTTGAAGCAGACTGTTGTTTAAGTTTTCTTTAGCACTAGCAGAGTGTTGGGTTCACTTAGTAGTTATAGGCATAGGGAAAGCTTTAAAAATCTACTTGTCAAAAACTACAAGTCCCAGAGCTTAGATATTTGGTGTATATTAATTACTTAGTATATCTTTATAAATTTTGTAAATATCATAGTTCTGAGGTTAAATTTGGCCGTGCCCTGTCCTGTGGGTTATACTTTATAATAGACTTCTACAGTCTAAGGGTTTCCCCCTCTATCTTGGACTGCAGATAGCCTGGGTTAGTCTTATGCATGAGGTCAAGTTCCTGTCCACTGTTATGTTGTCTACTTCAGAATTACTGTCTGTTCACACTGTTTTTAACCCATTCCCTCATAGGCTATTTTTAGATCTTACCTCTTTCAATAAATCTACCTAAAATGAGCATTAATTAGAGAAAAGGAAAATTTCAGAATTGTTGTTCATAGGGAAAACCTTAAAAATCATCTTCTCTGAAACTGTAACGCCTAGACTTATGTTATAGTATGATATTTGGTATGTAGAATGATCGAATGGTCCTGTACAAAGATTTTTCAAATTATGACTGCCATGCCAAAAATGGCCCGCCCCAGGGCTTATCAGTATTTCATAGGAAACTCTTTAAAAATCTTCTTCTCTGAAACTGTAAGGTCCAGCTCTTTGATGTGGGTAGGTAGCATCATTTGAGGGTCCTCATGAGGTAAATCTTTAAAAATGTTCTCCTTTGAAACTAGATAGCTTAGACCTTAACTATTTTGCATGTTGCTTTGCCTTATGATCCTCTACCAATATTGTTTAAATTATGACCTGGGTGAAAAATGACTCTGCCCCAGGGCTTATCAGTTTTTCATATGACAATCTTTAAAACTCTTCTTCTGTGAAACTGTAAGGCCCAGACCTTTGATATTTGGTACGAAGCATCACCTAATGTTCCTCTACCAAGACAGATCAAATTTGAACAACAAGGTTTAATATTGGCCCAAATTTGAAGCTGATTTGTTTTACATAGAAATACAGTGTATGCATAATTCTATAGTGACCAGTTGAGCGATTAAGGGCCACCATGACCCTCTTGTTATACCCCCGCAAACAAAGTTTGAGAGGGGGTATATAGGAGTCGGTATGTTGTTCGGTCGGTCGGTTGTTCTGTCAGTCGGTTGGTCTGTCTGTCTGTGTCCACTTATTTACATAACCCTTTGAGATAAAGCTTTGAAACTTTCCACACTTGTCTACCATCACAAGCTGTATCTGTAGGCAAGCTTACATAACTCTGTCAAACATTTTGACAGAATTGTGGCTAGGGCTGTCATGATACACTAACGTATTCGAATTATTCGAATATCGTTTCTGGCGGTGAGTGTATCATATTGGCTACCCAAAGAACCGAATATTGACGAATACAATTAGACATATAGGTAATTAACAAAATTAAAAGAAAAACACATATTTTCGCCAGAAATAATTGAAATATGAGCGAAACATTCCAGCTGCGAAACGTCTTTTCGCAGTGACACCAAAAGAAACACATAGTGAAAACTTTGAAGATTTTCTCCTCTGAAACTGGTGCCTTGTTTTCTATAGAAACATATAGTAAAGTCTTCTCCTCTGAAAATGGAATGTTCTCAGCTTTCATATTTGGCACATAGCTTCAAATTCAGGTCTTCTACAAAAGTTCTATATAAGTTTTGCTCCTAGGGTCAAAATTAGCCCAACCCCAGGGGTGGCCAGAATTCTGTAGCAGACTTGTTTCAACAGCCCTTGGGGTCACTAGTTATATGCATAGGAAAAACTTTAAAAATCTTCTTGTCAAAAACTACATGTCCCAGAGCTAAGATATTTGGTGTATAGATTTACTTAGCGTACCGTTAGGAGTATTGTTAACATCATAGTTCTGAGGTTAAAATTGGCCATGCCCTGTGTGCTATACTTTAAAATATACTTCTTCACATCAGAAACTACATTTAAAGGTTTCCCAGTGCACGGAGACTAGCTAGCAGTATGAGTGTTATGTAATTACCCTTTATATCTCAGTAGAGTAGAAATTGTGTCCAGACAAATAAGACATGCTCATTTTAGATTAAGAAAACTATGTGGATAATTCTCAAAATGCAGAAAGGTCTTAAGCTGTTTTAGCTCACCAGAGCACAAAGTGCTCAGGGTGAGCTTTTGTGATCGCCTGATGTCCGTCGTCGTGCGTCGTGCGTCATCAGTCGTCAACCATTTGAACCTTTTAAAATTGTCTCTGAATATACAGGGTTCTCAGCTTTCATCTTTGGCACATAGCATCATCTTTAGGTCGTCTACAAAAGTTATATAAATTATGCCCCTGGGGTCAAAATCGGCTCACCCCAGGGTGCCTTGTTTCTATAGAAACATATAGTAAAACATTCTCCTCTGAAACTGGAAGGTTCCCAGGTTTCATATTTGGCACATAGCTTCAACTTCAGGTCCTCTACAAAAGTTATATAAATTATGCCCATGGGGTCAAAATTGGCCCGCCCCAGGGGTGACCAGTTTTCAATAAAAACATATAGTGAAACTTTTGAAAATCTTCTGCTCTGAAACTGGAAGGTTCTTAGCTTTCATATTTTGCACATAGCATCATATTCAGGTCCTCTACAAAGGTTATATAAATTATGACCATGGGGTCAAAATTTGCCCCGCCCTGGGGTGTCATATATGGCACAGAGCATCATGTTCAGGTCCTCTACAAAAGATATGTAAATTATACCCCTTGGGTCAAAATTGGCCCGCCATAGGGCCGGCTAGTTTTCCATAGAAACATATAGTGAAAACTTTGTAAATCTTCTCCTCTGATTGTCTGGTGAGCGATATCAGGGCCATTCTGGCCCTCTTGTTTTTTCATTTATAAAAGCAAAAAGCTAATATCCGCTACTTATTCTATTTTCAGAGTTAAAGCCGTCACGATGGCATATAATTGCGAACAATGTAACAGTAGTTTCCCAAAACTGAAACAACTATTGGAGCATCGCAAGGTTGAAAACCACTTGAAAAAATACATTTGCTCGAGTTGCAATAAAGTATTTAAAAGAAAGCAAAATTTGGACAGGCATATGAAAAAGCATGCCGATGAAAATACAGATGCACTTGAAGCTCACCTACATCTTGAGCATGGCTTGGATACTCCAAAACACAAGGCAGTGGATCAAGAAGGAGGAGGTCCAGTAAAAAAACGACGAGTGCAAGATACCTCTCATGACTTCTTTACAATTCGGGAAGTCGGCGAAAAACATATTGAAAAATTCAAAACAAAGGCTACATATTACAAAATTGACATCACGGATTTAGAAGTTAAAGATTTGCCAACTATTTTGGAAACGCTCCAGAAGATATTTCAGTCTATTCTAGACATACTAACAGAAGACATTCCATCATCAGATTTTGTGAGAGTCAACTTGGACAATCCTCAGTTGGATTTCCCAATCGTATTACCATTCATGAAACGGTCTGAACTTACCGTAGACATATTGCTACAAGAGATTGAAAGAGTGTTACAATCAAATCAACAATTTGTTGTAGATGAAACGTTTGGTATTGAATTGATGCATGTTAAGAGCGTGTCTGGTTCAGGATACAAAATGAAGCAAGTAGTAGATATTACTGAAATGCTTAAAAAGAAAAAAAGCATCATTCAGATAAAAAATACAGATTCTATCTGTTGCGCGCGTGCAATTATGACGGCCAAGGCAAGACTAGAGAAGGATCCAAAATGGGAAAGCATTCGTCATGGATGTAAAATTCAGAAAAGGTTAGCGTTAGAATTGCACGAAAAAGCAGGCGTACCTTTGAAACCATGTGGTTTGGAGGAGGTGAAGAAATTCCAGTCTGTCTTGCCAGATTACCAAATATTCGTGTTATCCAAGGAGCATTTCAATGCTTTCATTTTTGAAGGTCGAGAAGGGGGTATACCGATCTATTTGTACAGTCATGATAACCATTATGACATTATTACAAAAATGCCAGGATTTCTAAATAGGAACTATTTTTGTGTCAAGTGTAAGAAAGGTTATCAACACAAAGAACGACACTCTTGCAATAACCCCTGCCGCTACTGTCGACACTTACATGCAAACACTAAAGAAGATTGGCAACACTGTCAGTCATGCAACTGTTACTTTGTCAATCAAGAATGCTTGAGGCAACATATGAAGAAAACAGATCAGGGTAAATCTACGTGCGAAACAATATACAAATGTAAGGAATGCAGCCAACTCGTGAATCGATCAAAACATAAACGACCTCATGTGTGTGGGGAGAAGCACTGCAAAACGTGTAAAGATTATTTTGCGGAGGGTCATCAATGTTTTATTCAGCCTCATATAGACGAGGAGCTCACGGGACAGAAGCAAATACAATATATCTTCTTCGATTTTGAATGCACACAGGACAATCAAGTTGCATGTGAAGAAGGATATCTGCCAGGGGCTGGCAATGTTTGCGTCAATTGCAGGAAATCATGGTGTGGTTCAATGGAACACAGGCCGAACATGTGCGTGGTACATAAAGTATGTGACCTTTGCATGCATAGCGTCATCACGTCATCATCTAAATGTTTAAAGTGTGGTGTAAATGAGCACGTCTTTTCTGGGATAAACACTACAACGCAATTTTGTAAGTGGCTGTTTTCTGAAGAGAACAGGAAAGCAACCGTCATCTGCCATAACTTCAAAGGATATGACAGTTATCCTATCCTGAAGTACTTGCATGACAATGCTATTCTACCTGAAGTTATAACCACAGGTTCAAAATATATGTCTGTTACTGTTCCTAAGTGTAAAATTCGATTTATAGACTCTCTCAATTTCATTCCTATGGCTTTAGCAGACATGCCTGAAGCGTTTGGTGAGTCAGAATTAGCCAAAGGGTTTTTCCCGCATCTATACAATAGGACAGAAAAACAGCATTCTGTTATTGATCATCTGCCAGATATGGAATATTATAACCCGAATGGCATGAAACCTGAATATAAATCCAAGTTTACGACATGGTACGAACAACATTACCACGATACTTTCGATTTTCAAGTGGAGCTTTTAAAATACTGCCGGTCAGATGTCGATGTGTTGAGAAAATGTTGCTTGAAATTTAGAGCCCTTTTTATGGATTTGACCACAAGAGAAGGCAAGCATGGGATAGACCCTTTTGAGAACTGTATTACAATTGCCTCAGCATGTCACTTAGTATTTCGAACACTGTTCCTTGAGCCAGAAACTATTGGCATTATTCCACCCGATGGTTACAGAGCTGAAGCTAAACAGTCTTTGATGGCTTATCAATGGCTGTCGTTTCTAGCTCACACACAGAGTATACGCATTCAACACGGTAGAAACGGAGGCGAGAAGAAAATAGGACCTTATAAGGTGGATGGATACTACAAAACGGAGCACGGAAAAGGTGTAGTGCTGGAGTTCCATGGCTGCTTCTGGCACGGCTGTCCGAAGTGCTTTTCACGAAGTACTGTTAATTCATTAACAGAATCTACGATGGAGGAATTATATGACAAAACCCAAGAGAAAATGCGATATCTAAAATCCTTGGGATTTGAGTACACGTCCATCTGGGAATGTGATTTCAGGGCTGAACTGAAAACTAATCCCGTAATGCATGAATACATTAATTCATTGGATATTGTTATGCCTCTTGAACCAAGAGATGCATTTTATGGCGGTCGCACGGAGGCTTTCAGACTGTATGAACAATCAGCACAGGACCAGAAAATCAAATATTATGACGTGACCTCACTGTATCCGTTCGTAAACAAGACTGGAAAGATTCCATTGGGACACCCCCGCATAATAACAAAAAAATTTGACGCCTTAGACAAGTATGAAGGGCTAGTTAAGTGTAAAGTCATTCCACCGCGTGGTCTTTACACGCCAGTACTGCCTGTGAAATGTAATGGGAAGTTGCTATTCACTTTGTGTCGATTATGTGCTGAACAACATCAACAGCCACCCTGTCAGCATACTGAATCTGAGCGTGCCTTTGTAGGTACATGGGTTACGGATGAGATCAAGATGGCACTGTCGAAAGGCTATAGGATTCTCAAGATATATGAAGTCTGGCATTTCCAAGTTTCTCAGTATAATGTCAGAACAAAAACGGGTGGACTATTTACGGAGTATGTTAACACATTTTTGAAAGTAAAACAAGAAGCCAGTGGATGGCCTGACTGGTGTGTCGAAGAAGACAAGAAGCAGCAATACATACAACAATACCTGCATAAAGAAGGCATTAAGCTGGAATACCAGAAAATAAAGTACAATCCTGGCTTGAGGTCTCTGGCCAAGCTTATGTTGAACTCATTTTGGGGAAAATTTGGACAAAGAACCAATTTGACGCAATCTAAATATCTTACAGATCCAAAGGAATTTATGGACATGGTGACATCTGATAAACAAGAAGTTAAGAATATACGATTCGTGAACGACGAAACTGTACAGCTGGACTGGGTCTACAAGAATGATTTCATCGAACCGTCCTCTAGAACCAACGTAGTTATTGCTGCCTACACAACCGCTCAGGCAAGACTAAAACTCTATAGGTATCTAGAGCCGCTTGGTGATCGAGTACTGTACTGCGACACAGATTCTGTGGTGTTTAGCGCAAGATCAGGGGAATGGGAACCTCCATTAGGGGATTATCTTGGCGACCTGACAGATGAAGTTCCAAACAACGCCATTACTACATTTATTACAGGGGGTCCGAAAAACTATGCCTATACCTTGGAGAAACCTACGAAAAATGGACAAACCTCAGTTTGTAAAGTTCGCGGTATAACGCTGAACTTCAAAAATTTGATTGACATTAACTTTAATACAATGAAAAGACTTGTAAAATCAAAATCTGTAGAGATGGTGAAAGTTACTAACAAAAACAAGATAGTCAGAAATCCTGAAGTATGTAATGTGTTGACAAAGACGGAGGAAAAAAATTACAGAATTGTGTTTGATAAGCGGGTTCTTACTGAGGACTATGGGTCAGAACCGTACGGTTTCTAGATATCGTGTTTATGTTATTTCTGAATGAAGAGCTCTACACCAAATATGGCAGATCTGGTTGATCAAATAAAATCTCTAAAACAACAAGTAGAGAAGATAAATTATAGTAATACATCTGGACAAACTAGTCAAAATTTTGGTTCTCAAAATGGTTACCAGAATGTGCAAAATAATAGATATCATTCAAATGGTCAAAATAGACAGGGGAACAGGTACAATTCAAATTTCCAAGGTGGATCTGATAATTATAGATCCTCAAATAATTACAATAGGCTGGATAGGTTTAATTCTAATAATACAAGGAGAAATGATCAGAATGTACAAGGTAGAAGGTGGCAGGGAAACGGACAGAGGTCGAGTTGGGGAACCGCAGCCAGACCGCAAACAAATTAGGTTCAAACATTCAATATGAAAATATAGGTAGTTTTGGCAGTAGAAAAGGTTATTATAGGCTGGGTCCTAGTAGTGGTTACCGTAGCATCCCCCCCTAGACTTTTTTTCATGGGTACCAAATTGTTCGTTGGGGTCCTCAGAATACATTTTGAGCATGCCCCCAAAAATAAGTTTGTCCCAGCTATGTTTTATTCAACGGTTTCCATGGTAACCCGAGGTAATTTTCGAAACTACCTTGGTTCAGAATATGCGCCATAACTTTGTTTTTAGAAGCAATAGAAGGACAAAACAAGTACCAAAGTAAAGCAGAGACATATAGCTTGAATATGATATATGATTTTATTAATATTCATAAATGCATTCTTATGAATATTAATGAGGAAGTAAAAAATGTAATTTTTTTAGAAAAAAGGAGTTTGTTGTTTAGTCTGAGAGGCTTATTAATGCACAGAAATTATTGAATTTAGGCTTAAGTTGTTCGTTGGAGTCCTCAGAACACATTTGGAGTATTTCCCCAAATAATTTGGTCCCATCTATGTTTTATTAAACGGTTTCCATGGTAACCCGAGGTAAATTCCGAAACATCCTTGTTTCAGAAAATGCGTAATAACTTTGCTTTTAGAGGTAATAGAAGGACAAAACAAGTACCAAAGTAAAGCAGAGACATATAGCTTGAATATGGTATATGATTTAATTAATATTCATAAATGCATTCTTATGAATATTCATGAGAATGTAAAAAAATGTGTTTTTTTTTGAAAATGGAGCTTGTTGTTTAGTCTGATAGGCTTATTAATGCACACAAATTATTGAATTCAGGTTTAAATTGTTTGTTTGGGTCATCAGAAAACATTTTGAGCATTCCCCCAAAGTAATTTTGTCCCATCTATGTTTTATTGAACGGTTTCCATGGTAACGCGAGGCGGTAAATTTCGAAACATCATTGGCTCAGAAAATGCATAATAACTTTGCTTTTAGAGGCAATAGAAGGACAAAACAAAAACCAAAGTAAAGCAGAGACATATATCTTGATTATGATATATAATTTTAATAATATTCATATATGATTGCTTATGAATATTAATGAGGAAGTATAAAAATCCGCTTTTTACGAAAAATGAGTTTTTTGTTTAGTCTTACAAGCATATTAATGCACAAAAAATATTGAATTCAGGTTTAAATTGTTCATTGGGGTCATCAGAACACTTTTTGAGCATTCTCCCAAAATAATTGTGCCCCAGCTATGTTTTATTAAACGGTTTCCGTGGTAACCCGAGGTAAATTTCGAAACTATCTTGATTAAGAAAATGCTTCACAACTTTGCTTTTAGAGACACTAGAAGGACAAAACAAGAACCAACGTAAAGTAGAGACATATAGCTTGAATACGATATGTAATTCTATTAATACATATAATGCATTCTTATAATGCATTCTTTTGAATATTAATGGGGAAGTAAAAAATGCGTTTTTAGTTTGACGAGTTTGTTTTTAGTCTGAGAGGCCTAATAATATACAAATAGTTATTGAATTCAGATTTAAATGTTTTAATATCAACATACAAATAAAGGAAAACATCTTTGGTTCATGTAATATTTCTAAAACATGTATATTGAAGCTAATATGCATATAACGTGCGTAAATGAATAAGCAATTTAACATAAGCCCTATATTTAGCATTGTTTCGAGTGTACTATCTTTTCTATTATTTATTTTACGTAAAATACCAGAACAACAAACATTGACAAGAGCAGAGGGTCATTACTTCGGGTTCTTGAATATGAATGCATATTTATGAATATTAATGAGATGTAAAATAAACACACTTGAATGAGCTGTTCTTTTTATCTGAGATTATTTTAGTTAACCAGTATAGAGCTTGATACTGACTGAAACGGCGATATTGATGTTCATGTATATAAATATGTAGATAATGAATATTATTTCAAAATCATGAATATTAATGAGAATGTAAACTGTTGTAGGAAAGTAAGTTTTTCTATTATGTTGCAATATACATGTATGTGAACAACACATTTCTTGTAAGAAATTACAGCAGATGAATTGAGCCTCATGCATGTTTTATGAAGAATATTACTGTTATAGGTGTTTTGCAATGCAATAGAAAATATACAGCATCTCGACTGTAATCATCAGCTTATGTTTACCCATATTAGCCTTGCGTGACTTCTAACCTACTCGCGATGTCATATGCATTTGCTTGATTATTTACCACAGCATGCCAGAGCAACGCAAGGCTTCTTGCGAGCATTTTGCGACACGCTGGACAACTCATTAAGTGTGTCTGGCCTGCTGCGGATTGTCCGCGTCAGCTCCCTGTCCAGTTTCATCCCTCTGGACAGGGGAGACGTGGGAGCTTGCTGCCCGACGGAAGAAGTATTCTTCTGTTTGGTCAGCGACTCCCTCGTAAAAGACACATCACTGTCCTCTAAAGCTCAGAAGAAGCCTGCTTCTTCTTTAAAATCACTTTCGTCAACAGCCCCTGTGGTGCAGTCGATTCCCCAGTTGTTAGTTGCAGATCGGCACCCAACTGCTGGCCCGGGCGCGGGTTCCCCGTTTACCACTTGAATGGTACCCTTTGTTCTGGTTCCAGGTACTATTGTTGCCAGGTCTCCCGGTCCGCTTGTTGTGTGAAGAGTTTTGCCTGGTCCCGCTGAATCTAGGCCCAGTTATCCGTCACCGGTCCCCGGTGTCCTGGCATCACCAGCAGACCGGTCTACCGAGCCCCCGCCCAAAGATGTCACTGTGTATCCTTTGGCCCGGTGTCCTAAGTTTGCTCTCCAACGGTCCTCCGGTGGCCCGGTGTGGTCCTTTGGACAAGGATACCGAAGTGGACCGGTAAATCTACCAGTCCAATCTTTTCTACAGGGCATTCTGTCTCTACACCGCATTACAGTGGTGAAGTCAACAGGAAGCTGCTCTGGCTAAGTCTAGACGTTCTTGGTCGTCTAGACCCTGCAAATACTCTTCATCTTCTGAGTACACCTCGGACTCCCCAGCCCCCACCCCACCCACCCCGTAGGAGGCGTAAAAACCTTCTTATTCTTCTAATGGGAACCGGCACTCGCACCGCTCTCATCGCAGATCGAGGTCTTACCATTACTCTTCTATGCGAAGACATCGCTCTGCCTCCTCAGATTCGCCGGCTGGTCGCTCTCGATAGCCGACACTCATTCTGGGAACCAGCAAGCTTCACCTAGAGGGAGAATAGCTCTCACGTGAACCCACAGTCCACACTTCTATGTCTGTGGCGGGTCCCACTCTTCCCGGGTGCTGCCATCCATGGCGTTCACCAGGGCGGATTCTGAGGAAGAGCAGGAAGACACTTTGTCCATTATGGCTCCTAGGGATGGTACTATTTTTTAAGGGAATCAGATTTTGTGGAAGCCTCTCACTCAGATTTAGACGGGACTTAGTCCTCTTTTTCTTTAGATGATTCTGAACATCAATATTTTCTATTGAGAATGCGTGTGAAGATTGTTTTAGAATCATCCCACCCTCTGTCTGCCCTAGACCCCCGAATCCTATTCACAGGGGTCTTCTATACTCTTCCGTGCTAGTGTCAGCCGAAAAAGTGGACCTCCCTAACCTAATTAAGTCTAGGGATTCTCTTTCTCCTTCCACGGGATTTCTTTCCCGTTTGCCTGACCTGGACGAAGATTTTTGTGCCAGCCCGGCAACTGGGTGGATCATGTCCGCTAAACTCTTACGGACAAGGGTTCCCTAGGTATCTCTTAGGCCTCCGGTTTCAAATGAAAATCGACCTGGGATGTTTTATCAGATCCCCTCACTTGATTCCGACAGCCCCAGGGGCGGGCATTAGCCCCCCCCCCCCTCTCTCTCTCTCTCTCTCTCTCTCTCTCTCTCTCTCTCTCTCTCTCTCTCTCTCTCATTCACTTCTTTAGCACCGGCAGTTGCATCCAACAGATGGGATTCGCTTCAAACATTGACGTATTATCATTGACGTACGTATTATTATCGACATTTAAGACAGGTGACAGCTTAATGCATGGTGAAAGTCATGCAGAAAGCTCCTAGTGCACTAGTGCAGCTTTCTGCATGACCTTCACTATGCATTAAGTAGTCACCTGCCTAAAAAGGTCTTAATGCTTCTATAAAGAAAATTCGAATAATCGAGATTTTACCGTATACTCAAAATAATACTAAATACAATGCTCATAGAAAATTGCTTATTCATATACGTACATTATATGCAAATAAGCTGAAATACGCATGCTTTATAGAAATATTACCTGAAACAAAGATGGTTTATTTTCCTTCACATGAAAACATTCAAACATGAATTCAATAACTCTTGTTTATTAATAGGCATCTCAGACTAAACAATAAGCTCCTTTTTTCTAAACAAAAATCGGATTGTTTTACTTCCTCATTAATATTCATAAGAATACATTTATGAAAATTAGTTAAATTACATATCATATTCAAGTTATATGTCTTTGCTTTATTCAGGTTCTTGTTTTGTCCTTCTTTCGCCTCTAAAAGCAAAGTTATGACGCATTTGTTTAACCATGGATGTTTCGAAATTTACCTCGGGTTACCATGGAAACCGTTAAAAACATAACTTGGACACATTTTTTTTGAGAGAATGCTCAAGTGGTGTTCTGCGGACCCCAACGAACAATTTAAACCTGAATTCAATAATTTTTGTGCATTAATAGGCCTGTAAGACTAAACAAAAAACTCATTTTTCTAAAAAAGCGGATTTTTATACTTCCTCATTAATATTCATAAGCAATCATATATGAATATTATTAAAATTATATATCATAATCAAGATATATGTCTCTGCTTTACTTTGGTTTTTGTTTTGTCCTTCTATTGCCTCTAAAAGCAAAGTTATTATGCATTTTCTGAACCAATGGTGTTTCGAAATTCACCTCCTCGCGTTACCATGGAAACCGTTCAATAAAACATAGATGGGACAAAATTACTTCGGGGGAATGCTCAAAATGTGTTCTGATGAACCAAACAAACAATTTAAACCTGAATTCAATAATTTGTGTGCATTAATAAGCCTATCAGACTAAACAACAAGCTCCTTTTTCTAAAAAACGCATTTTTTACATTCTCATGAATATTCATAAGAATGCATTTATGAATATTAATTAAATCATATACCATATTCAAGCTATATGTCTCTGCTTTACTTTGGTACTTGTTTTGTCCTTCTATTACCTCTAAAAGCAAAGTTATTACGCATTTTCTGAACCAAGGATGTTTCGGAATTTACCTCGGGTTACCATGGAAACCGTTTTATAAAATATAGATGGGACAAAATTATTTGGGGAAATACTCCAAATGTGTTCTGAGGACTCCAACGAACAACCTAAACCTAAATTTAATAATTTCTGTGCATTAATAAGCCTCTCAGACTAAACAACAAACTCCTTTTTTCTAAAAAAATCACATTTTTTACTTCCTCATTAATATTCATAAGAATGCATTTATGAATATTAATAAAATCATATATCATATTCAAGCTATATGTCTGCTTTACTTTGGTACTTGTTTTGTCCTTCTATTGCTTCTAAAAACAAAGTTATGGCGCATATTCTGAACCAAGGTAGTTTCGAAAATTACCTCGGGTTACCATGGAAACCGTTAAATAAAACATAGCTGGGACAAACTTATTTTTGGGGGCATGCTCAAAATGTGTTCTAAGGACCCCAACGAACAATTTGGTACCCATGGAAAAAAGTCTAGGGGGGGATGCTACGGTAACCACTACTAGGACCCAGCCTATTACTGTGATGGCATGATAAATGATAGTGTTACATCTTTTCTGTGTGACACTGGTGCAAATGTTTCAGTTTTGAGTAGTAAATTGTTTGAGTCTTTGCCAGACAGTGTAAAACCTCAAATTACATCAGTTAAATCTAGATTGTTAACTGTGACTCGAGAGAATATTGCTTTTAAAGGGAAAGCTTCATTTCAAATAACTTTAGGTAGCCAAACATTTAATCAGGAAATGCTTATTTCTGACATAGTTGAAAATGTTATATTGGGCATGGATTTTATGAAAACTCACAAATGTGATTTGATGATTGGTAAGGGTTATTTGAAAATCAATGGAGAAAATATACCTTGTTATATGAAACATAATATACATCAATCTACTTGTTGTACAATAGCTCTGGTGGAGAATGTTGAGATACCTCCTAGTAGTGAAGTTGTAGTGGGTGGAAAAACATTAGATTATATTGATAAAGATTATTCTTGCATCATTGAGGGTTCAGAAAAATTTGTGCAGAAAACTGGTTTACTAGTTGCAAAATCAGTAGTAGATCCAAATACGGGTAGAGTTCCAATTAGATTAGCTAATTTGACAGACAAGCCTATTAAGGTATTTAAAGACACAGTTACTGCTACCATGGACACAGTTGAGGTTGTTGAAGATGAATTTGTTGGCTCAGCTTGTACTTCAGATATTGCTTAGGATTCAGATAAGTTACCAGATCACCTAGTAGCATTATATGAAAAGTCATATGCAAATTTAGACATCAGTCAAACAGAAGTGCTGAAGAAATTTTTGATTAAACATCAATATGCATTTAGTAAAGATTCAAATGATATTGGTCACACTACATTGATAAAGCATGAAATTGATACAGGAGATTCAAAATCTGTGAAGAAATATCCATATAGAGTTCCATTAGCAAAACGCAAGGCTGCCGAAGAAGAAATTAGGAAAATGGAAAACGATGGTATCATAGAAAAATGTTCACATTCACGTATAATGCTCCAGTTGTGATGGTAACCAAGTCAGATGGTAGCATTAGGTTTTGTTGTGATTTCGGAGGTCTTAATTCTTGTACTATTAAGGACTCGCAACCTTTGCCAAGAATTGATGATAGCATAGAGGCATTGGCAGGATCAAAGTGGTGGTCTTGTTTAGACATAAAATCAGGTTATTGGCAGGTAGACATTGATGAGAAAGATAGATATAAAACTGCATTCTCTATACCTGGTGGAGAACTGGCAATGGCGGCGTCTAGCTTTCGGTCTGTGCAACAGTCCAGCCATTTTCACTGGGTTAATGCAAATGGTTTTTTTCAGGCTTGCTCTGGAAAATAGTAATAATATATTTAGATGACATTATCTGTCATTCAAAAACATTTGAGGGTCAGTTACAAAATTTGGAGATAGTGTTCAGTAGGTTGAAAAATGCTAATTTAAAGTTGAATGCAAAGAAATGTATATTGTTTCAGAAACAGGTCACATTTTTAGGCCATACAATAAGTGAAAATGGTGTTGGGACTTCTCCTGAGAAAATCAAAGATATCAAGAATTGGCCTACACCTAAAAATGCAAAAGAAGCCAGGAGTTTTATTTCATTGGCGAGTTATTATAGATCTTATGTTTTTCAATTTGCAAAATTGGCAAAGCCAATACATGAACTTGCTGAGAATGGTAGAAAATTTGTTTGGACACAAGACTGTGAAGAATCCTTTAAGAAAATAAAGGAGGCTCTCACAACAGCTCCAATTTTGGCATTTCCAACAGAAACTGATCACTTTATATTAGATTGTGATGCAAGTCTCTCAGCACAGGGAGCAGTTCTTTCTCAAGTGCAAAATGGTAAAGAAAAGGTTATTGGTTACTATAGCAAATGTTTCACGAGAACGGAGAGAAAATATTGTGTAACACGGAGAGAGCTATTGGCTATTGTTAATGCAATGAAACATTTTCATCATTATGTCTATGGTAGGAAAATAACAGTTCGTAGTGATCATTCAAGTTTGACATGGTTACTAAACTTAAAAAATGTAGAGGGTCAATTAGCAAGATGGTTAACATTTCTAAATGAATACGATTTCACCATACAACATAGAGCAGGTTTACTTCATTCAAATGCTGATGCACTTTCAAGGCGTCTATGTATAGAAATAAATTGTAAGTACTGTGACAGAGTTGAATCAAAGGAGAAAGATGAGTTGGTTGTTGCTAGTATACATAATTCAGATGTAGAACAAGTATGTGTAAATGAAAGCAATAAGGCCGATGAGTGTAATTGGGGTATAGACACAATTACCTCCCTTGTTCTAGAAGTTTTTATTGTTCTTGATGTCTGAAAATGTAGCAATATTAGTTGTACTTATATTTGTGAGCTTAGGTGGTCTGAAGAAAGTTACCTGTTTGACAGAAATGGTTCTAAAGGATAAAGATGTTGATATTACAGCTCATGTTATTACTGGGGTCAATTCAGAATGTAAATCTGATGGCCGTAACATGATAATAAAAGGTGATTCAAATTCTTGTCCCATTAAAAGTAACGGTCAAAAATCAGATCAGTTCATACATATATGTGCATTAGATACACCAAGTACTAGTAGAGGTGATGATGTTTCTTCTCAGACTGATAGTCAAAGTGTTAGTTTGGATGACCTAGATGTTTCAGAAATTCAGGATCGAGATAATGATCTTAAAGTCATAAAGGACATGATTTCTGAAGGTGAATAGTTGAGTTGGCAAGATGTGTCGAAATATGGTCCAGAAGTAAAGTATTACTGGGCGAGAATTGATTCAATGGTTTTGAAAAATGATAAGCTTTACAGAAAATGGGAATCTGAAGATGGTAGTTCATACAAGTTGTTGTTAGTAATTCCAAAATCTCACAGAGAGTTAGTGTTGAAACAATTACATGATAGTAAATCAGGAGCTCATTTAGGTGTTAAGAAAACTCTTCAGAAGGTACGAGATAGATATTTTTGGTTTCAATTACGTAAAGATATTGAGCTCTGGGTAAAGAGATGTGATATGTGCAATAGTCGTAAAGGTACGCTTAGGAAGTCAAAGGCTCCTTTGCAAACGTATAAGGTTGGCGCTCCGAATGAACGGATAGCAATTGATTTTATGGGTCCTTTCATGAAAACGAATAAGGGAAATAAGTATATGATGGTAGTTGGAGATTTGTTCACCAAATGGACTGAATGTTATAGTATAGAAAATTTAGAAGCTTCTACAGTTGCTAAAGTTTTGGTAAATAGATATATTAGTCACTGGGGTTGTCCATTGATTTGTCATACAGATCAAGGAAAGACTTTTGAATCTCAATTATTTCAAGAGTTATGTAAATTGTTAGGTATTGAAAAGACATGATCTTCAAGATTTCGTCCTCAAAGCAATGGATTCATAGAGAAACATAATCATACAATTATAAAAATGCTTACTCCATATGTGTCTGACAATCAAAAGGACTGGGATGAACATGTTGACCTGGTCATGATGGCATACAGATCTTCTGTCCAGGCATCAACAGGGTTTACACCGTCTAGATTTCACATTGGCCGAGAAATTAAGTTACCGGTTGAAATGATTTTTGGTTGTCCTGAAAACCAAGTAAATGAAAATTATTCTAAGTATATAGCTGAGTTAGAGAAAAAGTTAAATAAAGTGTATGACTTAGCTAGACAAAATATGGATATTGCTGTAGATAATATGAAAACAAATTACAATACAAAATCAACTCTAAATTCTTTTAAAGAGGGTGATGCTGTGTGGTATTACTATCCACAAAGAAAGAGAGGGTTAAACCCTAAATTTCAAAGACCTTGGAAAGGTCCATGCAAAATTATAAAGAAAATTAATGATGTATTGTATCGTATAAAGGTTACGGCTCAGTCAAAACCCAAAATAGTTCATCATGATAAACTGAAAAAATATACTGGTGGTGAAAAACCATCATGGTTTTAGTTATCATTATGTACTAGGGCAGTTTACATTCATAATTGTTGAAAAACAGATATTCAAGAAAATGTATATTATAATTATATGTGTATTTGTTACTTACCGCACTGTTCAGAAAAATTACCAGTAAATATGAAATTGTTGATAGATTAGTAAGACAAAGTGATTTGTCTCACTTCAGCATTTCCAATGAAGCCTCTGTGAGGACCTGTTCCTTCCAGTGAGGTACATGATGATGCATATGTACTATGAAAACTGATATATGGAAGTTTCACTATCCAGTGAACTTGAAAACTGTTATATGAAAACTGCTATATGAAAACTGCTATATGAAAACTGTTTATATATATGAAAACTGTTACTCCATTCCTGATGGCGGAACCATAACACGAAGGACAATGAACTATCTGTTAAGTATTATTATATAAATATTAACTAACAAACTCTCAATGAACAGTAATTCATTTGAAAAGATTATCACCATGTGGTTTTATGAACAATTAATTGACATTACAAAGTTACTTTAATATAAACTGAATAGGACTATAATTTATTTATGGACAGAATGTGTATTCTGCATCTTCATTATGAACTCATTAATAACTTTGTGAACATTTGATAAAATCCTGTGATAAAACTGTATAACATTTTATTATGTACATATTATCATTATGTATACAAATATTTATTACATAGCAAGTGCTATTAGTAATTATTTCATGTAGAGAAATGCTGTTGCTTCTTATGTCGTTATTAAACAATGTTTAATGGTGTTACATTAGGACAATTGTACATTCAGAATATTTGTAAGTATCTATGTAAAACTTGATTCAATTCACTTTGTTTTTTAAAAAAAGTGGATTTATGTAAGAATTGAAAATTTTCATTACTAACTAATTCAATAATTCATTCACATTGAAATTGAAATTGAATAGTCATTTCAAATAGGTTATGTAATACAAATGTAGGTGTTAAAGTATTAATTTGTCTTTGTTATACAGTCATATAGTCAGAAAACTGCAATTTATAATGGATTCTTTATAATACCTAGAGTTGAGACTTTATTAGCTCACCAGAGCACAAAGTGCTGAGGGTGAGCTTTTGTGATCGCCTGATGTCCGTCGTCCGTCGGCGTGCGTCGTCCGTCGTTCGTCGTCAACAATTTGAACCTTTAAAGTTCTTCTCCTCTGAATCTACAAGGGTCTCAGCTTTCATCTTTGGCACATAGCATCATATGTAGGTCCTCTATAAAAGTTATATAAATTATACCCCTGGGGTCAAAATTTGCCCTGCCCCAGGGGTTTTCAGTTTTCAATAGAAATATATAGTGAAAACTTTGAACATCATCTCCTCTAAAACTAGAAGGTCCTCAGCTTTCATATTTGGCACATAGCTTCAACTTCAGGACTTCTACAAAAGTTATATAAATTATGCCCCTAGGGTAAAAATTGGTCCCACCCCAGGGATTGCCAGTTTTTTTTAGCTGACTGCTAAACAGCCTATGGGATCACTAGTTCTGCATAGGAAAAACTTTAAAAATACTCTTGTCAGAAACTACATGTCCCAGAGCTTAGATATTTGGTGTATAGATTTACTTAGCATAACTTTTTGAGTTTTATAAGTATCATAGTTCTGGGGTTAAAATTGGCCCTGCCCTGTGTGTATATTCTTCTTTACATCAGAATCAACATTCTAAAGGTTTCTCCTTAATATCACTCTTAGCTGAGACCAGTCAGTGGGAGTTCTTATATAATCACCCTTAGCCTGATCAGTAGAGTAGAAATTGTGTTTAGACAAATAACACACACTCATTTAAGATTGAGAAAACTGTGGATAATTCTCAAAATGCAGAATACTCTTAAAGCTTTTTTTTCATACCTATGCCCTGCATTAAGCTACCAGCTATCAATATAGAGCATATCTGTTGTGAATTTCACCTTAACTCTTTGCATGCTGGGTAATTTTGTTACATGCATATAAATATCTGTACTACATTGATCTTGTATATTTTATCTTAAAGTAAATTAAATTTTACTTTGAGATGTCACTGGGTTGCACCCCAGAATTTATTGTGTGTCATAAATTATTTGTGAAATAGATTTAGATCTATTTGCATGAAAAAGATGCTTGCAAACTTACTGTATTTATTCATGTGATAACGGTATCAGGTAATCTAGTCATGTATTGTGATTTTTGCAAAGCTATGACTTAAGACTATACTCAAATTATAGTCTGAAGGTATAATTATGCAAAATAATGTTTGGTATTAACTATTGATACAAATTTTGTATTGGTCTAGTCAAATATTTGTAATGAATTTTGTAATGTATACAAATGTTATAAAGTAAAGAATGAGATGTTGATTTCTTTAGCATGTGATTATTCCACAAATAATTGGTCATAGATCTAGAGGAAAAATAATTTTTACTGTAGATCTACAACTGTAGAAACTAGTTACTGAACTGATTAAACTAAATTTTTAAATAGGTTCTTTAGGACCATTATGTTTAACTTGTACATGTGAAAGGCATTAACTTATTCTTATATCCATAGGCCTTGTCCGAGACGTTATAGTTTTGGAATTGGGGACCAATTCTTTCAGGGTTGGGGGTAGTGTTATGATGTCACCTGCTGTATGCACGAAAACCGATTGTGTCAACAATGTCTACGTTCTATATGATCCTTTCACATACAAGTTGTACAATCGATCTATACTTCTTATTCGTCATGATTGCCTTTGAATTTGTAAATATTCATGAATTTGTATCTCTCAACAAACACAACTTTCAATTGACCGATTGAAGCGTATGGAGCGGTATTTGGGTCAAAATTATGGGTGCTACTAAACAGAGTCTGGTAGAGTCCGGTAGAGTCTGGTAGAGTCCGGTAGAGTCTGGAGGCTTTTTCAGAAGATTAAGTGCATTTTCAAGATTATAATGGTGTTATATAACATTATTTAATATGTTTGCATCTATAGTAATTAATATTCATTTAAAAATGAGCGTATAATAGCTTGAAAACACCCGGTAAATGTTACCCGGTGATACGGTAATGGCCGACCTACGTCGGATAGAGTCTGGTCAAGTGTTAGAAGCCCTATTAGTATAAGAATATCCTGAATTTTATCAGATAACATTCTACATACATTAATATGTGATTTCATCATAAATTCGAAAGCAGTATACACTTTATATGACAGATTGTTGTTTCGCCTTTTTCACACTGCAGTCTGGCGAAAAGTCGAAGGGTAGTGTAGAGTCTGGAGATAAAAATGGAAGTTTTAGGCCAACAAGTGCATACTGCTTCTAATTTATGATAAAATCACTTATTAATATAAGCAGAATGTTTTCTGATAAAATTCAGGGTATTCTAATACTAATAGGACTTCCAATACTTGACCAGACTCTACCCGACTTAAGTCGGCCATTACCGTATCACCGGGATAATATTTACCAGGTGTTTTCAAGCTATTATAGGCTATTTTTAGCTCACCAGAGCACAAAGTGCTCAGGGTGAGCTTTTGTGATTGCTTGATGTCCGTCGTCCGTCGGCGTGCGTCGTCCGTCGTCAACAATTTCAACCTTTAAAAATCTTCTCCTCTGAATCTACAGGGTTCTCAGCTTTCATCTTTGGCACATAGTATCATCTTTAGGTCCTCTACAAAAGTTATATAAATTATGCCCCTGGGGTCAAAATTGGCCCCGCCCCAGGGGTGCCTTGTTTTCAATAGAAACATATAGTAAAACTTTGAAAATCTTCTCCTCTGAAACCAGAAGGTTCTCAGCTTTCATATTTGGCACATAGCATCATGTTCAGGTCCTCTACAAAAGTTATATAAATTATGGCCCTGGTGTCAAAATTGGCCCCGCCCCAGGGGTGGGCAGTTTTAAATAGAAACAAGTAGTGAAATCTTTGAAAATCTTCTTCTCTGAAACTGGAAGGCTCTCAGCTTTCATATTTGGCACAGAGCATCATGTTCAGGTCCACTACAAAAGTTTTATAAATTATGGCCCCAGGGACAAAATTGGCCCCGCCCCAGGGGTGGGCAGTTTTGCAATAGAAACAAATAGTGAACTCTTTGAAAATCTTCTCCTCTGAAACTGGAAGGTTCTCAGCTTTCATATTTGGCACATATCATCATGTTTAGGTCCTCTACAAAAGTTATATAAATTATGCCCCTGGGGTTAAAATTGGTCCCGACCCAGAGGTAGCAAGTTTTCAATAGAAACATATAGTGAGAACTTTGAAAATCTTCTTCTCTGAAACTGGAAGTTTCTCAGCTTTCATATTTGGCACATAGCATCATGTTTAGGTCCTCTGCAAAAGTTATATAAATTATGTCCCTTGGGTCAAAATTGGCTCCGCCCCAGGGGTGCATTATTTTCTATAGAAACATATAGTAAAACTTTGAAAATCTTCTCCTCGGAAACTGGAAGGTTCTCAGCTTTCATATTTGTCACATATAAAGTGACATAGCATAATATTCAGGTCATCAACAAAAGTTATAAAAAATAACCCCCTGTCAAAATTGGCCCCGCCCCAGGGCCGGCTAGTTTTCTATAGAAACATATAGTGAAAACTTTGAACATAATCTTCTCCTCTGATTGTCTGGTGAGCGATATCAGGGCCATTCTGGTCCTCTTGTTTTTATTGTGTAAATGATTATTTTCCTGAGTGAATGGGTTTGGAGCCCAGCAGCTACAGACTTGGAATAAAAGGGTTTTTCTTAAATTATTTCTTATTGCAAATTGGCACTCATATTTTGTTATATTGATGTAAAATAAATCTATTTTTGTGTAAATTGGATTTATTGCATTAGTCTTAAGAATAACAATTTAGTGTGAGGTTTGGTGAGATCTTGCAGTCAGCCAATCAGATAGCTTAAATTAGCTTATGTGACTTGTGTATATGTAAGTAACGCTAAGAGCTGTAGGTGTCCGGCATTCTCTTCAGAACCAGGGACCTGAAAGCTAACTTCTCTTACTTTGTAGAATGTAACTTTCAGTGGTATTTACCTTTTAGCATAATTTTACATTATTGCTATTTGGTGAAACCTTCAGTATTTCTGACTTTGACATTTAATAGTTTTCATTCTAAATTGATATTGGAGAGAATCATCAATCGAAATTATTCCCTAGTTCCATTTTTAGCTCACCAGAGCACAAAGTGCTCAGGGTGAGCTTTTGTGATCACCTGATGTCTGTCGTCCGTCGTCGTGCGTCGTTGGTCGTTGGTCGTCCGTCGTCAACAATTTGAACCTTTAAAAATCTTCTCCTCTGAATCTATAGGGTGCTCAGCTTTCATCTTTGGCACATAGCTTCACCTATAGGTCCTTTACAAAAGTTATATAAATTATGTCCCTGGAGTCAAAATTGGCCCCACCCTGGGGGTGTCAAGTTTTCAATAGAAACATATAGTGAAACTTTGAAAATCTTCTTCTCTGAAACTGGAAGGTTCTCAGCTTTGATATTTGGCACATAGCATCACCTATAGGTCCTCTACAAGAGTTATATAAATCATGTCCCTGGGGTTAAAATTGGCCCCGCCCTAGGGGTGGCAAGTTTTCCATAGCTGACTGCTGTTTAAACACTAGTATCTTCTTGTCAAAAACTACATGTCCCAGAGCTTAGATATTTGGTGTATGGATTAACTTAGTTTACCTTTAAGAATTGTGTTTATATCATAGTTCTGAGGTTAAAATTGGTCCTGCCCTTTTGGGTTATACTTTAAAATAGGCTTTTTCACTTCAGAAACTGCGGCTAAAGGTTTCTCCTACAACCCAGTCCACTGACACTGACCTAGTATAGCCAGTTCCAGTGGTTTTACCCTTAGTCTAATCAGTAGAGTAGAAATTGTGTTTAGCCAAATAAATAACAAACACTCATTTTAGATTGAGAAAACTAAGTGGATAATTCTCAAAATGCTCTTTGCATATCTATGTCCTGCATTAAGCTCTAAGATATCAATATAGAGTCTTATTAGTATATCTTTTGTGAAGTTTAGCTGAATACAAGTCAAGTGTTCTATGCTGTAGCATTCTTTATCAGTATCAGTATTATCTGCTTCAGAATTGTTGTCTGCTTGTCTAAGATTGTTCACATTGTTTTTTAATACATGTTAATCTTACAATTAACTCTCTTGTACAAAACAATTATGAAGTACAATTTTGGATTCTGATCTGACACATATGTAATTTGAAGTTACACATGCGTCAGATCAGAATCCAAACTGTGCTAGGTCTCCCTTTGCACTTTTGATAACAACTGGGTTGCCTCCCTTCTGGGTAGACAACTGATATTTTTTAGATCTGGCCTATTGCACAGACAATTAACCCTTTGCTCCATAATTATGCATTTCTGCACCATTGCAAACAGAGTAGTAGCCTTATGATCAATCTGCTCTGTTTACTTATGATATTATATAGTGCAAATTGAATTAAATTATTTCCATTCTTGTGTACAATATACAATGTACTTATAATATGTTTACTTAACCCTTTCCCTCATATAAATGCCTTTTCATGCATTTGCAAACAGAGCAGACCCAGATCAGGCGGCTCCTTTAGCAGCTGTCTAATTAGGGTCTACTCTGTTTGTTTATGGAATTTGAAAGATGTTTTTCATTACTTTCTAAAATGGCTACACCTTCTATTTTTCATTATAACTATTTTGTCCATGAATATTCAGTAGGTATTGAAATTTTGAATAAACATAGAACAGGGGAAGGGTTAAAAATAAGTTAAGATATGAATAATAATATGAACTCATGTATCATCATCTTCAGGTCCTTTACAAAAGTTATATTAATTATGGCCCTGGGGTCAAAATTGGCCCCGCCCCAGGGGTGGGTAGTTTTCAGTAGAAACATATAGAGCAAACTTTGAAAATCTTATGAAACTGAAAGGTTCTCAGCTTTCATATTTGGCTCATAGCATCATGTCTAAGTCCTCTACAAAAGTTATATAAATTATGCCCCTGGGGTCAAAATTGGCCCGCCCCAGGGCCGGCTAGTTTTCTATAGAAACATATAGTGAAAACTTTGAAAATCTTCTCCTCTGATTGTCTGGTGAGCGCTTCAGGGCCATTCTGGCCCTCTTGTTTGCTTTGTTCTATCTTTTAGCAACAGGCTGCTGAATTTTAGTAAATTATTTTTGCTCATTTAAGGGCATTTCAAAGCTCCTTATTAGCTCACCAGAGCACTTTTGTGCTCAGGGTGAGCTTTTGTGATCACTTGATGTCCGTCGTCGTGCGTCGTTCGTCGTCCGTCGTCGGGCGTCAACAATTTGAACCTTTAAAAATCTTCTCCTCTGAATCTACAGGGTTCTCAGCTTTCATCTTTGGTACATAGCATCATCTTTAGGTCCTCTACAAAAGTTATATAAATTTTGCCCCTGGGGTCAAAATTGGCCCCGCCCCAGGGGTGCCTTGTTTTCTATTGAAATATATAGTAAAACTTTGAAAATCTTCTCCTCTGAATCTACAGGGTTCTTAGCTTTCATATTTGGCACATAGCATCATGTTCAGGTCCTTATAAATTATGGCCCTGGGGTCAAAATTGGCCCCGCCCCAGGGGTAGCCAGATTTCAGTAGAAACATATAGTGACAACTTTGAAAATCCTTTCTTCTGAATCTACAGGGTTCTCAGCTTTCATATTTGGCACATAGCATCATGTCCAGGTCCTCTACAAAAGTTATATAAATTATGCCCCTGGGGTCAAAATTTGACCGCCCCAGGGGTGGTCAGTTTTCAATAGAAACATATTGTGAAACTTTGAAAATCTTCTCCTCTGAAACTGGAAAGTTTTCAGCTTTCATATTTGGCACATAGCATCATGTTCAGGTCCTCTACAAAAGTTATATAAATTATGCGCCTGGGGTCAAAATTGGCCCTGCCCCAGGGGTAGCCAGTTTTCAATAGAAACATATAGTGACAACTTTGAAAATCTTTTCTTCTGAATCTACAGGGTTCTCAGCTTTCATATTTGGCATATAGCATCATGTTAAGGTCCTCTACAAAAGTTATATACATTATGCCCCTGGGGTCAAAATTGACCCCGCCCCAGGGGTGGCCAGTTTTCAATAGAAACATGTAGTGAAAACTTTGAAAATCTTCTCCTCTAAATCTACAGGGTTCTTAGCTTTCATAGTTGGCACATAGGATCATATTCAGGTCCTCTACAAAAGTTATTTAAATTATGCCCCAGGGGTCAAAATTGGCCCCGCCCCAGGGGTAGCCATGTCTCAATAGAAACATATAGTGACAACTTTGAAAATCTTCTCCTCAGAAACTGGAAGGTTCTCAGCTTTCATAATTGACACATAACATCATGTTCAGGTCCTCTACAAGAGTTATATAAATTATGCCCCCGGGGTCAAAATTGGCCCCGCCCCAGGGGTAGCCAGTTCGCAATAGAAACATATAGTGTCAAATTTGAAAATATTTTCGAAGGTTTTCAGCTTTCACATTTGGCACATAGCATCATGTTCAGGTCCTCTACAAAAGTTGTATAAATTATGCCCCTTTGATCCAAATTGGCCCGTCCCAGGGGTGGCTAGTTTTCTCTAGTATAAGTGACCCCCCTATATACACAGTATCCAGCTGTGCTGTTGATTCACTGGAGTGCTCCTGCAGTGTCCAGTCTTAGTCAATGACCATATGAGATAAAGTTATGCAATTATACCTTGATCCAGGTAGATAGGCAAATAAGGTGCTAGGCAGTACATAATGCCAGTTTTTGTGTGAAATTACCAATAAAAAATTATTTTAAAATCTTTTAACCCTAAAATTTCCTCATATAAACCTGTTTTTACGTATTATCTAATAGAGTAGACCCAGATCAGATGGCTCCTATAGAAGCCGTCTGATCAGGGTCTGCTCTGTTTGCTTTGACACGATATAGATCTCATTCTACAGTTTTTGTCAAAGCAAAAACTTCTCTTTGTAGAAATAATATGATTTTACGCATTGAAAATAAGAGTAGACCCAGATCAGACGGCTCCTATAGAAGCTGTCTGATCAGGGTCTGTTCTGTTTGCTTTTAACACGATATTGATTTGATTTTACAGTTTTTATCAAAGCTAAAAATTCTCTTAATGGAAATAACATGTT
Organism: Azorinus chamasolen; assembly: GCA_963576725.1. Lineage (NCBI taxonomy): Eukaryota > Metazoa > Mollusca > Bivalvia > Cardiida > Solecurtidae > Azorinus > Azorinus chamasolen. Next base: position 36,369,490 of record OY755238.1, on the reverse strand, counting down.
TTTACACATTAGCAAACATAGTAGACCCAGATCAGTTTTTGTCAAAGCAAACAGGGAAAGGGTTAATAGATGTTTAGAAATAATTCTAGCTCTAGGTGTGACTATCTGATAATCAGTCAATTAAACGTGTCATTAGTTTTTATGGCTTCGGAACGCCATATACTAGTCGGTCAGTTTACGTCAACGAGTTCACTTGTCTAGTGAACATGCGCAAGACAAAATAGTTTTCTTCAAGTCTGCACTAGTTTGGTTGTAAAATGTTCATGTATTTGTTTACTCTTCATGTATTTAATAATAATTCGCTGTGTTAGCTAATTACTACTAATCTACACGAAGACAAACTTTTTAAAAGTCTTGAATTTTAATAAACTCCAAGTACGTCGATGCTCCAGAGTGGGCCCTGTACTTTAATCGGAAGAAGAAGAAGAAGAAGAAGAAGAAGACGCGAACGAATATTTTTACCGTAGTTTTCGCAACACCTTGGCGTTCTAAAGCAGAAGGAATATAGCCGAGGTTTCCGATTGCATTTTTATACACATTCGTAACTGATTAGCATATAGACCTACATCTTCAGCCAATCAAACTGCCTTTTGCATCGTATTCGGTCATTTCCGTTTGACCCGTACTCAAAATTAGAAATAGGAAGTTTCATAAAGGACAAGGCCAAAGAATACTAAAATAATCAACCAATGAAATTCGGAATTCCCATATACACATTTATCACGCATCGAACAGCGTGTTTTGACTATGGCCCCCAACCTCAACACAAGTCTAAGTCTTGCAAGAAGTAAAACCGTAAAACACGGGGTACTATCGGCTTATCAAAGTTAGTATTATCCATAGAAGGTTTTCAACACATATTCAATCAAATTATATTCCAGTGTCAATAACAACTGTGAAAATGAGAGTCTCTTCTATGTATCGTGTAACCGCCGAGTCGCCGACAGTAAAAAGTGTCGTTTGCTCAAGGTTTATGGTTAATTCGCCTAATGACCAACTCGCCTACAATTAAATATATAGTAATCCGAATGGTGAATTCGCCTAGAAGGCAATTATATAGTGATTGTATTTCACACCAAAGACCTATAGGTCTTTGTTCACACCTATTGTAAGGTATCGCTAACATAACAACACTTGTTTCACCCCTTTCAACCAAGTTTTCAAATTTGCGTGTAGTGATTATAGGGGTAAGAAAACAATGCAAGTTGTTCTTGTTACAAACAGCTTTATTTCATTGACATGTTACTGGTAGATCTACCTGTAATATAAGGTGTGAAATACTATAAAATTCCTTTCTAGGCGAATTCACCATTTGGGTTACTATATATCTAATTGTAGGCGAGTTGGTCATTAGGCGAATTCACCAGCACCCTTGCTCAAGACGTTTGTGTCGTGTAAAAGCGAAAGTAGGTAGCAATTTGTTGAAATGTCTTTCCCAGCTTACAACTCTACTTCTGACTGTAGTTCTGAATTTGAGTTTCATCAGGTTCCAAACAACTACCGTAATTGTATGTACATGTATGGATCTACTTAGTAATTAAAAATAAAAACAGTCTACCTTCAAATTTGTAAGCAGACTACATTTATTCAAAATAAACGAGTGCTGAACATGGAAAAATAAATGTTATGTGTAAGAATTAGTTGAACAAAAAATTTAGGATTATAGGTAGCCTTTGTATCATTTTGATGTTGTGCTTCAGTTTTTGCATCAGCTTTGGAAATGAAAGCATTAATTGACCCTTTACTTCATGAATATTCATATAAGAAATAATGACATCATGAATATAATTAAGATATTCTTTTGCCATAGTAGAAACTAAAAGCATGTCTATATATAAACAGCAGATCATTAGATGGCTCCTTTTGTTTCAGTCTGTCATATTTTTATGCCCCCAATCAAAGGGGGGGGGGGGGTGTTGACTTTGTTGGTTTGTTGGCTTGGCTCAAACTTTAATGTTGGCAATAACTTTGTAGCCATTGCACATACATACCAAACCTGGCATGTCTATGCAACCTACAGAGGCGAACATTTTTATGTCTCCCCCATTTATGGGGAGATATATTGTTTTTGCCAGAGTTGTCTGTCTGTCTGTCCGTCCGTCCGTCTGTCCATCCGTCCGTCTGTCTGTCTGTCCGTCACAAACTTGTGTCGCGCGTATCTCTGAAACCAGTTGGGCTAGAGTCACCAAACTTCACAAGAATGTTCACCAGCATGAGTTGTTGTGCACCTGGGGTTTTTGAATTCTCTCCCCCTGATAACTTTGGAGTTATTGCCCCTGATGACTTAAAATTAGAAAAACTTTGTGTCGCACGTATCTCTGAAACCGCTAGTACTAGAGTCACCAAACTTCACAGGAATGTTCAACAGCATGAGTTGTTGTGCACCTATGGTTTTTGAATTTTCTCCCCCTGATAATTCTTGAGTTATTGCCCCTGATATGAATACTTAAATTTATACAAACTTTGTGTCGCGCGTATCTACAAACTTTGTGTCGCGCGTATCTCTGAAACCAGTAGGGCTAGAGTCACCAAACTTCACAGGATTGTTCACTACCATGAGTTGTTTTGCTCTTGGGGGTTTGAATTGTCTCCCCCTGTTAACTTTGGAGTTACTGCCCCTGATGACTTGAAATTTGACAAACTTTACCTAGTGTCGTGCATATCTTTGAAACCGCTAGTACATGAGTCACCAAACTTCACCGGAATGTTGACCAGCATGAGTTGTTGTGCACCTGGGATTTTATTATTGTCTCCCCTTGATAATTTTGGAGTTATTGCCCCAGATATTACTTAAAATTAAGAGAAACTTTGTGTCATGCATATCTTTATAACCACTAGAGCTAGAGTCACCAAACTTCACAGGAATGTTGACCAGCATGAGTTATTGTGCATCTGGTTTTTTTTAATTGTCTCCCCTGATAACTTTGGAGTTACTGCCCCTTATGACTTAGAATAAGAGAAACTTTACTTTGTGTCACGTGTATCTATGAAACCACTAGTACTAGAGTCACCGAACTTCACAAGAATGTTGACAAGCATGTGTTTTTGTGTACCTGGGGCTTTTGAATTATCTCCCCTTGATAATTCTTGAGTTACTGCCCCTGATATGATAACTTAAAATTAGAGAAACTTTGTGCTGCGCGTATCTCTGAAACCAGTAGGGCTAGAGTCACCAAACTTCACAGAAATGTTCACCAGCATGAGTTATTGTGCATCTGGGTTTTTTAATTGTCCCCCCCTGATAACTTTGGAGTTACTGCCCCTTATGACTTAGAATAAGAGAAACTTTACTTTGTGTCACATGTATCTATGAAACCACTAGTACTAGAGTCACCGAACTTCACAAGAATGTTGACAAGCATGTGTTTTTGTGTACCTGGGGCTTTTGAATTGTCTCCCCCTGATGTTACAGACATTACACTTGTGTATTGGAAAGAGGATGGGAGGGGGAGACATCTGTTTTTGTGACAAAAACAAACCTAGTTTTATTTATTTTTTTTATTTTTTTTGGGGGGGGGGGGTGAAGGGGGGGGGGTTTATTAAAATCAAGGTTATATTACAGTTAAATGTCACATTACGTGTCAAATTTATATTTGTCACAATCAGGGGCATAGTGTTTCACAAAAATGTGTTGTTATTAATACTGTTATCAATTCCAAGACGTTATTGTTATTAACGTGTACATCAATTTCCCCCCTTACACATTACATCCATATCAAACCCGAACGACATTATGGCCATTCAGGCCTTTGATTTATAACAAATGAAACTGAGAAGAGTTACTCATTTTTTGAGTAACATTAATTATTAATTGACAATAAGTTTGATTAACTTAAATCATTATTTGTTTTCAAAATGAAATTCAAATAAATACAGTTAGTTGCAAGGAGAAAGGTCTCTATCAAACACCTAAATTTCAACTAAATGCAAATAATAGAGACCATACTACACGACTTGCATAATAAAAAATATTAAAATAAATGACCATTATAATACTAAATACTTTTTTTCAATCACATAAATAAACTGCAGACACAAACATAACATTATGTAAAGAAATCAAAGATGAACAACACAAAGTATCATTTCATTTACCTGTAGATATGTTATCAATAATTCTACTGCATATGGCAGACTTGATAATTGACCATTGATATCCAGCTGTGTGGCACCATAAAGCACCCACAATACACAGCATGGGGTTGATTGGTCAACATTCCTTTCGAAATGCCTTTAAATTAGAACTAAAGCGTGTGTACGTTTTGGCTCTGGTGTACATATTGTGTACATATTGTGTAAATATTGTTTTGTAATATTTCTTAGATTAATTTAGATTGTTTACTTAGATTAGAATTTAGTTCGAAATACAGTTTAATCAAACTTATCAAATATATTCTTTTAAATTCTTTATTGGCTGCGGCGAACGCCACAGCCACTATTATATGGGTTTTAAAAGTCATTATGAGTTTCTGTGGGATTAGTTTTTATTTAAATGTGTGATAGAAAATTGCGACTAGTATTTTATTTTATTTCATTCATTTACTGCATTGTAATATATTTGTCACAGCGGTCGCACCTATATTTGAAGGAAATTAAAAATGGTCATGCTTCAATTTACTGCAGACAACACTCCAGATTTACAACTGCAGGTCATTTTCAGGTCACTATGTGTTCCAACTACCTTCTGCACTCTTAGCAATTAACCGTTTCAATGGCCGAGAATTGCAGTCTGCTAGACATATTTTCGCCTGCTTCAAGTTTTAGAATGGACATTTGTTCAGTGTGTCAAACAGTTTGGATCCTGATGAGGTGCCGAGTTACTCGCCGTCTCATCTGGATCCAAACTGTTTTGCATATGATATTTCAGACCCGTTCAAGGCACTGAAGGGGTTAATGTCTGCAAATATTGTCGTCTGCTCCAGTTTGTCCTTCCATATCTATTAAAAAATAAATGTCAAGAGTGAAAAACAGTTTTGACCCTGATGAGGTGCCAAGTTACTCGGCATCTCATCTGTGTCCAGAATGCTAAAGATCAAAGCAAAAGAAGCTGGAACAAAACTCATACCTGTTTAGAGGAATAGTTGCTTATATTTCAGAAGTCAGTTGATTGTCTTTCGTCAGAACTTTGTATGTCCTTGCATAATCAAAATTACTAAATAATAATACTACTCTCTGTTTTATCTCCTACCCTGCTTAAACATGCTTTTACGCAGCCATTTTACGCTTGCGTAAAACATCGCTTGTTTCTGACCTGAGAGGTCAGTGGTGTCATCCTGATGTTTAAACGTGCCAATATTTCACCTTTGTATAAAGAACCCCGCAACACTTGCATGACTCATATTTGTAATTTTATCACATATAATTTGTTTTTTTCATTTTATGTGACTATTTTTAACACAATAAGTCGCATAACACTCAATCCGTTTGTCCGTATGTCCATGTTTGATTTCCGCGCAATATCTCCTGAAGGAATAGTCTAATTTTCACCGCGCTGTTCTCAGAAAATAACGCGCATTTTAACTTAGGCTGTTGCAATCTGATTAGCTGATTGGTTTCCACGCACTATCTCCTGAAGGGGTGGTCAAATTTTCACTTCTGTCACTGACTGTTCCAAGGCCGTACTTCCATCTCCCCCCTATTGTATGTTTGTTTTGTCTTTGTGCGTCTCTTTATGTTTTTATAGTTATGTATATTTTCTGTGTTTTCTTGTGTTGCCGTTCGGGCGGCTGTTTGTTCTGTATGTGGTGTTTCCTACATAACTCATTTTGGTACTTTGCTTAGTGTACTTGACTTCCAAATACTTCACATGGGTTCTATGTTGGGCAATGGGTTCTGTGTCTAATGCAATGACGATACCCGAACTATTTGCTACATTTACTAGATAGGATATGCACGTTGGCTCTGTAATTGTGCCTACTGTTAACACCATGTACACATGTTCATCACTCACCCTGAATATTCGTCTTTGAGTCTTCAAAGGGCTTGAATGGAATCGATTTGTCGTTAGACCAACTTAACATTATATACTTGGTCAAGAGTTGAAGTGTGGTTAGGAATCGGCTCCTTGACTTTGTGAGTCATTAAAATAAGTTTAAGTAGGAACTTCTCCGTCTAGTAAGAGGACCTGACCTAAAATGTCCGTTATGACTACTAGATAGGGTATGTAAGTCAGCTCTGTATACCTTATGGGTGCCCGCTTTTATAACTAATATCTAATGATATCTCGTCTTTCTTTCCGCCCATACGGATTGATGGTTTTATGACGAGCAGTCAGGTAGTAGTAGTCAGGGCTGGAGTATAGGTAAAAATTTGAGTAGAAAACCGGGATCATTCAAGCGTGGCTAGAATTAATATTGTTGCGAAATACTTACAGACGGGAATTTCCAAAATGAGTTGTATTTCTAGCCATGATTTACCAGTATGTGTATTAACCTTGATTTACATGTATGTGTATTAAGTAGCAGTAGTAGTAGTAGTCAGGAGTTTGAGTAGAAAAACGGAATCATTCAAGCGTGGCGAGAATTGATCTTGTTGCGCAATACAAAATCAGACGGGAATTTCCAAATTGTGTTGTATTTCTAGGTTTCAATTACCTGTATGTGTATAAATGTCTGTCATTTAGTAGACGATATACATGTATTCTAACAGTGACATGTATAAAGATGGCAAACACCACGTCGATTATTTTTCAACATTAATAATTATATTTAAATAGAGCTAAAAGAATTCGTATACCCCGACATTTTCCCCTTGTTTCACATTTATCATGTATTCTTCAAAGTGTAAAAACAATACTTGACTATAAACTTCTACCACATGTTTAAAATATCTAGTTTAACTGGTACCATGTTGCATCTTGGCTTCTCTACGATAAACTCACCATGAAACGGGACACCAGTTAACTAGATAGGGTATGCAAGTCAGGTCTGTATACCATATGGGTGCCTACTTTAACAACGAATCTCTAATGCTATCCTACTGTATAAGTATTTACGTACAAATGATCTTAAATATAAATTATTCAATGTCAGATGCTTTCACCCAGCTATTAAACTTGGTTGGATAAAGATTCCACTTTACGAAATAGTGTCTATTTTGTCCTTTGCCTCAAATTGAGAGTACTTTTTCTAGGTCCACTTTCTTGCAAAACTAAGCGCTTAAATATCACCAATGGTTCGTAGTTATCCTATATCTTTAGTGTAAGAGGCTGGATAGTTCTCTCTACGACACTCTATCCTGGTAGTATTTGTATATCTTCTAGTTCCGTTGAAATTGAGGCATTAGTCGGCGAAGCTGAATGTACTACATTGTTGCAGTGGCATTGTATCGCATTCGGTGTCAGATTCTCTGTATTATGGGCGGAGTTGTGTTCGTTAACTAGTCCCTTGAGATGCTCGACCAATAGAATCAATTTGTCCAGGATCAGAGGTAAAATCTCTATTGCACTGCGAATAGTTGAGGCAATTTGACCTACGCCGTATACAAATTGAGCAACAGCATATAGTCCCGCTATGATACTCATTTTCTAAGTTTTAAATAGTTTCAAGTACACATGGTTTGATATCTATGTTGTACTGAATATTCCTGTGTTTGATGTCGAATTTCCGTGTCAAGGTCGCTTTAATAGTTTAATTGTTGAAAGAAAGTTTACATCACAAATGAAAACTCTAGGGTCGGCACACTAATATTATGAAATGTTGATATAAAATATTTTACAGCGCTTTTTAACGAGGAGAAGAAACATTACTTAGAGCTCCGCATCGAGATGCAGGTGTCATAGTAATCAAATTTTCCGTCTGTCTGTTTGTCCGTCCATCCATCCATGCGTCCATCCATCTTTCCGTCCTTCCATCCCTCCTTAAGTAGCAGGTAGTAGTCTAGTCAGGGCTAGGAGTATAGGTAAATATTTGAGTAGAAAAACGGAATGCAGTAGTCGTAGTAGTAGTCAGGGTAGTAGTCAGGAATCATTAAATTAGTAGTAGTCAGGTCTAGGAGTAGTAGTAGTCAGGGCTAGGAGTATAGGTAAACATTTGAGTAGATAAACGGAATGTAGTAGTCGTAGTAGTAGTCAGGCTACTGTAAAAGAACTTGAAATACAACATAGATTTTCGTTTTACACTTTTATTTGCAATTTATATACGTAGTAGTAGGAGTATAGGTAAACATTTGAGTAGATAAACGGAATGTAGTAGTCGTAGTAGTAGTCAGGCTACTGTAAAAGAACTTGAAATACAACATAGATTTTCGTTTTACACTTTTATTTGCAATTTATATACAAGTATTTACGTACAAATGATCTTAAATATAAATTATTCAATGTCAGATGATTTCACCCAGCTATTAAACTTGGTTGGATAAAGATTCCACTTTACGAAATAATGTCTATTTTGTCCTTTGTCTCAAATTGAGAGTACTTTTTCTAGGTCCACTTTCTTGCAAATCTGTAAGCGCGTAAATATCGCCAATGGTTCGTAGTTATCCTATATCTTTAGTGTAAGAGGCGGGATAGTTCTCTCTACGACACTCTATCCTGGTAGTATTTGTATATCTTCTAGTTCCGTTGTAATTGAGGCATAAGTCGGCGAAGCTGAATGTACTACATTGTTGCAGTGGCATTGTATCGCATTCGGTCTCAGATCCTCTGTATTATGGGCGGAGTTGTGTTCGTTAACTAGTCCCTTGAGATGCTCGACCAATAGAATCAATTTGTCCAGGATCAGAGGTAAAAACTCTATTGCACTGCGAATAGTTGAGTCAATTTGACCTACGCCGTATACAAATTGAGCAACAGCATATAGTCCCGCTATGATACTCATTTTCTAAGTTTTAAATAGTTTCAAGTACACGTTGTTTGATATCTATGTTGTACTGAATATTCCTGTGTTTGATGTGGAATTTTCCGTGTTAAGGTCGCTTTAATAGTTTAATTGTTGAAAGAAAGTTTACATCACAAATGACAACTCTAGGGTCGGCACACTAATTAGTATGAAATGTTGATATAAAATATTTTATAGCGCTTTTTAACGAGGAGAAGAAACATTACTTAGAGCTCCGCATCGAGATGCAGGTTTCATAGTAATCAAATTTTCCGTCTGTCTGTCCAACCATCCGTGCGTCCATCCATCTTTCCGTCCTTCCGTCCCTCCTTAAGTAGCAGGTAGCCAGTAGTAGTAGTCAGGGCTAGGAGTATAGGTAAATATTTGAGTAGAAAAACGTAGTAGTCAGGTAGTGAGTAGAAAAACACTAATTTTATGAAATGTTGATATAAAGTAGTAGTCAGGGCTAGGAGTATAGGTAAATATTTGAGTAGAAAAACGTAGTAGTCAGGTAGTGAGTAGAAAAACACTAATTTTATGAAATGTTGATATAAAATATTTTACAGCGCTTATTAACGAGGAGAAGAAACATTACTTAGAGCTCCGCATCGAGATGCAGGTGTCATAGTAATCAAATTTTCCGTCTGTCTGTCCATCCATCCGTGCGTCCATCCATATTTCCGTCCTTCCGTCCCTCCTTAAGTAGCAGGTAGTAGTCCGTGCTAGGAGTATAGGTAAATATTTGAGTAGAAAAACGGAATGTAGAAGTCGTAGTAGTTAGTAGTCATAGTAGTCAGGTAGTTAGTCAGGGATAGTAGTAGAAAAACGGAATCATTCAATTAGGGCTAGGAGTATAGGTAAATATTTGAGTAGAAAAACGGAATCATTCAATTAGTAGTAGTCAGGTCTAGGAGTAGTAGTAGTAGTCAGGGCTACTAGTAGTCTGTAAAAGAACAGGCCGAGGGTAGTACTCTATGATGGTATACTCTTAAACTTGGATACAGGAGGAGCTTACCAGACTCATGTATTACTTTTTCCCTGTCGTGCCCTTAACGGCTTACCTGCAGGTGCTCTGACTTCAGCAAAGTCATTGAGTACATATTTGACGGATTGTCACAGTTATTATGCTATGTTTTACATGTTGTCCTGTGTTCACCGTCGTCTATGTTGTGGGTAAGTCCAGCGGGGATACCTTTATTTACAATATTTGTAAAGCTAGGGTGACTTTGAGAGAAGTGTGAGGTTAGGACGTCCGTAAACCGGTTTAAACCCCCAGTGGTGTTTTTGCTGCTGACCGTGCCAAGGCGGTACTCTCTGTCACCCTTCCTTTTGTTTGCCTTGCGTCTTTGTGCTTGTGGTTTGTTCATGTTGTGGAACGTTTGTCCCTGGTTCTTGTGTGTCTTTTGGTGTTTTCTGTGTTCATTTCGTGTGTGTGTGTGTGCGTTTGGGTGTGTGGTTGTGTGTGTGTTTGTGTGTCATGCTGTCTATCGGTGTTTTGGTGGTGGTTGCGTCTTGCATGTGGCTTTGCCTGCTTGACTTTACTACTTTTCCATTGAAATACAACATAGTTTTTCGTTTTATATTTTTATTTGCAATTTATTTACAAGTATTTACGTACAAATGATCTTAAATATAAATTATTCAATGTCAGATGATTTCACCCAGCTATTAAACTTGGTTGGATAAAGATTCCACTTTAGGAAATAGTGTCTATTTTGTCCTTTGTCAAATTGAGAGTACTTTTTCCAGGTCCACTTTCTTGCAAAACTGTAAGCGCGTAAATATCACCAATGGTTCGTAGTTATCCTATATCTTTAGTGTAAGAGGCGGGATAGTTCTCTCTGCGGTACTCTCTATCCTGGTAGTATTTGTATATCTTCTAGTTCCGTTGAAATTGAGGCATTAGTCGGCGAAGCTGAATGTACTACATTGTTGCAGTGGCATTGTATCGCATTCGGTCTCAGATCCTCTGTATTATGGGCGGAGTTGTGTTCGTTAACTATTCCCTTGAGATGCTCGACCAATAGAATCAATTTGTCCAGGATCAGAGGTAAAATCTCTATTGCACTGCGAATAGTTGAGGCAATTTGACCTACGCCGTATACAAATTGAGCAACAGCATATAATCCCGCTATGATACTCATTTTCTAAGTTTTAAATAGTTTCAAGTACACGTTGTTTGATATCTATGTTGTACTGAATATTCCTGTGTTTGATGTCGAATGTTCCGTGTTAAGGTCGCTTTAATAGTTTAATTGTTGAAAGAAAGTTTACATCACTATTGACAACTCTAGGGTCGGCACACTAAAATTATGAAATGTTGATATGAAATATTTTACAGCGCTTTTTAACGAGGAGAATGGAAAAGTAGTAAAGTCAAGCAGGCAAAGCCACATGCAAGACGCAACCACCACCAAAACACCGATAGACAGAATGACACACACACACACAACCACACACCCAAACGCACACACGAAATGAACACAGAAAACACCAAAAGACACACAAGAAACAGGGACAAACGTTCCACAACATGAACAAACCACAAGCACGAAGACGCAAGGCAAACAAAAGGAAGGGTGACAAAGAGAGTACCGCCTTGGCACGGTCAGCAGCAAAAACACCACTGGGGGTTTAAACCGGTTTACAGATGTCCTAACCTCACACTTCTCTCAAAGTGACCCTAGCTTTACAAATATTGTAAATAAAGGTATCCCCGCTGGACTTACCCCCAACATAGACGACGGTGAACACAGGACAACATGTAAAACATAGCATAATAACTGTGACAAACCGTCAAATATGTACTCAATGACTTTGCTGAAGTCAGAGCACCTGCAGGTAAGCCGTTAAGGGCACGACAGGGAAAAAGTAATACATGAGTCTGGTAAGCTCCTCCTGTATCCAAGTTTAAGAGTATACCATCATAGAGTACTACCCTCGGCCTGTCATCGCGCAAGCAAAGAGGGAAGCGTAGCTACCGACTGTAAAAGGGTCGATAACCAAACATGCAGTGTGTTGCAATATAATAGGATCATAACCTTTCTTTTTAAATGTTTTAATGCGTTTTATAAACAAATCATGAAAATGGATATGACCCCGAATTTTCCTAAGTTTGTAGACAACATCCCCATAAAATTCTGGTTGAGAAATGCCTTGTCGCAGTAACGTCCGTAGATTGCAATTATATTTACTAATGAGAGGTAAATTTCGATAATAAAATTTAGAAAAGGTTTTCCGAAGTTTGTGATATCTGTAACCTTGCTTAAGAAGTTTATCAGTTATAACTAAATTACGTCTGTTAAAATCTTCAAGCAAAGAACAGGCTCGGGCAAACCTAATAAGTTGAGAAATATAAACCCCATAAGATGTAGAACGTGGCACATCCCCATCTAGAAAAGGATAATTAACAATTTTAAAATTAAAATCTTCTCTTTTATCGTATACTTTGGACGAAACTTTATCATTTGTAATTGAAAGATTCAAATCTAAAAATGAAGCATTAATGTCAGATTGATTAGGTTTGTTTAAAGACAGTTCTTTTGGGTAGATTGAAGAAACCATAGTATCAAAATAAGGATTATCTAAATTCACAATATCGTCTAAATACCTTGAAGTTTTATTAAAAGCATTAACAATATCGGTCTGTGTATCAGAAACATTACTTAGAGCTCCGCATCGAGATGCAGGTGTTATAGTTATCAAATTTTCCATCTGTCTGTCCATCCATCCGTGCGTCCATCCATCTTTCCGTCCTTCCGTCCCTCCTTAAGTAGCAGGTAGTAGTAGTCAGGGTTAGGAGTATAGGTAAATATTTGAGTAGAAAAAACCGGAATGTAGTAGTCGTAGTAGTAGTCAGGCTACTGTAAAAGAACTTGAAATACAACATAGTTTTTCGTTTTATACTTTTATTTGCAATTTATTATGCACTAATATTATGAAATGTTGATATAAAATATTTTACAGGGCTTTTTAACGAGGAGAAGAAACATTACTTAGAGCTCCGCATCGAGATGCAGGTGTCATAGTAATCGAATTTTCGGTCTGTAATATTCCGTCTATCTGTCCGTAGTAGTAGTAGTAGTCATATTTGAGTAGAAAAAAACCGGAATGTAGTAGTCGTAGTAGTTAGTAGTCAGGGCTAGGAGTATAGGTAAATATTTGAGTAGAAAAACGGAATCATTCAATTAGTAGTAGTCAGGTCTAGGAGTAGAACGGAATGTAGTAGTCGTAGTAGTAGTCAGGCTACTGTAAAAGAACTTGAAATACAACATAGTTTTTCGTTTTATACTTTTATTTGCAATTTATTTACAAGTATTTACGTACAAATGATCTTAAATATAAATTATTCAATGTCAGATGATTTCACCCAGCTATTAAACTTGGTTGGATAAAGATTCCACTTTAGGAAATAGTGTCTATTTTGTCCTTTGTCAAATTGAGAGTACTTTTTCTAGGTCCACTTTCTTGCAAAACTGTAAGCGCGTAAATATCACCAATGGTTCGTAGTTATCCTATATCTTTAGTGTAAGAGGCGGGATAGTTCTCTCTACGACACTCTCTATCCTGGTAGTATTTGTATATCTTCTAGTTCCGTTGAAATTGAGGCATTAGTCGGCGAAGCTGAATGTACTACATTGTTGCAGTGGCATTGTATCGCATTCGGTCTCAGATCCTCTGTATTATGGGCGGAGTTGTGTTCGTTAACTAGTCCCTTGAGATGCTCGACCAATAGAATCAATTTGTCCAGGATCAGAGGTAAAATCTCTATTGCACTGCGAATAGTTGAGGCAATTTGACCTACGCCGTATACAAATTGAGTAACAGCATATAGTCCCGCTATGATACTCATTTTCTAAGTTTTAAATAGTTTCAAGTACACGTTGTTTGATATCTATGTTGTACTGAATATTCCTGTGTTTGATGTGGAATTTTCCGTGTTAAGGTCGCTTTAATAGTTTAATTGTTGAAAGAAAGTTTACATCACAAATGAAAACTCTAGGGTCGGCACACTAATATTATGAAATGTTGATATAAAATATTTTACAGGGCTTTTTAACGAGGAGAAGAAACATTACTTAGAGCTCCGCATCGAGATGCAGGTGTCATAGTAATCGAATTTTCGGTCTGTAATATTCCGTCTATCTGTCCGTAGTAGTAGTAGTAGTCATATTTGAGTAGAAAAAAACCGGAATGTAGTAGTCGTAGTAGTTAGTAGTCAGGGCTAGGAGTATAGGTAAATATTTGAGTAGAAAAACGGAATCATTCAATTAGTAGTAGTCAGGTCTAGGAGTAGAACGGAATGTAGTAGTCGTAGTAGTAGTCAGGCTACTGTAAAAGAACTTGAAATACAACATAGTTTTTCGTTTTATACTTTTATTTGCAATTTATTTACAAGTATTTACGTACAAATAATCTTAAATATAAATTATTCAATGTCAGATGATTTCACCCAGCTATTAAACTTGGTTGGATAAAGATTCCACTTTAGGAAATAGTGTCTATTTTGTCCTTTGTCAAATTGAGAGTACTTTTTCTAGGTCCACTTTCTTGCAAAACTGTAAGCGCGTAAATATCACCAATGGTTCGTAGTTATCCTATATCTTTAGTGTAAGAGGCGGGATAGTTCTCTCTACGACACTCTCTATCCTGGTAGTATTTGTATATCTTCTAGTTCCGTTGAAATTGAGGCATTAGTCGGCGAAGCTGAATGTACTACATTGTTGCAGTGGCATTGTATCGCATTCGGTCTCAGAACCTCTGTATTATGGGCGGAGTTGTGTTCGTTAACTAGTCCCTTGAGATGCTCGACCAATAGAATCAATTTGTCCAGGATCAGAGGTAAAATCTCTATTGCACTGCGAATAGTTGAGGCAATTTGACCTACGCCGTATACAAATTGAGTAACAGCATATAGTCCCGCTATGATACTCATTTTCTAAGTTTTAAATAGTTTCAAGTACACGTTGTTTGATATCTATGTTGTACTGAATATTCCTGTGTTTGATGTGGAATTTTCCGTGTTAAGGTCGCTTTAATAGTTTAATTGTTGAAATAAAGTTTACATCACAAATGAAAACTCTAGGGTCGGCACACTAATATTATGAAATGTTGATATAAAATATTTTACAGGGCTTTTTAACGAGGAGAAGAAACATTACTTAGAGCTCCGCATCGAGATGCAGGTGTCATAGTAATCGAATTTTCGGTCTGTAATATTCCGTCTATCTGTCCGTAGTAGTAGTAGTAGTCATATTTGAGTAGAAAAAAACCGGAATGTAGTAGTCGTAGTAGTTAGTAGTCAGGGCTAGGAGTATAGGTAAATATTTGAGTAGAAAAACGGAATCATTCAATTAGTAGTAGTCAGGTCTAGGAGTAGAACGGAATGTAGTAGTCGTAGTAGTAGTCAGGCTACTGTAAAAGAACTTGAAATACAACATAGTTTTTCGTTTTATACTTTTATTTGCAATTTATTTACAAGTATTTACGTACAAATGATCTTAAATATAAATTATTCAATGTCAGATGATTTCACCCAGCTATTAAACTTGGTTGGATAAAGAGTCCACTTTAGGAAATAGTGTCTATTTTGTCCTTTGTCAAATTGAGAGTACTTTTTCTAGGTCCACTTTCTTGCAAAACTGTAAGCGCGTAAATATCACCAATGGTTCGTAGTTATCCTATATCTTTAGTGTAAGAGGCGGGATAGTTCTCTCTACGACACTCTCTATCCTGGTAGTATTTGTATATCTTCTAGTTCCGTTGAAATTGAGGCATTAGTCGGCGAAGCTGAATGTACTACATTGTTGCAGTGGCATTGTATCGCATTCGGTCTCAGATCCTCTGTATTATGGGCGGAGTTGTGTTCGTTAACTAGTCCATTGAGATGCTCGACCAATAGAATCAATTTGTCCAGGATCAGAGGTAAAATCTCTATTGCACTGCGAATAGTTGAGGCAATTTGACCTACGCCGTATACAAATTGAGTAACAGCATATAGTCCCGCTATGATACTCATTTTCTAAGTTTTAAATAGTTTCAAGTACACGTTGTTTGATATCTATGTTGTACTGAATATTCCTGTGTTTGATGTGGAATTTTCCGTGTTAAGGTCGCTTTAATAGTTTAATTGTTGAAATAAAGTTTACATCACAAATGAAAACTCTAGGGTCGGCACACTAATATTATGAAATGTTGATATAAAATATTTTACAGGGCTTTTTAACGAGGAGAAGAAACATTACTTAGAGCTCCGCATCGAGATGCAGGTGTCATAGTAATCGAATTTTCGGTCTGTAATATTCCGTCTATCTGTCCGTAGTAGTAGTAGTAGTCATATTTGAGTAGAAAAAAACCGGAATGTAGTAGTCGTAGTAGTTAGTAGTCAGGGCTAGGAGTATAGGTAAATATTTGAGTAGAAAAACGGAATCATTCAATTAGTAGTAGTCAGGTCTAGGAGTAGAACGGAATGTAGTAGTCGTAGTAGTAGTCAGGCTACTGTAAAAGAACTTGAAATACAACATAGTTTTTCGTTTTATACTTTTATTTGCAATTTATTTACAAGTATTTACGTACAAATGATCTTAAATATAAATTATTCAATGTCAGATGATTTCACCCAGCTATTAAACTTGGTTGGATAAAGAGTCCACTTTAGGAAATAGTGTCTATTTTGTCCTTTGTCAAATTGAGAGTACTTTTTCTAGGTCCACTTTCTTGCAAAACTGTAAGCGCGTAAATATCACCAATGGTTCGTAGTTATCCTATATCTTTAGTGTAAGAGGCGGGATAGTTCTCTCTACGACACTCTCTATCCTGGTAGTATTTGTATATCTTCTAGTTCCGTTGAAATTGAGGCATTAGTCGGCGAAGCTGAATGTACTACATTGTTGCAGTGGCATTGTATCGCATTCGGTCTCAGATCCTCTGTATTATGGGCGGAGTTGTGTTCGTTAACTAGTCCATTGAGATGCTCGACCAATAGAACCAATTTGTCCAGGATCAGAGGTAAAATCTCTATTGCACTTCGAATAGTTGAGGCAATTTGACCTACGCCGTATACAAATTGAGCAACAGCATATAGTCCCGCTATGATACTCATTTTCTAAGTTTTAAATAGTTTCAAGTACACGTTGTTTGATATCTATGTTGTACTGAATATTCCTGTGTTTGATGTGGAATTTTCCGTGTTAAGGTCGCTTTAATAGTTTAATTGTTGAAAGAAAGTTTACATCACAAATGAAAACTCTAGGGTCGGCACACTAATATTATGAAATGTTGATATAAAATATTTTACAGGGCTTTTTAACGAGGAGAAGAAACATTACTTAGAGCTCCGCATCGAGATGCAGGTGTCATAGTAATCGAATTTTCGGTCTGTAATATTCCGTCTATCTGTCCGTAGTAGTAGTAGTAGTCATATTTGAGTAGAAAAAAACCGGAATGTAGTAGTCGTAGTAGGTAGTAGTCAGGGCTAGGAGTATAGGTAAATATTTGAGTAGAAAAACGGAATCATTCAATTAGTAGTAGTCAGGTCTAGGAGTAGAACGGAATGTAGTAGTCGTAGTAGTAGTCAGGCTACTGTAAAAGAACTTGAAATACAACATAGTTTTTCGTTTTATACTTTTATTTGCAATTTATTTACAAGTATTTACGTACAAATGATCTTAAATATAAATTATTCAATGTCAGATGATTTCACCCAGCTATTAAACTTGGTTGGATAAAGAGTCCACTTTAGGAAATAGTGTCTATTTTGTCCTTTGTCAAATTGAGAGTACTTTTTCTAGGTCCACTTTCTTGCAAAACTGTAAGCGCGTAAATATCACCAATGGTTCGTAGTTATCCTATATCTTTAGTGTAAGAGGCGGGATAGTTCTCTCTACGACACTCTCTATCCTGGTAGTATTTGTATATCTTCTAGTTCCGTTGAAATTGAGGCATTAGTCGGCGAAGCTGAATGTACTACATTGTTGCAGTGGCATTGTATCGCATTCGGTCTCAGATCCTCTGTATTATGGGCGGAGTTGTGTTCGTTAACTAGTCCATTGAGATGCTCGACCAATAGAACCAATTTGTCCAGGATCAGAGGTAAAATCTCTATTGCACTTCGAATAGTTGAGGCAATTTGACCTACGCCGTATACAAATTGAGCAACAGCATATAGTCCCGCTATGATACTCATTTTCTAAGTTTTAAATAGTTTCAAGTACACGTGGTTTGATATCTATGTTGTACTGAATATTCCTGTGTTTGATGTGGAATTTTCCGTGTTAAGGTCGCTTTAATAGTTTAATTGTTGAAAGAAAGTTTACATCACAAATGAAAACTCTAGGGTCGGCACACTAATATTATGAAATGTTGATATAAAATATTTTACAGGGCTTTTTAACGAAGAGAAGAAACATTACTTAGAGCTCCGCATCGAGATGCAGGTGTCATAGTAGTCAAATTTTCCGTCTGTAATGTTCCGTCTATGTAGTAGTCAGGGCTAGGAGTATAGGTAAATATTTGAGTAGAAAAAAACCCGGAATGTAGTAGTCGTAGTAGTTAGTAGCCAGGGTAGTAGTAGTCAGGGCTAGGAGTATAGGTAAATATTTGAGTAGAAAAACGGAATCATTCAATTAGTAGTAGTCAGGTCTAGGAGTAGTAGTAGTCAAAAAACGGAATGTAGTAGTCGTAGTAGTAGTCAGGCTACTGTAAAAGAACTTGAAATACAACATAGTTTTTCGTTTTATACTTTTATTTGCAATTTATTTACAAGTATTTACGTACAAATGATCTTAAATATAAATTATTCAATGTCAGATGATTTCACCCAGCTATTAAACTTGGTTGGATAAAGAGTCCACTTTAGGAAATAGTGTCTATTTTGTCCTTTGTCAAATTGAGAGTACTTTTTCTAGGTCCACTTTCTTGCAAAACTGTAAGCGCGTAAATATCACCAATGGTTCGTAGTTATCCTATATCTTTAGTGTAAGAGGCGGGATAGTTCTCTCTACGACACTCTCTATCCTGGTAGTATTTGTATATCTTCTAGTTCCGTTGAAATTGAGGCATTAGTCGGCGAAGCTGAATGTACTACATTGTTGCAGTGGCATTGTATCGCATTCGGTCTCAGATCCTCTGTATTATGGGCGGAGTTGTGTTCGTTAACTAGTCCATTGAGATGCTCGACCAATAGAACCAATTTGTCCAGGATCAGAGGTAAAATCTCTATTGCACTTCGAATAGTTGAGGCAATTTGACCTACGCCGTATACAAATTGAGCAACAGCATATAGTCCCGCTATGATACTCATTTTCTAAGTTTTAAATAGTTTCAAGTACACGTGGTTTGATATCTATGTTGTACTGAATATTCCTGTGTTTGATGTGGAATTTTCCGTGTTAAGGTCGCTTTAATAGTTTAATTGTTGAAAGAAAGTTTACATCACAAATGAAACCTCTAGGGTCGGCACACTAATATTATGAAATGTTGATATAAAATATTTTACAGGGCTTTTTAACGAGGAGAAGAAACATTACTTAGAGCTCCGCATCGAGATGCAGGTGTCATAGTAGTCAAATTTTCCGTCTGTAATATTCCGTCTATCTGTCCGTAGTAGTAGTAGTCAGGGCTAGGAGTATAGGTAAATATTTGAGTAGAAAAAAACCGGAATGTAGTAGTCGTAGTAGTAGTCTGGCTACTGTAAAAGAACTTGAAATACAACAGTTTTTCGTTTTATACTTTTATTTGCAATTTATTTACAAGTTTTTACGTACAAATGATCTTAAATATAAATTATTCAATTTCAGATGATTTCACCCAGCTATTAAACTTGGTTGGATAAAGATTCCACTTTAGGAAATAGTGTCTATTTTGTCCTTTGTCAAATTGAGAGTACTTTTTCTAGGTCCACTTTCTTGCAAAACTGTAAGCGCGTAAATATCACCAATGGTTCGTAGTTATCCTATATCTTTAGTGTAAGAGGCGGGATAGTTCTCTCTACGACACTCTCTATCCTGGTAGTATTTGTATATCTTCTAGTTCCGTTGAAATTGAGGCATTAGTCGGCGAAGCTGAATGTACTACATTGTTGCAGTGGCATTGTATCGCATTCGGTCTCAGATCCTCTGTATTATGGGCGGAGTTGTGTTCGTTAACTAGTCCCTTGAGATGCTCGACCAATAGAATCGATTTGTCCAGGATCAGAGGTAAAATCTCTATTGCACTGCGAATAGTTGAGGCAATTTGACCTACGCCGTATACAAATTGAGCAACAGCATATAGTCCCGCTATGATACTCATTTTCTAAGTTTTAAATAGTTTCAAGTACACGTGGTTTGATATCTATGTTGTACTGAATATTCCTGTGTTTGATGTGGAATTTTCCGTTTTAAGGTCGCTTTAATAGTTTAATTGTTGAAAGAAAGTTTACATCACAAATGAAAACTCTAGGGTCGGCACACTAATATTATGAAATGTTGATATAAAATATTTTACAGGGCTTTTTAACGAGGAGAAGAAACATTACTTAGAGCTCCGCATCGAGATGCAGGTGTCATAGTAGTCAAATTTTCCGTCTGTAATGTTCCGTCTATGTAGTAGTCAGGGCTAGGAGTATAGGTAAATATTTGAGTAGAAAAAAACCCGGAATGTAACGGAATCATTCAATTAGTAGTAGTCAGGTCTAGGAGTAGTAGTAGTCAAAAAACGGAATGTAGTAGTCGTAGTAGTAGTCAGGCTACTGTAAAAGAACTTGAAATACAACATAGTTTTTCGTTTTATACTTTTATTTGCAATTTATTTACAAGTATTTACGTACAAATGATCTTAAATATAAATTATTCAATGTCAGATGATTTCACCCAGCTATTAAACTTGGTTGGATAAAGAGTCCACTTTAGGAAATAGTGTCTATTTTGTCCTTTGTCAAATTGAGAGTACTTTTTCTAGGTCCACTTTCTTGCAAAACTGTAAGCGCGTAAATATCACCAATGGTTCGTAGTTATCCTATATCTTTAGTGTAAGAGGCGGGATAGTTCTCTCTACGACACTCTCTATCCTGGTAGTATTTGTATATCTTCTAGTTCCGTTGAAATTGAGGCATTAGTCGGCGAAGCTGAATGTACTACATTGTTGCAGTGGCATTGTATCGCATTCGGTCTCAGATCCTCTGTATTATGGGCGGAGTTGTGTTCGTTAACTAGTCCATTGAGATGCTCGACCAATAGAACCAATTTGTCCAGGATCAGAGGTAAAATCTCTATTGCACTTCGAATAGTTGAGGCAATTTGACCTACGCCGTATACAAATTGAGCAACAGCATATAGTCCCGCTATGATACTCATTTTCTAAGTTTTAAATAGTTTCAAGTACACGTGGTTTGATATCTATGTTGTACTGAATATTCCTGTGTTTGATGTGGAATTTTCCGTGTTAAGGTCGCTTTAATAGTTTAATTGTTGAAAGAAAGTTTACATCACAAATGAAAACTCTAGGGTCGGCACACTAATATTATGAAATGTTGATATAAAATATTTTACAGGGCTTTTTAACGAGGAGAAGAAACATTACTTAGAGCTCCGCATCGAGATGCAGGTGTCATAGTAGTCAAATTTTCCGTCTGTAATATTCCGTCTATCTGTCCGTAGTAGTAGTAGTCAGGGCTAGGAGTATAGGTAAATATTTGAGTAGAAAAAAACCGGAATGTAGTAGTCGTAGTAGTAGTCTGGCTACTGTAAAAGAACTTGAAATACAACAGTTTT
The DNA here is from genome assembly GCA_963576725.1 of Azorinus chamasolen. Taxonomy (NCBI): domain Eukaryota; kingdom Metazoa; phylum Mollusca; class Bivalvia; order Cardiida; family Solecurtidae; genus Azorinus; species Azorinus chamasolen. Next base: position 36,347,925 of record OY755238.1, on the reverse strand, counting down.
TCGTTTTATACTTTTATTTGCAATTTATTTACAAGTTTTTACGTACAAATGATCTTAAATATAAATTATTCAATTTCAGATGATTTCACCCAGCTATTAAACTTGGTTGGATAAAGATTCCACTTTAGGAAATAGTGTCTATTTTGTCCTTTGTCAAATTGAGAGTAGTCAGGGCTAGGAGTATAGGTAAATATTTGAGTAGAAAAAAACCGGAATGTAGTAGTCGTAGTAGTAGTCTGGCTACTGTAAAAGAACTTGAAATACAACAGTTTTTCGTTTTATACTTTTATTTGCAATTTATTTACAAGTTTTTACGTACAAATGATCTTAAATATAAATTATTCAATTTCAGATGATTTCACCCAGCTATTAAACTTGGTTGGATAAAGATTCCACTTTAGGAAATAGTGTCTATTTTGTCCTTTGTCAAATTGAGAGTACTTTTTCTAGGTCCACTTTCTTGCAAAACTGTAAGCGCGTAAATATCACCAATGGTTCGTAGTTATCCTATATCTTTAGTGTAAGAGGCGGGATAGTTCTCTCTACGACACTCTCTATCCTGGTAGTATTTGTATATCTTCTAGTTCCGTTGAAATTGAGGCATTAGTCGGCGAAGCTGAATGTACTACATTGTTGCAGTGGCATTGTATCGCATTCGGTCTCAGATCCTCTGTATTATGGGCGGAGTTGTGTTCGTTAACTAGTCCCTTGAGATGCTCGACCAATAGAATCGATTTGTCCAGGATCAGAGGTAAAATCTCTATTGCACTGCGAATAGTTGAGGCAATTTGACCTACGCCGTATACAAATTGAGCAACAGCATATAGTCCCGCTATGATACTCATTTTCTAAGTTTTAAATAGTTTCAAGTACACGTGGTTTGATATCTATGTTGTACTGAATATTCCTGTGTTTGATGTGGAATTTTCCGTTTTAAGGTCGCTTTAATAGTTTAATTGTTGAAAGAAAGTTTACATCACAAATGAAAACTCTAGGGTCGGCACACTAATATTATGAAATGTTGATATAAAATATTTTACAGGGCTTTTTAACGAGGAGAAGAAACATTACTTAGAGCTCCGCATCGAGATGCAGGTGTCATAGTAGTCAAATTTTCCGTCTGTAATGTTCCGTCTATGTAGTAGTCAGGGCTAGGAGTATAGGTAAATATTTGAGTAGAAAAAAACCCGGAATGTAACGGAATCATTCAATTAGTAGTAGTCAGGTCTAGGAGTAGTAGTAGTCAAAAAACGGAATGTAGTAGTCGTAGTAGTAGTCAGGCTACTGTAAAAGAACTTGAAATACAACATAGTTTTTCGTTTTATACTTTTATTTGCAATTTATTTACAAGTATTTACGTACAAATGATCTTAAATATAAATTATTCAATGTCAGATGATTTCACCCAGCTATTAAACTTGGTTGGATAAAGAGTCCACTTTAGGAAATAGTGTCTATTTTGTCCTTTGTCAAATTGAGAGTACTTTTTCTAGGTCCACTTTCTTGCAAAACTGTAAGCGCGTAAATATCACCAATGGTTCGTAGTTATCCTATATCTTTAGTGTAAGAGGCGGGATAGTTCTCTCTACGACACTCTCTATCCTGGTAGTATTTGTATATCTTCTAGTTCCGTTGAAATTGAGGCATTAGTCGGCGAAGCTGAATGTACTACATTGTTGCAGTGGCATTGTATCGCATTCGGTCTCAGATCCTCTGTATTATGGGCGGAGTTGTGTTCGTTAACTAGTCCATTGAGATGCTCGACCAATAGAACCAATTTGTCCAGGATCAGAGGTAAAATCTCTATTGCACTTCGAATAGTTGAGGCAATTTGACCTACGCCGTATACAAATTGAGCAACAGCATATAGTCCCGCTATGATACTCATTTTCTAAGTTTTAAATAGTTTCAAGTACACGTGGTTTGATATCTATGTTGTACTGAATATTCCTGTGTTTGATGTGGAATTTTCCGTGTTAAGGTCGCTTTAATAGTTTAATTGTTGAAAGAAAGTTTACATCACAAATGAAAACTCTAGGGTCGGCACACTAATATTATGAAATGTTGATATAAAATATTTTACAGGGCTTTTTAACGAGGAGAAGAAACATTACTTAGAGCTCCGCATCGAGATGCAGGTGTCATAGTAGTCAAATTTTCCGTCTGTAATGTTCCGTCTATGTAGTAGTCAGGGCTAGGAGTATAGGTAAATATTTGAGTAGAAAAAAACCCGGAATGTAACGGAATCATTCAATTAGTAGTAGTCAGGTCTAGGAGTAGTAGTAGTCAAAAAACGGAATGTAGTAGTCGTAGTAGTAGTCAGGCTACTGTAAAAGAACTTGAAATACAACATAGTTTTTCGTTTTATACTTTTATTTGCAATTTATTTACAAGTATTTACGTACAAATGATCTTAAATATAAATTATTCAATGTCAGATGATTTCACCCAGCTATTAAACTTGGTTGGATAAAGAGTCCACTTTAGGAAATAGTGTCTATTTTGTCCTTTGTCAAATTGAGAGTACTTTTTCTAGGTCCACTTTCTTGCAAAACTGTAAGCGCGTAAATATCACCAATGGTTCGTAGTTATCCTATATCTTTAGTGTAAGAGGCGGGATAGTTCTCTCTACGACACTCTCTATCCTGGTAGTATTTGTATATCTTCTAGTTCCGTTGAAATTGAGGCATTAGTCGGCGAAGCTGAATGTACTACATTGTTGCAGTGGCATTGTATCGCATTCGGTCTCAGATCCTCTGTATTATGGGCGGAGTTGTGTTCGTTAACTAGTCCATTGAGATGCTCGACCAATAGAACCAATTTGTCCAGGATCAGAGGTAAAATCTCTATTGCACTTCGAATAGTTGAGGCAATTTGACCTACGCCGTATACAAATTGAGCAACAGCATATAGTCCCGCTATGATACTCATTTTCTAAGTTTTAAATAGTTTCAAGTACACGTGGTTTGATATCTATGTTGTACTGAATATTCCTGTGTTTGATGTGGAATTTTCCGTGTTAAGGTCGCTTTAATAGTTTAATTGTTGAAAGAAAGTTTACATCACAAATGAAAACTCTAGGGTCGGCACACTAATATTATGAAATGTTGATATAAAATATTTTACAGGGCTTTTTAACGAGGAGAAGAAACATTACTTAGAGCTCCGCATCGAGATGCAGGTGTCATAGTAGTCAAATTTTCCGTCTGTAATATTCCGTCTATCTGTCCGTAGTAGTAGTAGTCAGGGCTAGGAGTATAGGTAAATATTTGAGTAGAAAAAAACCGGAATGTAGTAGTCGTAGTAGTAGTCTGGCTACTGTAAAAGAACTTGAAATACAACAGTTTTTCGTTTTATACTTTTATTTGCAATTTATTTACAAGTTTTTACGTACAAATGATCTTAAATATAAATTATTCAATTTCAGATGATTTCACCCAGCTATTAAACTTGGTTGGATAAAGATTCCACTTTAGGAAATAGTGTCTATTTTGTCCTTTGTCAAATTGAGAGTAGTCAGGGCTAGGAGTATAGGTAAATATTTGAGTAGAAAAAAACCGGAATGTAGTAGTCGTAGTAGTAGTCTGGCTACTGTAAAAGAACTTGAAATACAACAGTTTTTCGTTTTATACTTTTATTTGCAATTTATTTACAAGTTTTTACGTACAAATGATCTTAAATATAAATTATTCAATTTCAGATGATTTCACCCAGCTATTAAACTTGGTTGGATAAAGATTCCACTTTAGGAAATAGTGTCTATTTTGTCCTTTGTCAAATTGAGAGTACTTTTTCTAGGTCCACTTTCTTGCAAAACTGTAAGCGCGTAAATATCACCAATGGTTCGTAGTTATCCTATATCTTTAGTGTAAGAGGCGGGATAGTTCTCTCTACGACACTCTCTATCCTGGTAGTATTTGTATATCTTCTAGTTCCGTTGAAATTGAGGCATTAGTCGGCGAAGCTGAATGTACTACATTGTTGCAGTGGCATTGTATCGCATTCGGTCTCAGATCCTCTGTATTATGGGCGGAGTTGTGTTCGTTAACTAGTCCCTTGAGATGCTCGACCAATAGAATCGATTTGTCCAGGATCAGAGGTAAAATCTCTATTGCACTGCGAATAGTTGAGGCAATTTGACCTACGCCGTATACAAATTGAGCAACAGCATATAGTCCCGCTATGATACTCATTTTCTAAGTTTTAAATAGTTTCAAGTACACGTGGTTTGATATCTATGTTGTACTGAATATTCCTGTGTTTGATGTGGAATTTTCCGTTTTAAGGTCGCTTTAATAGTTTAATTGTTGAAAGAAAGTTTACATCACAAATGAAAACTCTAGGGTCGGCACACTAATATTATGAAATGTTGATATAAAATATTTTACAGGGCTTTTTAACGAGGAGAAGAAACATTACTTAGAGCTCCGCATCGAGATGCAGGTGTCATAGTAGTCAAATTTTCCGTCTGTAATGTTCCGTCTATGTAGTAGTCAGGGCTAGGAGTATAGGTAAATATTTGAGTAGAAAAAAACCCGGAATGTAACGGAATCATTCAATTAGTAGTAGTCAGGTCTAGGAGTAGTAGTAGTCAAAAAACGGAATGTAGTAGTCGTAGTAGTAGTCAGGCTACTGTAAAAGAACTTGAAATACAACATAGTTTTTCGTTTTATACTTTTATTTGCAATTTATTTACAAGTATTTACGTACAAATGATCTTAAATATAAATTATTCAATGTCAGATGATTTCACCCAGCTATTAAACTTGGTTGGATAAAGAGTCCACTTTAGGAAATAGTGTCTATTTTGTCCTTTGTCAAATTGAGAGTACTTTTTCTAGGTCCACTTTCTTGCAAAACTGTAAGCGCGTAAATATCACCAATGGTTCGTAGTTATCCTATATCTTTAGTGTAAGAGGCGGGATAGTTCTCTCTACGACACTCTCTATCCTGGTAGTATTTGTATATCTTCTAGTTCCGTTGAAATTGAGGCATTAGTCGGCGAAGCTGAATGTACTACATTGTTGCAGTGGCATTGTATCGCATTCGGTCTCAGATCCTCTGTATTATGGGCGGAGTTGTGTTCGTTAACTAGTCCATTGAGATGCTCGACCAATAGAACCAATTTGTCCAGGATCAGAGGTAAAATCTCTATTGCACTTCGAATAGTTGAGGCAATTTGACCTACGCCGTATACAAATTGAGCAACAGCATATAGTCCCGCTATGATACTCATTTTCTAAGTTTTAAATAGTTTCAAGTACACGTGGTTTGATATCTATGTTGTACTGAATATTCCTGTGTTTGATGTGGAATTTTCCGTGTTAAGGTCGCTTTAATAGTTTAATTGTTGAAAGAAAGTTTACATCACAAATGAAAACTCTAGGGTCGGCACACTAATATTATGAAATGTTGATATAAAATATTTTACAGGGCTTTTTAACGAGGAGAAGAAACATTACTTAGAGCTCCGCATCGAGATGCAGGTGTCATAGTAGTCAAATTTTCCGTCTGTAATATTCCGTCTATCTGTCCGTAGTAGTAGTAGTCAGGGCTAGGAGTATAGGTAAATATTTGAGTAGAAAAACGGAATCATTCAATTAGTAGTAGTCAGGTCTAGGAGTAGTAGTAGTCAAAAAACGGAATGTAGTAGTCGTAGTAGTAGTCAGGCTACTGTAAAAGAACTTGAAATACAACATAGTTTTTCGTTTTATACTTTTATTTGCAATTTATTTACAAGTATTTACGTACAAATGATCTTAAATATAAATTATTCAATGTCAGATGATTTCACCCAGCTATTAAACTTGGTTGGATAAAGAGTCCACTTTAGGAAATAGTGTCTATTTTGTCCTTTGTCAAATTGAGAGTACTTTTTCTAGGTCCACTTTCTTGCAAAACTGTAAGCGCGTAAATATCACCAATGGTTCGTAGTTATCCTATATCTTTAGTGTAAGAGGCGGGATAGTTCTCTCTACGACACTCTCTATCCTGGTAGTATTTGTATATCTTCTAGTTCCGTTGAAATTGAGGCATTAGTCGGCGAAGCTGAATGTACTACATTGTTGCAGTGGCATTGTATCGCATTCGGTCTCAGATCCTCTGTATTATGGGCGGAGTTGTGTTCGTTAACTAGTCCATTGAGATGCTCGACCAATAGAACCAATTTGTCCAGGATCAGAGGTAAAATCTCTATTGCACTTCGAATAGTTGAGGCAATTTGACCTACGCCGTATACAAATTGAGCAACAGCATATAGTCCCGCTATGATACTCATTTTCTAAGTTTTAAATAGTTTCAAGTACACGTGGTTTGATATCTATGTTGTACTGAATATTCCTGTGTTTGATGTGGAATTTTCCGTGTTAAGGTCGCTTTAATAGTTTAATTGTTGAAAGAAAGTTTACATCACAAATGAAAACTCTAGGGTCGGCACACTAATATTATGAAATGTTGATATAAAATATTTTACAGGGCTTTTTAACGAAGAGAAGAAACATTACTTAGAGCTCCGCATCGAGATGCAGGTGTCATAGTAGTCAAATTTTCCGTCTGTAATGTTCCGTCTATGTAGTAGTCAGGTAGTCAGGGCTAGGAGTATAGGTAAATATTTGAGTAGAAAAAAACCCGGAATGTAGTAGTCGTAGTAGTTAGTAGCCAGGGTAGTAGTAGTCAGGGCTAGGAGTATAGGTAAATATTTGAGTAGAAAAACGGAATCATTCAATTAGTAGTAGTCAGGTCTAGGAGTAGTAGTAGTCAAAAAACGGAATGTAGTAGTCGTAGTAGTAGTCAGGCTACTGTAAAAGAACTTGAAATACAACATAGTTTTTCGTTTTATACTTTTATTTGCAATTTATTTACAAGTATTTACGTACAAATGATCTTAAATATAAATTATTCAATGTCAGATGATTTCACCCAGCTATTAAACTTGGTTGGATAAAGAGTCCACTTTAGGAAATAGTGTCTATTTTGTCCTTTGTCAAATTGAGAGTACTTTTTCTAGGTCCACTTTCTTGCAAAACTGTAAGCGCGTAAATATCACCAATGGTTCGTAGTTATCCTATATCTTTAGTGTAAGAGGCGGGATAGTTCTCTCTACGACACTCTCTATCCTGGTAGTATTTGTATATCTTCTAGTTCCGTTGAAATTGAGGCATTAGTCGGCGAAGCTGAATGTACTACATTGTTGCAGTGGCATTGTATCGCATTCGGTCTCAGATCCTCTGTATTATGGGCGGAGTTGTGTTCGTTAACTAGTCCATTGAGATGCTCGACCAATAGAACCAATTTGTCCAGGATCAGAGGTAAAATCTCTATTGCACTTCGAATAGTTGAGGCAATTTGACCTACGCCGTATACAAATTGAGCAACAGCATATAGTCCCGCTATGATACTCATTTTCTAAGTTTTAAATAGTTTCAAGTACACGTGGTTTGATATCTATGTTGTACTGAATATTCCTGTGTTTGATGTGGAATTTTCCGTGTTAAGGTCGCTTTAATAGTTTAATTGTTGAAAGAAAGTTTACATCACAAATGAAAACTCTAGGGTCGGCACACTAATATTATGAAATGTTGATATAAAATATTTTACAGGGCTTTTTAACGAGGAGAAGAAACATTACTTAGAGCTCCGCATCGAGATGCAGGTGTCATAGTAGTCAAATTTTCCGTCTGTAATATTCCGTCTATCTGTCCGTAGTAGTAGTAGTCAGGGCTAGGAGTATAGGTAAATATTTGAGTAGAAAAAAACCGGAATGTAGTAGTCGTAGTAGTAGTCTGGCTACTGTAAAAGAACTTGAAATACAACAGTTTTTCGTTTTATACTTTTATTTGCAATTTATTTACAAGTTTTTACGTACAAATGATCTTAAATATAAATTATTCAATTTCAGATGATTTCACCCAGCTATTAAACTTGGTTGGATAAAGATTCCACTTTAGGAAATAGTGTCTATTTTGTCCTTTGTCAAATTGAGAGTAGTCAGGGCTAGGAGTATAGGTAAATATTTGAGTAGAAAAAAACCGGAATGTAGTAGTCGTAGTAGTAGTCTGGCTACTGTAAAAGAACTTGAAATACAACAGTTTTTCGTTTTATACTTTTATTTGCAATTTATTTACAAGTTTTTACGTACAAATGATCTTAAATATAAATTATTCAATTTCAGATGATTTCACCCAGCTATTAAACTTGGTTGGATAAAGATTCCACTTTAGGAAATAGTGTCTATTTTGTCCTTTGTCAAATTGAGAGTACTTTTTCTAGGTCCACTTTCTTGCAAAACTGTAAGCGCGTAAATATCACCAATGGTTCGTAGTTATCCTATATCTTTAGTGTAAGAGGCGGGATAGTTCTCTCTACGACACTCTCTATCCTGGTAGTATTTGTATATCTTCTAGTTCCGTTGAAATTGAGGCATTAGTCGGCGAAGCTGAATGTACTACATTGTTGCAGTGGCATTGTATCGCATTCGGTCTCAGATCCTCTGTATTATGGGCGGAGTTGTGTTCGTTAACTAGTCCCTTGAGATGCTCGACCAATAGAATCGATTTGTCCAGGATCAGAGGTAAAATCTCTATTGCACTGCGAATAGTTGAGGCAATTTGACCTACGCCGTATACAAATTGAGCAACAGCATATAGTCCCGCTATGATACTCATTTTCTAAGTTTTAAATAGTTTCAAGTACACGTGGTTTGATATCTATGTTGTACTGAATATTCCTGTGTTTGATGTGGAATTTTCCGTTTTAAGGTCGCTTTAATAGTTTAATTGTTGAAAGAAAGTTTACATCACAAATGAAAACTCTAGGGTCGGCACACTAATATTATGAAATGTTGATATAAAATATTTTACAGGGCTTTTTAACGAGGAGAAGAAACATTACTTAGAGCTCCGCATCGAGATGCAGGTGTCATAGTAGTCAAATTTTCCGTCTGTAATGTTCCGTCTATGTAGTAGTCAGGGCTAGGAGTATAGGTAAATATTTGAGTAGAAAAAAACCCGGAATGTAACGGAATCATTCAATTAGTAGTAGTCAGGTCTAGGAGTAGTAGTAGTCAAAAAACGGAATGTAGTAGTCGTAGTAGTAGTCAGGCTACTGTAAAAGAACTTGAAATACAACATAGTTTTTCGTTTTATACTTTTATTTGCAATTTATTTACAAGTATTTACGTACAAATGATCTTAAATATAAATTATTCAATGTCAGATGATTTCACCCAGCTATTAAACTTGGTTGGATAAAGAGTCCACTTTAGGAAATAGTGTCTATTTTGTCCTTTGTCAAATTGAGAGTACTTTTTCTAGGTCCACTTTCTTGCAAAACTGTAAGCGCGTAAATATCACCAATGGTTCGTAGTTATCCTATATCTTTAGTGTAAGAGGCGGGATAGTTCTCTCTACGACACTCTCTATCCTGGTAGTATTTGTATATCTTCTAGTTCCGTTGAAATTGAGGCATTAGTCGGCGAAGCTGAATGTACTACATTGTTGCAGTGGCATTGTATCGCATTCGGTCTCAGATCCTCTGTATTATGGGCGGAGTTGTGTTCGTTAACTAGTCCATTGAGATGCTCGACCAATAGAACCAATTTGTCCAGGATCAGAGGTAAAATCTCTATTGCACTTCGAATAGTTGAGGCAATTTGACCTACGCCGTATACAAATTGAGCAACAGCATATAGTCCCGCTATGATACTCATTTTCTAAGTTTTAAATAGTTTCAAGTACACGTGGTTTGATATCTATGTTGTACTGAATATTCCTGTGTTTGATGTGGAATTTTCCGTGTTAAGGTCGCTTTAATAGTTTAATTGTTGAAAGAAAGTTTACATCACAAATGAAAACTCTAGGGTCGGCACACTAATATTATGAAATGTTGATATAAAATATTTTACAGGGCTTTTTAACGAGGAGAAGAAACATTACTTAGAGCTCCGCATCGAGATGCAGGTGTCATAGTAGTCAAATTTTCCGTCTGTAATATTCCGTCTATCTGTCCGTAGTAGTAGTAGTCAGGGCTAGGAGTATAGGTAAATATTTGAGTAGAAAAACGGAATCATTCAATTAGTAGTAGTCAGGTCTAGGAGTAGTAGTAGTCAAAAAACGGAATGTAGTAGTCGTAGTAGTAGTCAGGCTACTGTAAAAGAACTTGAAATACAACATAGTTTTTCGTTTTATACTTTTATTTGCAATTTATTTACAAGTATTTACGTACAAATGATCTTAAATATAAATTATTCAATGTCAGATGATTTCACCCAGCTATTAAACTTGGTTGGATAAAGAGTCCACTTTAGGAAATAGTGTCTATTTTGTCCTTTGTCAAATTGAGAGTACTTTTTCTAGGTCCACTTTCTTGCAAAACTGTAAGCGCGTAAATATCACCAATGGTTCGTAGTTATCCTATATCTTTAGTGTAAGAGGCGGGATAGTTCTCTCTACGACACTCTCTATCCTGGTAGTATTTGTATATCTTCTAGTTCCGTTGAAATTGAGGCATTAGTCGGCGAAGCTGAATGTACTACATTGTTGCAGTGGCATTGTATCGCATTCGGTCTCAGATCCTCTGTATTATGGGCGGAGTTGTGTTCGTTAACTAGTCCATTGAGATGCTCGACCAATAGAACCAATTTGTCCAGGATCAGAGGTAAAATCTCTATTGCACTTCGAATAGTTGAGGCAATTTGACCTACGCCGTATACAAATTGAGCAACAGCATATAGTCCCGCTATGATACTCATTTTCTAAGTTTTAAATAGTTTCAAGTACACGTGGTTTGATATCTATGTTGTACTGAATATTCCTGTGTTTGATGTGGAATTTTCCGTGTTAAGGTCGCTTTAATAGTTTAATTGTTGAAAGAAAGTTTACATCACAAATGAAAACTCTAGGGTCGGCACACTAATATTATGAAATGTTGATATAAAATATTTTACAGGGCTTTTTAACGAAGAGAAGAAACATTACTTAGAGCTCCGCATCGAGATGCAGGTGTCATAGTAGTCAAATTTTCCGTCTGTAATGTTCCGTCTATGTAGTAGTCAGGGCTAGGAGTATAGGTAAATATTTGAGTAGAAAAAAACCCGGAATGTAGTAGTCGTAGTAGTTAGTAGCCAGGGTAGTAGTAGTCAGGGCTAGGAGTATAGGTAAATATTTGAGTAGAAAAACGGAATCATTCAATTAGTAGTAGTCAGGTCTAGGAGTAGTAGTAGTCAAAAAACGGAATGTAGTAGTCGTAGTAGTAGTCAGGCTACTGTAAAAGAACTTGAAATACAACATAGTTTTTCGTTTTATACTTTTATTTGCAATTTATTTACAAGTATTTACGTACAAATGATCTTAAATATAAATTATTCAATGTCAGATGATTTCACCCAGCTATTAAACTTGGTTGGATAAAGAGTCCACTTTAGGAAATAGTGTCTATTTTGTCCTTTGTCAAATTGAGAGTACTTTTTCTAGGTCCACTTTCTTGCAAAACTGTAAGCGCGTAAATATCACCAATGGTTCGTAGTTATCCTATATCTTTAGTGTAAGAGGCGGGATAGTTCTCTCTACGACACTCTCTATCCTGGTAGTATTTGTATATCTTCTAGTTCCGTTGAAATTGAGGCATTAGTCGGCGAAGCTGAATGTACTACATTGTTGCAGTGGCATTGTATCGCATTCGGTCTCAGATCCTCTGTATTATGGGCGGAGTTGTGTTCGTTAACTAGTCCATTGAGATGCTCGACCAATAGAACCAATTTGTCCAGGATCAGAGGTAAAATCTCTATTGCACTTCGAATAGTTGAGGCAATTTGACCTACGCCGTATACAAATTGAGCAACAGCATATAGTCCCGCTATGATACTCATTTTCTAAGTTTTAAATAGTTTCAAGTACACGTGGTTTGATATCTATGTTGTACTGAATATTCCTGTGTTTGATGTGGAATTTTCCGTGTTAAGGTCGCTTTAATAGTTTAATTGTTGAAAGAAAGTTTACATCACAAATGAAAACTCTAGGGTCGGCACACTAATATTATGAAATGTTGATATAAAATATTTTACAGGGCTTTTTAACGAAGAGAAGAAACATTACTTAGAGCTCCGCATCGAGATGCAGGTGTCATAGTAGTCAAATTTTCCGTCTGTAATGTTCCGTCTATGTAGTAGTCAGGGCTAGGAGTATAGGTAAATATTTGAGTAGAAAAAAACCCGGAATGTAGTAGTCGTAGTAGTTAGTAGCCAGGGTAGTAGTAGTCAGGGCTAGGAGTATAGGTAAATATTTGAGTAGAAAAACGGAATCATTCAATTAGTAGTAGTCAGGTCTAGGAGTAGTAGTAGTCAAAAAACGGAATGTAGTAGTCGTAGTAGTAGTCAGGCTACTGTAAAAGAACTTGAAATACAACATAGTTTTTCGTTTTATACTTTTATTTGCAATTTATTTACAAGTATTTACGTACAAATGATCTTAAATATAAATTATTCAATGTCAGATGATTTCACCCAGCTATTAAACTTGGTTGGATAAAGAGTCCACTTTAGGAAATAGTGTCTATTTTGTCCTTTGTCAAATTGAGAGTACTTTTTCTAGGTCCACTTTCTTGCAAAACTGTAAGCGCGTAAATATCACCAATGGTTCGTAGTTATCCTATATCTTTAGTGTAAGAGGCGGGATAGTTCTCTCTACGACACTCTCTATCCTGGTAGTATTTGTATATCTTCTAGTTCCGTTGAAATTGAGGCATTAGTCGGCGAAGCTGAATGTACTACATTGTTGCAGTGGCATTGTATCGCATTCGGTCTCAGATCCTCTGTATTATGGGCGGAGTTGTGTTCGTTAACTAGTCCATTGAGATGCTCGACCAATAGAACCAATTTGTCCAGGATCAGAGGTAAAATCTCTATTGCACTTCGAATAGTTGAGGCAATTTGACCTACGCCGTATACAAATTGAGCAACAGCATATAGTCCCGCTATGATACTCATTTTCTAAGTTTTAAATAGTTTCAAGTACACGTGGTTTGATATCTATGTTGTACTGAATATTCCTGTGTTTGATGTGGAATTTTCCGTGTTAAGGTCGCTTTAATAGTTTAATTGTTGAAAGAAAGTTTACATCACAAATGAAAACTCTAGGGTCGGCACACTAATATTATGAAATGTTGATATAAAATATTTTACAGGGCTTTTTAACGAGGAGAAGAAACATTACTTAGAGCTCCGCATCGAGATGCAGGTGTCATAGTAGTCAAATTTTCCGTCTGTAATATTCCGTCTATCTGTCCGTAGTAGTAGTAGTCAGGGCTAGGAGTATAGGTAAATATTTGAGTAGAAAAAAACCGGAATGTAGTAGTCGTAGTAGTAGTCTGGCTACTGTAAAAGAACTTGAAATACAACAGTTTTTCGTTTTATACTTTTATTTGCAATTTATTTACAAGTTTTTACGTACAAATGATCTTAAATATAAATTATTCAATTTCAGATGATTTCACCCAGCTATTAAACTTGGTTGGATAAAGATTCCACTTTAGGAAATAGTGTCTATTTTGTCCTTTGTCAAATTGAGAGTAGTCAGGGCTAGGAGTATAGGTAAATATTTGAGTAGAAAAAAACCGGAATGTAGTAGTCGTAGTAGTAGTCTGGCTACTGTAAAAGAACTTGAAATACAACAGTTTTTCGTTTTATACTTTTATTTGCAATTTATTTACAAGTTTTTACGTACAAATGATCTTAAATATAAATTATTCAATTTCAGATGATTTCACCCAGCTATTAAACTTGGTTGGATAAAGATTCCACTTTAGGAAATAGTGTCTATTTTGTCCTTTGTCAAATTGAGAGTACTTTTTCTAGGTCCACTTTCTTGCAAAACTGTAAGCGCGTAAATATCACCAATGGTTCGTAGTTATCCTATATCTTTAGTGTAAGAGGCGGGATAGTTCTCTCTACGACACTCTCTATCCTGGTAGTATTTGTATATCTTCTAGTTCCGTTGAAATTGAGGCATTAGTCGGCGAAGCTGAATGTACTACATTGTTGCAGTGGCATTGTATCGCATTCGGTCTCAGATCCTCTGTATTATGGGCGGAGTTGTGTTCGTTAACTAGTCCCTTGAGATGCTCGACCAATAGAATCGATTTGTCCAGGATCAGAGGTAAAATCTCTATTGCACTGCGAATAGTTGAGGCAATTTGACCTACGCCGTATACAAATTGAGCAACAGCATATAGTCCCGCTATGATACTCATTTTCTAAGTTTTAAATAGTTTCAAGTACACGTGGTTTGATATCTATGTTGTACTGAATATTCCTGTGTTTGATGTGGAATTTTCCGTTTTAAGGTCGCTTTAATAGTTTAATTGTTGAAAGAAAGTTTACATCACAAATGAAAACTCTAGGGTCGGCACACTAATATTATGAAATGTTGATATAAAATATTTTACAGGGCTTTTTAACGAGGAGAAGAAACATTACTTAGAGCTCCGCATCGAGATGCAGGTGTCATAGTAGTCAAATTTTCCGTCTGTAATGTTCCGTCTATGTAGTAGTCAGGGCTAGGAGTATAGGTAAATATTTGAGTAGAAAAAAACCCGGAATGTAACGGAATCATTCAATTAGTAGTAGTCAGGTCTAGGAGTAGTAGTAGTCAAAAAACGGAATGTAGTAGTCGTAGTAGTAGTCAGGCTACTGTAAAAGAACTTGAAATACAACATAGTTTTTCGTTTTATACTTTTATTTGCAATTTATTTACAAGTATTTACGTACAAATGATCTTAAATATAAATTATTCAATGTCAGATGATTTCACCCAGCTATTAAACTTGGTTGGATAAAGAGTCCACTTTAGGAAATAGTGTCTATTTTGTCCTTTGTCAAATTGAGAGTACTTTTTCTAGGTCCACTTTCTTGCAAAACTGTAAGCGCGTAAATATCACCAATGGTTCGTAGTTATCCTATATCTTTAGTGTAAGAGGCGGGATAGTTCTCTCTACGACACTCTCTATCCTGGTAGTATTTGTATATCTTCTAGTTCCGTTGAAATTGAGGCATTAGTCGGCGAAGCTGAATGTACTACATTGTTGCAGTGGCATTGTATCGCATTCGGTCTCAGATCCTCTGTATTATGGGCGGAGTTGTGTTCGTTAACTAGTCCATTGAGATGCTCGACCAATAGAACCAATTTGTCCAGGATCAGAGGTAAAATCTCTATTGCACTTCGAATAGTTGAGGCAATTTGACCTACGCCGTATACAAATTGAGCAACAGCATATAGTCCCGCTATGATACTCATTTTCTAAGTTTTAAATAGTTTCAAGTACACGTGGTTTGATATCTATGTTGTACTGAATATTCCTGTGTTTGATGTGGAATTTTCCGTGTTAAGGTCGCTTTAATAGTTTAATTGTTGAAAGAAAGTTTACATCACAAATGAAAACTCTAGGGTCGGCACACTAATATTATGAAATGTTGATATAAAATATTTTACAGGGCTTTTTAACGAGGAGAAGAAACATTACTTAGAGCTCCGCATCGAGATGCAGGTGTCATAGTAGTCAAATTTTCCGTCTGTAATATTCCGTCTATCTGTCCGTAGTAGTAGTAGTCAGGGCTAGGAGTATAGGTAAATATTTGAGTAGAAAAACGGAATCATTCAATTAGTAGTAGTCAGGTCTAGGAGTAGTAGTAGTCAAAAAACGGAATGTAGTAGTCGTAGTAGTAGTCAGGCTACTGTAAAAGAACTTGAAATACAACATAGTTTTTCGTTTTATACTTTTATTTGCAATTTATTTACAAGTATTTACGTACAAATGATCTTAAATATAAATTATTCAATGTCAGATGATTTCACCCAGCTATTAAACTTGGTTGGATAAAGAGTCCACTTTAGGAAATAGTGTCTATTTTGTCCTTTGTCAAATTGAGAGTACTTTTTCTAGGTCCACTTTCTTGCAAAACTGTAAGCGCGTAAATATCACCAATGGTTCGTAGTTATCCTATATCTTTAGTGTAAGAGGCGGGATAGTTCTCTCTACGACACTCTCTATCCTGGTAGTATTTGTATATCTTCTAGTTCCGTTGAAATTGAGGCATTAGTCGGCGAAGCTGAATGTACTACATTGTTGCAGTGGCATTGTATCGCATTCGGTCTCAGATCCTCTGTATTATGGGCGGAGTTGTGTTCGTTAACTAGTCCATTGAGATGCTCGACCAATAGAACCAATTTGTCCAGGATCAGAGGTAAAATCTCTATTGCACTTCGAATAGTTGAGGCAATTTGACCTACGCCGTATACAAATTGAGCAACAGCATATAGTCCCGCTATGATACTCATTTTCTAAGTTTTAAATAGTTTCAAGTACACGTGGTTTGATATCTATGTTGTACTGAATATTCCTGTGTTTGATGTGGAATTTTCCGTGTTAAGGTCGCTTTAATAGTTTAATTGTTGAAAGAAAGTTTACATCACAAATGAAAACTCTAGGGTCGGCACACTAATATTATGAAATGTTGATATAAAATATTTTACAGGGCTTTTTAACGAAGAGAAGAAACATTACTTAGAGCTCCGCATCGAGATGCAGGTGTCATAGTAGTCAAATTTTCCGTCTGTAATGTTCCGTCTATGTAGTAGTCAGGGCTAGGAGTATAGGTAAATATTTGAGTAGAAAAAAACCCGGAATGTAGTAGTCGTAGTAGTTAGTAGCCAGGGTAGTAGTAGTCAGGGCTAGGAGTATAGGTAAATATTTGAGTAGAAAAACGGAATCATTCAATTAGTAGTAGTCAGGTCTAGGAGTAGTAGTAGTCAAAAAACGGAATGTAGTAGTCGTAGTAGTAGTCAGGCTACTGTAAAAGAACTTGAAATACAACATAGTTTTTCGTTTTATACTTTTATTTGCAATTTATTTACAAGTATTTACGTACAAATGATCTTAAATATAAATTATTCAATGTCAGATGATTTCACCCAGCTATTAAACTTGGTTGGATAAAGAGTCCACTTTAGGAAATAGTGTCTATTTTGTCCTTTGTCAAATTGAGAGTACTTTTTCTAGGTCCACTTTCTTGCAAAACTGTAAGCGCGTAAATATCACCAATGGTTCGTAGTTATCCTATATCTTTAGTGTAAGAGGCGGGATAGTTCTCTCTACGACACTCTCTATCCTGGTAGTATTTGTATATCTTCTAGTTCCGTTGAAATTGAGGCATTAGTCGGCGAAGCTGAATGTACTACATTGTTGCAGTGGCATTGTATCGCATTCGGTCTCAGATCCTCTGTATTATGGGCGGAGTTGTGTTCGTTAACTAGTCCATTGAGATGCTCGACCAATAGAACCAATTTGTCCAGGATCAGAGGTAAAATCTCTATTGCACTTCGAATAGTTGAGGCAATTTGACCTACGCCGTATACAAATTGAGCAACAGCATATAGTCCCGCTATGATACTCATTTTCTAAGTTTTAAATAGTTTCAAGTACACGTGGTTTGATATCTATGTTGTACTGAATATTCCTGTGTTTGATGTGGAATTTTCCGTGTTAAGGTCGCTTTAATAGTTTAATTGTTGAAAGAAAGTTTACATCACAAATGAAAACTCTAGGGTCGGCACACTAATATTATGAAATGTTGATATAAAATATTTTACAGGGCTTTTTAACGAAGAGAAGAAACATTACTTAGAGCTCCGCATCGAGATGCAGGTGTCATAGTAGTCAAATTTTCCGTCTGTAATGTTCCGTCTATGTAGTAGTCAGGGCTAGGAGTATAGGTAAATATTTGAGTAGAAAAAAACCCGGAATGTAGTAGTCGTAGTAGTTAGTAGCCAGGGTAGTAGTAGTCAGGGCTAGGAGTATAGGTAAATATTTGAGTAGAAAAACGGAATCATTCAATTAGTAGTAGTCAGGTCTAGGAGTAGTAGTAGTCAAAAAACGGAATGTAGTAGTCGTAGTAGTAGTCAGGCTACTGTAAAAGAACTTGAAATACAACATAGTTTTTCGTTTTATACTTTTATTTGCAATTTATTTACAAGTATTTACGTACAAATGATCTTAAATATAAATTATTCAATGTCAGATGATTTCACCCAGCTATTAAACTTGGTTGGATAAAGAGTCCACTTTAGGAAATAGTGTCTATTTTGTCCTTTGTCAAATTGAGAGTACTTTTTCTAGGTCCACTTTCTTGCAAAACTGTAAGCGCGTAAATATCACCAATGGTTCGTAGTTATCCTATATCTTTAGTGTAAGAGGCGGGATAGTTCTCTCTACGACACTCTCTATCCTGGTAGTATTTGTATATCTTCTAGTTCCGTTGAAATTGAGGCATTAGTCGGCGAAGCTGAATGTACTACATTGTTGCAGTGGCATTGTATCGCATTCGGTCTCAGATCCTCTGTATTATGGGCGGAGTTGTGTTCGTTAACTAGTCCATTGAGATGCTCGACCAATAGAACCAATTTGTCCAGGATCAGAGGTAAAATCTCTATTGCACTTCGAATAGTTGAGGCAATTTGACCTACGCCGTATACAAATTGAGCAACAGCATATAGTCCCGCTATGATACTCATTTTCTAAGTTTTAAATAGTTTCAAGTACACGTGGTTTGATATCTATGTTGTACTGAATATTCCTGTGTTTGATGTGGAATTTTCCGTGTTAAGGTCGCTTTAATAGTTTAATTGTTGAAAGAAAGTTTACATCACAAATGAAAACTCTAGGGTCGGCACACTAATATTATGAAATGTTGATATAAAATATTTTACAGGGCTTTTTAACGAGGAGAAGAAACATTACTTAGAGCTCCGCATCGAGATGCAGGTGTCATAGTAGTCAAATTTTCCGTCTGTAATATTCCGTCTATCTGTCCGTAGTAGTAGTAGTCAGGGCTAGGAGTATAGGTAAATATTTGAGTAGAAAAACGGAATCATTCAATTAGTAGTAGTCAGGTCTAGGAGTAGTAGTAGTCAAAAAACGGAATGTAGTAGTCGTAGTAGTAGTCAGGCTACTGTAAAAGAACTTGAAATACAACATAGTTTTTCGTTTTATACTTTTATTTGCAATTTATTTACAAGTATTTACGTACAAATGATCTTAAATATAAATTATTCAATGTCAGATGATTTCACCCAGCTATTAAACTTGGTTGGATAAAGAGTCCACTTTAGGAAATAGTGTCTATTTTGTCCTTTGTCAAATTGAGAGTACTTTTTCTAGGTCCACTTTCTTGCAAAACTGTAAGCGCGTAAATATCACCAATGGTTCGTAGTTATCCTATATCTTTAGTGTAAGAGGCGGGATAGTTCTCTCTACGACACTCTCTATCCTGGTAGTATTTGTATATCTTCTAGTTCCGTTGAAATTGAGGCATTAGTCGGCGAAGCTGAATGTACTACATTGTTGCAGTGGCATTGTATCGCATTCGGTCTCAGATCCTCTGTATTATGGGCGGAGTTGTGTTCGTTAACTAGTCCATTGAGATGCTCGACCAATAGAACCAATTTGTCCAGGATCAGAGGTAAAATCTCTATTGCACTTCGAATAGTTGAGGCAATTTGACCTACGCCGTATACAAATTGAGCAACAGCATATAGTCCCGCTATGATACTCATTTTCTAAGTTTTAAATAGTTTCAAGTACACGTGGTTTGATATCTATGTTGTACTGAATATTCCTGTGTTTGATGTGGAATTTTCCGTGTTAAGGTCGCTTTAATAGTTTAATTGTTGAAAGAAAGTTTACATCACAAATGAAAACTCTAGGGTCGGCACACTAATATTATGAAATGTTGATATAAAATATTTTACAGGACTTTTTAACGAAGAGAAGAAACATTACTTAGAGCTCCGCATCGAGATGCAGGTGTCATAGTAGTCAAATTTTCCGTCTGTAATGTTCCGTCTATGTAGTAGTCAGGGCTAGGAGTATAGGTAAATATTTGAGTAGAAAAAAACCCGGAATGTAGTAGTCGTAGTAGTTAGTAGCCAGGGTAGTAGTAGTCAGGGCTAGGAGTATAGGTAAATATTTGAGTAGAAAAACGGAATCATTCAATTAGTAGTAGTCAGGTCTAGGAGTAGTAGTAGTCAAAAAACGGAATGTAGTAGTCGTAGTAGTAGTCAGGCTACTGTAAAAGAACTTGAAATACAACATAGTTTTTCGTTTTATACTTTTATTTGCAATTTATTTACAAGTATTTACGTACAAATGATCTTAAATATAAATTATTCAATGTCAGATGATTTCACCCAGCTATTAAACTTGGTTGGATAAAGAGTCCACTTTAGGAAATAGTGTCTATTTTGTCCTTTGTCAAATTGAGAGTACTTTTTCTAGGTCCACTTTCTTGCAAAACTGTAAGCGCGTAAATATCACCAATGGTTCGTAGTTATCCTATATCTTTAGTGTAAGAGGCGGGATAGTTCTCTCTACGACACTCTCTATCCTGGTAGTATTTGTATATCTTCTAGTTCCGTTGAAATTGAGGCATTAGTCGGCGAAGCTGAATGTACTACATTGTTGCAGTGGCATTGTATCGCATTCGGTCTCAGATCCTCTGTATTATGGGCGGAGTTGTGTTCGTTAACTAGTCCATTGAGATGCTCGACCAATAGAACCAATTTGTCCAGGATCAGAGGTAAAATCTCTATTGCACTTCGAATAGTTGAGGCAATTTGACCTACGCCGTATACAAATTGAGCAACAGCATATAGTCCCGCTATGATACTCATTTTCTAAGTTTTAAATAGTTTCAAGTACACGTGGTTTGATATCTATGTTGTACTGAATATTCCTGTGTTTGATGTGGAATTTTCCGTGTTAAGGTCGCTTTAATAGTTTAATTGTTGAAAGAAAGTTTACATCACAAATGAAAACTCTAGGGTCGGCACACTAATATTATGAAATGTTGATATAAAATATTTTACAGGGCTTTTTAACGAAGAGAAGAAACATTACTTAGAGCTCCGCATCGAGATGCAGGTGTCATAGTAGTCAAATTTTCCGTCTGTAATGTTCCGTCTATGTAGTAGTCAGGGCTAGGAGTATAGGTAAATATTTGAGTAGAAAAAAACCCGGAATGTAGTAGTCGTAGTAGTTAGTAGCCAGGGTAGTAGTAGTCAGGGCTAGGAGTATAGGTAAATATTTGAGTAGAAAAACGGAATCATTCAATTAGTAGTAGTCAGGTCTAGGAGTAGTAGTAGTCAAAAAACGGAATGTAGTAGTCGTAGTAGTAGTCAGGCTACTGTAAAAGAACTTGAAATACAACATAGTTTTTCGTTTTATACTTTTATTTGCAATTTATTTACAAGTATTTACGTACAAATGATCTTAAATATAAATTATTCAATGTCAGATGATTTCACCCAGCTATTAAACTTGGTTGGATAAAGAGTCCACTTTAGGAAATAGTGTCTATTTTGTCCTTTGTCAAATTGAGAGTACTTTTTCTAGGTCCACTTTCTTGCAAAACTGTAAGCGCGTAAATATCACCAATGGTTCGTAGTTATCCTATATCTTTAGTGTAAGAGGCGGGATAGTTCTCTCTACGACACTCTCTATCCTGGTAGTATTTGTATATCTTCTAGTTCCGTTGAAATTGAGGCATTAGTCGGCGAAGCTGAATGTACTACATTGTTGCAGTGGCATTGTATCGCATTCGGTCTCAGATCCTCTGTATTATGGGCGGAGTTGTGTTCGTTAACTAGTCCATTGAGATGCTCGACCAATAGAACCAATTTGTCCAGGATCAGAGGTAAAATCTCTATTGCACTTCGAATAGTTGAGGCAATTTGACCTACGCCGTATACAAATTGAGCAACAGCATATAGTCCCGCTATGATACTCATTTTCTAAGTTTTAAATAGTTTCAAGTACACGTGGTTTGATATCTATGTTGTACTGAATATTCCTGTGTTTGATGTGGAATTTTCCGTGTTAAGGTCGCTTTAATAGTTTAATTGTTGAAAGAAAGTTTACATCACAAATGAAAACTCTAGGGTCGGCACACTAATATTATGAAATGTTGATATAAAATATTTTACAGGGCTTTTTAACGAGGAGAAGAAACATTACTTAGAGCTCCGCATCGAGATGCAGGTGTCATAGTAGTCAAATTTTCCGTCTGTAATATTCCGTCTATCTGTCCGTAGTAGTAGTAGTCAGGGCTAGGAGTATAGGTAAATATTTGAGTAGAAAAACGGAATCATTCAATTAGTAGTAGTCAGGTCTAGGAGTAGTAGTAGTCAAAAAACGGAATGTAGTAGTCGTAGTAGTAGTCAGGCTACTGTAAAAGAACTTGAAATACAACATAGTTTTTCGTTTTATACTTTTATTTGCAATTTATTTACAAGTATTTACGTACAAATGATCTTAAATATAAATTATTCAATGTCAGATGATTTCACCCAGCTATTAAACTTGGTTGGATAAAGAGTCCACTTTAGGAAATAGTGTCTATTTTGTCCTTTGTCAAATTGAGAGTACTTTTTCTAGGTCCACTTTCTTGCAAAACTGTAAGCGCGTAAATATCACCAATGGTTCGTAGTTATCCTATATCTTTAGTGTAAGAGGCGGGATAGTTCTCTCTACGACACTCTCTATCCTGGTAGTATTTGTATATCTTCTAGTTCCGTTGAAATTGAGGCATTAGTCGGCGAAGCTGAATGTACTACATTGTTGCAGTGGCATTGTATCGCATTCGGTCTCAGATCCTCTGTATTATGGGCGGAGTTGTGTTCGTTAACTAGTCCATTGAGATGCTCGACCAATAGAACCAATTTGTCCAGGATCAGAGGTAAAATCTCTATTGCACTTCGAATAGTTGAGGCAATTTGACCTACGCCGTATACAAATTGAGCAACAGCATATAGTCCCGCTATGATACTCATTTTCTAAGTTTTAAATAGTTTCAAGTACACGTGGTTTGATATCTATGTTGTACTGAATATTCCTGTGTTTGATGTGGAATTTTCCGTGTTAAGGTCGCTTTAATAGTTTAATTGTTGAAAGAAAGTTTACATCACAAATGAAAACTCTAGGGTCGGCACACTAATATTATGAAATGTTGATATAAAATATTTTACAGGACTTTTTAACGAAGAGAAGAAACATTACTTAGAGCTCCGCATCGAGATGCAGGTGTCATAGTAGTCAAATTTTCCGTCTGTAATGTTCCGTCTATGTAGTAGTCAGGGCTAGGAGTATAGGTAAATATTTGAGTAGAAAAAAACCCGGAATGTAGTAGTCGTAGTAGTTAGTAGCCAGGGTAGTAGTAGTCAGGGCTAGGAGTATAGGTAAATATTTGAGTAGAAAAACGGAATCATTCAATTAGTAGTAGTCAGGTCTAGGAGTAGTAGTAGTCAAAAAACGGAATGTAGTAGTCGTAGTAGTAGTCAGGCTACTGTAAAAGAACTTGAAATACAACATAGTTTTTCGTTTTATACTTTTATTTGCAATTTATTTACAAGTATTTACGTACAAATGATCTTAAATATAAATTATTCAATGTCAGATGATTTCACCCAGCTATTAAACTTGGTTGGATAAAGAGTCCACTTTAGGAAATAGTGTCTATTTTGTCCTTTGTCAAATTGAGAGTACTTTTTCTAGGTCCACTTTCTTGCAAAACTGTAAGCGCGTAAATATCACCAATGGTTCGTAGTTATCCTATATCTTTAGTGTAAGAGGCGGGATAGTTCTCTCTACGACACTCTCTATCCTGGTAGTATTTGTATATCTTCTAGTTCCGTTGAAATTGAGGCATTAGTCGGCGAAGCTGAATGTACTACATTGTTGCAGTGGCATTGTATCGCATTCGGTCTCAGATCCTCTGTATTATGGGCGGAGTTGTGTTCGTTAACTAGTCCATTGAGATGCTCGACCAATAGAACCAATTTGTCCAGGATCAGAGGTAAAATCTCTATTGCACTTCGAATAGTTGAGGCAATTTGACCTACGCCGTATACAAATTGAGCAACAGCATATAGTCCCGCTATGATACTCATTTTCTAAGTTTTAAATAGTTTCAAGTACACGTGGTTTGATATCTATGTTGTACTGAATATTCCTGTGTTTGATGTGGAATTTTCCGTGTTAAGGTCGCTTTAATAGTTTAATTGTTGAAAGAAAGTTTACATCACAAATGAAAACTCTAGGGTCGGCACACTAATATTATGAAATGTTGATATAAAATATTTTACAGGGCTTTTTAACGAAGAGAAGAAACATTACTTAGAGCTCCGCATCGAGATGCAGGTGTCATAGTAGTCAAATTTTCCGTCTGTAATGTTCCGTCTATGTAGTAGTCAGGGCTAGGAGTATAGGTAAATATTTGAGTAGAAAAAAACCCGGAATGTAGTAGTCGTAGTAGTTAGTAGCCAGGGTAGTAGTAGTCAGGGCTAGGAGTATAGGTAAATATTTGAGTAGAAAAACGGAATCATTCAATTAGTAGTAGTCAGGTCTAGGAGTAGTAGTAGTCAAAAAACGGAATGTAGTAGTCGTAGTAGTAGTCAGGCTACTGTAAAAGAACTTGAAATACAACATAGTTTTTCGTTTTATACTTTTATTTGCAATTTATTTACAAGTATTTACGTACAAATGATCTTAAATATAAATTATTCAATGTCAGATGATTTCACCCAGCTATTAAACTTGGTTGGATAAAGAGTCCACTTTAGGAAATAGTGTCTATTTTGTCCTTTGTCAAATTGAGAGTACTTTTTCTAGGTCCACTTTCTTGCAAAACTGTAAGCGCGTAAATATCACCAATGGTTCGTAGTTATCCTATATCTTTAGTGTAAGAGGCGGGATAGTTCTCTCTACGACACTCTCTATCCTGGTAGTATTTGTATATCTTCTAGTTCCGTTGAAATTGAGGCATTAGTCGGCGAAGCTGAATGTACTACATTGTTGCAGTGGCATTGTATCGCATTCGGTCTCAGATCCTCTGTATTATGGGCGGAGTTGTGTTCGTTAACTAGTCCATTGAGATGCTCGACCAATAGAACCAATTTGTCCAGGATCAGAGGTAAAATCTCTATTGCACTTCGAATAGTTGAGGCAATTTGACCTACGCCGTATACAAATTGAGCAACAGCATATAGTCCCGCTATGATACTCATTTTCTAAGTTTTAAATAGTTTCAAGTACACGTGGTTTGATATCTATGTTGTACTGAATATTCCTGTGTTTGATGTGGAATTTTCCGTGTTAAGGTCGCTTTAATAGTTTAATTGTTGAAAGAAAGTTTACATCACAAATGAAAACTCTAGGGTCGGCACACTAATATTATGAAATGTTGATATAAAATATTTTACAGGGCTTTTTAACGAGGAGAAGAAACATTACTTAGAGCTCCGCATCGAGATGCAGGTGTCATAGTAGTCAAATTTTCCGTCTGTAATATTCCGTCTATCTGTCCGTAGTAGTAGTAGTCAGGGCTAGGAGTATAGGTAAATATTTGAGTAGAAAAACGGAATCATTCAATTAGTAGTAGTCAGGTCTAGGAGTAGTAGTAGTCAAAAAACGGAATGTAGTAGTCGTAGTAGTAGTCAGGCTACTGTAAAAGAACTTGAAATACAACATAGTTTTTCGTTTTATACTTTTATTTGCAATTTATTTACAAGTATTTACGTACAAATGATCTTAAATATAAATTATTCAATGTCAGATGATTTCACCCAGCTATTAAACTTGGTTGGATAAAGAGTCCACTTTAGGAAATAGTGTCTATTTTGTCCTTTGTCAAATTGAGAGTACTTTTTCTAGGTCCACTTTCTTGCAAAACTGTAAGCGCGTAAATATCACCAATGGTTCGTAGTTATCCTATATCTTTAGTGTAAGAGGCGGGATAGTTCTCTCTACGACACTCTCTATCCTGGTAGTATTTGTATATCTTCTAGTTCCGTTGAAATTGAGGCATTAGTCGGCGAAGCTGAATGTACTACATTGTTGCAGTGGCATTGTATCGCATTCGGTCTCAGATCCTCTGTATTATGGGCGGAGTTGTGTTCGTTAACTAGTCCATTGAGATGCTCGACCAATAGAACCAATTTGTCCAGGATCAGAGGTAAAATCTCTATTGCACTTCGAATAGTTGAGGCAATTTGACCTACGCCGTATACAAATTGAGCAACAGCATATAGTCCCGCTATGATACTCATTTTCTAAGTTTTAAATAGTTTCAAGTACACGTGGTTTGATATCTATGTTGTACTGAATATTCCTGTGTTTGATGTGGAATTTTCCGTGTTAAGGTCGCTTTAATAGTTTAATTGTTGAAAGAAAGTTTACATCACAAATGAAAACTCTAGGGTCGGCACACTAATATTATGAAATGTTGATATAAAATATTTTACAGGACTTTTTAACGAAGAGAAGAAACATTACTTAGAGCTCCGCATCGAGATGCAGGTGTCATAGTAGTCAAATTTTCCGTCTGTAATGTTCCGTCTATGTAGTAGTCAGGGCTAGGAGTATAGGTAAATATTTGAGTAGAAAAAAACCCGGAATGTAGTAGTCGTAGTAGTTAGTAGCCAGGGTAGTAGTAGTCAGGGCTAGGAGTATAGGTAAATATTTGAGTAGAAAAACGGAATCATTCAATTAGTAGTAGTCAGGTCTAGGAGTAGTAGTAGTCAAAAAACGGAATGTAGTAGTCGTAGTAGTAGTCAGGCTACTGTAAAAGAACTTGAAATACAACATAGTTTTTCGTTTTATACTTTTATTTGCAATTTATTTACAAGTATTTACGTACAAATGATCTTAAATATAAATTATTCAATGTCAGATGATTTCACCCAGCTATTAAACTTGGTTGGATAAAGAGTCCACTTTAGGAAATAGTGTCTATTTTGTCCTTTGTCAAATTGAGAGTACTTTTTCTAGGTCCACTTTCTTGCAAAACTGTAAGCGCGTAAATATCACCAATGGTTCGTAGTTATCCTATATCTTTAGTGTAAGAGGCGGGATAGTTCTCTCTACGACACTCTCTATCCTGGTAGTATTTGTATATCTTCTAGTTCCGTTGAAATTGAGGCATTAGTCGGCGAAGCTGAATGTACTACATTGTTGCAGTGGCATTGTATCGCATTCGGTCTCAGATCCTCTGTATTATGGGCGGAGTTGTGTTCGTTAACTAGTCCATTGAGATGCTCGACCAATAGAACCAATTTGTCCAGGATCAGAGGTAAAATCTCTATTGCACTTCGAATAGTTGAGGCAATTTGACCTACGCCGTATACAAATTGAGCAACAGCATATAGTCCCGCTATGATACTCATTTTCTAAGTTTTAAATAGTTTCAAGTACACGTGGTTTGATATCTATGTTGTACTGAATATTCCTGTGTTTGATGTGGAATTTTCCGTGTTAAGGTCGCTTTAATAGTTTAATTGTTGAAAGAAAGTTTACATCACAAATGAAAACTCTAGGGTCGGCACACTAATATTATGAAATGTTGATATAAAATATTTTACAGGGCTTTTTAACGAAGAGAAGAAACATTACTTAGAGCTCCGCATCGAGATGCAGGTGTCATAGTAGTCAAATTTTCCGTCTGTAATGTTCCGTCTATGTAGTAGTCAGGGCTAGGAGTATAGGTAAATATTTGAGTAGAAAAAAACCCGGAATGTAGTAGTCGTAGTAGTTAGTAGCCAGGGTAGTAGTAGTCAGGGCTAGGAGTATAGGTAAATATTTGAGTAGAAAAACGGAATCATTCAATTAGTAGTAGTCAGGTCTAGGAGTAGTAGTAGTCAAAAAACGGAATGTAGTAGTCGTAGTAGTAGTCAGGCTACTGTAAAAGAACTTGAAATACAACATAGTTTTTCGTTTTATACTTTTATTTGCAATTTATTTACAAGTATTTACGTACAAATGATCTTAAATATAAATTATTCAATGTCAGATGATTTCACCCAGCTATTAAACTTGGTTGGATAAAGAGTCCACTTTAGGAAATAGTGTCTATTTTGTCCTTTGTCAAATTGAGAGTACTTTTTCTAGGTCCACTTTCTTGCAAAACTGTAAGCGCGTAAATATCACCAATGGTTCGTAGTTATCCTATATCTTTAGTGTAAGAGGCGGGATAGTTCTCTCTACGACACTCTCTATCCTGGTAGTATTTGTATATCTTCTAGTTCCGTTGAAATTGAGGCATTAGTCGGCGAAGCTGAATGTACTACATTGTTGCAGTGGCATTGTATCGCATTCGGTCTCAGATCCTCTGTATTATGGGCGGAGTTGTGTTCGTTAACTAGTCCATTGAGATGCTCGACCAATAGAACCAATTTGTCCAGGATCAGAGGTAAAATCTCTATTGCACTTCGAATAGTTGAGGCAATTTGACCTACGCCGTATACAAATTGAGCAACAGCATATAGTCCCGCTATGATACTCATTTTCTAAGTTTTAAATAGTTTCAAGTACACGTGGTTTGATATCTATGTTGTACTGAATATTCCTGTGTTTGATGTGGAATTTTCCGTGTTAAGGTCGCTTTAATAGTTTAATTGTTGAAAGAAAGTTTACATCACAAATGAAAACTCTAGGGTCGGCACACTAATATTATGAAATGTTGATATAAAATATTTTACAGGGCTTTTTAACGAGGAGAAGAAACATTACTTAGAGCTCCGCATCGAGATGCAGGTGTCATAGTAGTCAAATTTTCCGTCTGTAATATTCCGTCTATCTGTCCGTAGTAGTAGTAGTCAGGGCTAGGAGTATAGGTAAATATTTGAGTAGAAAAACGGAATCATTCAATTAGTAGTAGTCAGGTCTAGGAGTAGTAGTAGTCAAAAAACGGAATGTAGTAGTCGTAGTAGTAGTCAGGCTACTGTAAAAGAACTTGAAATACAACATAGTTTTTCGTTTTATACTTTTATTTGCAATTTATTTACAAGTATTTACGTACAAATGATCTTAAATATAAATTATTCAATGTCAGATGATTTCACCCAGCTATTAAACTTGGTTGGATAAAGAGTCCACTTTAGGAAATAGTGTCTATTTTGTCCTTTGTCAAATTGAGAGTACTTTTTCTAGGTCCACTTTCTTGCAAAACTGTAAGCGCGTAAATATCACCAATGGTTCGTAGTTATCCTATATCTTTAGTGTAAGAGGCGGGATAGTTCTCTCTACGACACTCTCTATCCTGGTAGTATTTGTATATCTTCTAGTTCCGTTGAAATTGAGGCATTAGTCGGCGAAGCTGAATGTACTACATTGTTGCAGTGGCATTGTATCGCATTCGGTCTCAGATCCTCTGTATTATGGGCGGAGTTGTGTTCGTTAACTAGTCCATTGAGATGCTCGACCAATAGAACCAATTTGTCCAGGATCAGAGGTAAAATCTCTATTGCACTTCGAATAGTTGAGGCAATTTGACCTACGCCGTATACAAATTGAGCAACAGCATATAGTCCCGCTATGATACTCATTTTCTAAGTTTTAAATAGTTTCAAGTACACGTGGTTTGATATCTATGTTGTACTGAATATTCCTGTGTTTGATGTGGAATTTTCCGTGTTAAGGTCGCTTTAATAGTTTAATTGTTGAAAGAAAGTTTACATCACAAATGAAAACTCTAGGGTCGGCACACTAATATTATGAAATGTTGATATAAAATATTTTACAGGACTTTTTAACGAAGAGAAGAAACATTACTTAGAGCTCCGCATCGAGATGCAGGTGTCATAGTAGTCAAATTTTCCGTCTGTAATGTTCCGTCTATGTAGTAGTCAGGGCTAGGAGTATAGGTAAATATTTGAGTAGAAAAAAACCCGGAATGTAGTAGTCGTAGTAGTTAGTAGCCAGGGTAGTAGTAGTCAGGGCTAGGAGTATAGGTAAATATTTGAGTAGAAAAACGGAATCATTCAATTAGTAGTAGTCAGGTCTAGGAGTAGTAGTAGTCAAAAAACGGAATGTAGTAGTCGTAGTAGTAGTCAGGCTACTGTAAAAGAACTTGAAATACAACATAGTTTTTCGTTTTATACTTTTATTTGCAATTTATTTACAAGTATTTACGTACAAATGATCTTAAATATAAATTATTCAATGTCAGATGATTTCACCCAGCTATTAAACTTGGTTGGATAAAGAGTCCACTTTAGGAAATAGTGTCTATTTTGTCCTTTGTCAAATTGAGAGTACTTTTTCTAGGTCCACTTTCTTGCAAAACTGTAAGCGCGTAAATATCACCAATGGTTCGTAGTTATCCTATATCTTTAGTGTAAGAGGCGGGATAGTTCTCTCTACGACACTCTCTATCCTGGTAGTATTTGTATATCTTCTAGTTCCGTTGAAATTGAGGCATTAGTCGGCGAAGCTGAATGTACTACATTGTTGCAGTGGCATTGTATCGCATTCGGTCTCAGATCCTCTGTATTATGGGCGGAGTTGTGTTCGTTAACTAGTCCATTGAGATGCTCGACCAATAGAACCAATTTGTCCAGGATCAGAGGTAAAATCTCTATTGCACTTCGGGGCTAGGAGTATAGGTAAATATTTGAGTAGAAAAACGGAATCATTCAATTAGTAGTAGTCAGGTCTAGGAGTAGTAGTAGTCAAAAAACGGAATGTAGTAGTCGTAGTAGTAGTCAGGCTACTGTAAAAGAACTTGAAATACAACATAGTTTTTCGTTTTATACTTTTATTTGCAATTTATTTACAAGTATTTACGTACAAATGATCTTAAATATAAATTATTCAATGTCAGATGATTTCACCCAGCTATTAAACTTGGTTGGATAAAGAGTCCACTTTAGGAAATAGTGTCTATTTTGTCCTTTGTCAAATTGAGAGTACTTTTTCTAGGTCCACTTTCTTGCAAAACTGTAAGCGCGTAAATATCACCAATGGTTCGTAGTTATCCTATATCTTTAGTGTAAGAGGCGGGATAGTTCTCTCTACGACACTCTCTATCCTGGTAGTATTTGTATATCTTCTAGTTCCGTTGAAATTGAGGCATTAGTCGGCGAAGCTGAATGTACTACATTGTTGCAGTGGCATTGTATCGCATTCGGTCTCAGATCCTCTGTATTATGGGCGGAGTTGTGTTCGTTAACTAGTCCATTGAGATGCTCGACCAATAGAACCAATTTGTCCAGGATCAGAGGTAAAATCTCTATTGCACTTCGAATAGTTGAGGCAATTTGACCTACGCCGTATACAAATTGAGCAACAGCATATAGTCCCGCTATGATACTCATTTTCTAAGTTTTAAATAGTTTCAAGTACACGTGGTTTGATATCTATGTTGTACTGAATATTCCTGTGTTTGATGTGGAATTTTCCGTGTTAAGGTCGCTTTAATAGTTTAATTGTTGAAAGAAAGTTTACATCACAAATGAAAACTCTAGGGTCGGCACACTAATATTATGAAATGTTGATATAAAATATTTTACAGGGCTTTTTAACGAAGAGAAGAAACATTACTTAGAGCTCCGCATCGAGATGCAGGTGTCATAGTAGTCAAATTTTCCGTCTGTAATGTTCCGTCTATGTAGTAGTCAGGGCTAGGAGTATAGGTAAATATTTGAGTAGAAAAAAACCCGGAATGTAGTAGTCGTAGTAGTTAGTAGCCAGGGTAGTAGTAGTCAGGGCTAGGAGTATAGGTAAATATTTGAGTAGAAAAACGGAATCATTCAATTAGTAGTAGTCAGGTCTAGGAGTAGTAGTAGTCAAAAAACGGAATGTAGTAGTCGTAGTAGTAGTCAGGCTACTGTAAAAGAACTTGAAATACAACATAGTTTTTCGTTTTATACTTTTATTTGCAATTTATTTACAAGTATTTACGTACAAATGATCTTAAATATAAATTATTCAATGTCAGATGATTTCACCCAGCTATTAAACTTGGTTGGATAAAGAGTCCACTTTAGGAAATAGTGTCTATTTTGTCCTTTGTCAAATTGAGAGTACTTTTTCTAGGTCCACTTTCTTGCAAAACTGTAAGCGCGTAAATATCACCAATGGTTCGTAGTTATCCTATATCTTTAGTGTAAGAGGCGGGATAGTTCTCTCTACGACACTCTCTATCCTGGTAGTATTTGTATATCTTCTAGTTCCGTTGAAATTGAGGCATTAGTCGGCGAAGCTGAATGTACTACATTGTTGCAGTGGCATTGTATCGCATTCGGTCTCAGATCCTCTGTATTATGGGCGGAGTTGTGTTCGTTAACTAGTCCATTGAGATGCTCGACCAATAGAACCAATTTGTCCAGGATCAGAGGTAAAATCTCTATTGCACTTCGAATAGTTGAGGCAATTTGACCTACGCCGTATACAAATTGAGCAACAGCATATAGTCCCGCTATGATACTCATTTTCTAAGTTTTAAATAGTTTCAAGTACACGTGGTTTGATATCTATGTTGTACTGAATATTCCTGTGTTTGATGTGGAATTTTCCGTGTTAAGGTCGCTTTAATAGTTTAATTGTTGAAAGAAAGTTTACATCACAAATGAAAACTCTAGGGTCGGCACACTAATATTATGAAATGTTGATATAAAATATTTTACAGGGCTTTTTAACGAAGAGAAGAAACATTACTTAGAGCTCCGCATCGAGATGCAGGTGTCATAGTAGTCAAATTTTCCGTCTGTAATGTTCCGTCTATGTAGTAGTCAGGGCTAGGAGTATAGGTAAATATTTGAGTAGAAAAAAACCCGGAATGTAGTAGTCGTAGTAGTTAGTAGCCAGGGTAGTAGTAGTCAGGGCTAGGAGTATAGGTAAATATTTGAGTAGAAAAACGGAATCATTCAATTAGTAGTAGTCAGGTCTAGGAGTAGTAGTAGTCAAAAAACGGAATGTAGTAGTCGTAGTAGTAGTCAGGCTACTGTAAAAGAACTTGAAATACAACATAGTTTTTCGTTTTATACTTTTATTTGCAATTTATTTACAAGTATTTACGTACAAATGATCTTAAATATAAATTATTCAATGTCAGATGATTTCACCCAGCTATTAAACTTGGTTGGATAAAGAGTCCACTTTAGGAAATAGTGTCTATTTTGTCCTTTGTCAAATTGAGAGTACTTTTTCTAGGTCCACTTTCTTGCAAAACTGTAAGCGCGTAAATATCACCAATGGTTCGTAGTTATCCTATATCTTTAGTGTAAGAGGCGGGATAGTTCTCTCTACGACACTCTCTATCCTGGTAGTATTTGTATATCTTCTAGTTCCGTTGAAATTGAGGCATTAGTCGGCGAAGCTGAATGTACTACATTGTTGCAGTGGCATTGTATCGCATTCGGTCTCAGATCCTCTGTATTATGGGCGGAGTTGTGTTCGTTAACTAGTCCATTGAGATGCTCGACCAATAGAACCAATTTGTCCAGGATCAGAGGTAAAATCTCTATTGCACTTCGAATAGTTGAGGCAATTTGACCTACGCCGTATACAAATTGAGCAACAGCATATAGTCCCGCTATGATACTCATTTTCTAAGTTTTAAATAGTTTCAAGTACACGTGGTTTGATATCTATGTTGTACTGAATATTCCTGTGTTTGATGTGGAATTTTCCGTGTTAAGGTCGCTTTAATAGTTTAATTGTTGAAAGAAAGTTTACATCACAAATGAAAACTCTAGGGTCGGCACACTAATATTATGAAATGTTGATATAAAATATTTTACAGGGCTTTTTAACGAAGAGAAGAAACATTACTTAGAGCTCCGCATCGAGATGCAGGTGTCATAGTAGTCAAATTTTCCGTCTGTAATGTTCCGTCTATGTAGTAGTCAGGGCTAGGAGTATAGGTAAATATTTGAGTAGAAAAAAACCCGGAATGTAGTAGTCGTAGTAGTTAGTAGCCAGGGTAGTAGTAGTCAGGGCTAGGAGTATAGGTAAATATTTGAGTAGAAAAACGGAATCATTCAATTAGTAGTAGTCAGGTCTAGGAGTAGTAGTAGTCAAAAAACGGAATGTAGTAGTCGTAGTAGTAGTCAGGCTACTGTAAAAGAACTTGAAATACAACATAGTTTTTCGTTTTATACTTTTATTTGCAATTTATTTACAAGTATTTACGTACAAATGATCTTAAATATAAATTATTCAATGTCAGATGATTTCACCCAGCTATTAAACTTGGTTGGATAAAGAGTCCACTTTAGGAAATAGTGTCTATTTTGTCCTTTGTCAAATTGAGAGTACTTTTTCTAGGTCCACTTTCTTGCAAAACTGTAAGCGCGTAAATATCACCAATGGTTCGTAGTTATCCTATATCTTTAGTGTAAGAGGCGGGATAGTTCTCTCTACGACACTCTCTATCCTGGTAGTATTTGTATATCTTCTAGTTCCGTTGAAATTGAGGCATTAGTCGGCGAAGCTGAATGTACTACATTGTTGCAGTGGCATTGTATCGCATTCGGTCTCAGATCCTCTGTATTATGGGCGGAGTTGTGTTCGTTAACTAGTCCATTGAGATGCTCGACCAATAGAACCAATTTGTCCAGGATCAGAGGTAAAATCTCTATTGCACTTCGAATAGTTGAGGCAATTTGACCTACGCCGTATACAAATTGAGCAACAGCATATAGTCCCGCTATGATACTCATTTTCTAAGTTTTAAATAGTTTCAAGTACACGTGGTTTGATATCTATGTTGTACTGAATATTCCTGTGTTTGATGTGGAATTTTCCGTGTTAAGGTCGCTTTAATAGTTTAATTGTTGAAAGAAAGTTTACATCACAAATGAAAACTCTAGGGTCGGCACACTAATATTATGAAATGTTGATATAAAATATTTTACAGGGCTTTTTAACGAAGAGAAGAAACATTACTTAGAGCTCCGCATCGAGATGCAGGTGTCATAGTAGTCAAATTTTCCGTCTGTAATGTTCCGTCTATGTAGTAGTCAGGGCTAGGAGTATAGGTAAATATTTGAGTAGAAAAAAACCCGGAATGTAGTAGTCGTAGTAGTTAGTAGCCAGGGTAGTAGTAGTCAGGGCTAGGAGTATAGGTAAATATTTGAGTAGAAAAACGGAATCATTCAATTAGTAGTAGTCAGGTCTAGGAGTAGTAGTAGTCAAAAAACGGAATGTAGTAGTCGTAGTAGTAGTCAGGCTACTGTAAAAGAACTTGAAATACAACATAGTTTTTCGTTTTATACTTTTATTTGCAATTTATTTACAAGTATTTACGTACAAATGATCTTAAATATAAATTATTCAATGTCAGATGATTTCACCCAGCTATTAAACTTGGTTGGATAAAGAGTCCACTTTAGGAAATAGTGTCTATTTTGTCCTTTGTCAAATTGAGAGTACTTTTTCTAGGTCCACTTTCTTGCAAAACTGTAAGCGCGTAAATATCACCAATGGTTCGTAGTTATCCTATATCTTTAGTGTAAGAGGCGGGATAGTTCTCTCTACGACACTCTCTATCCTGGTAGTATTTGTATATCTTCTAGTTCCGTTGAAATTGAGGCATTAGTCGGCGAAGCTGAATGTACTACATTGTTGCAGTGGCATTGTATCGCATTCGGTCTCAGATCCTCTGTATTATGGGCGGAGTTGTGTTCGTTAACTAGTCCATTGAGATGCTCGACCAATAGAACCAATTTGTCCAGGATCAGAGGTAAAATCTCTATTGCACTTCGAATAGTTGAGGCAATTTGACCTACGCCGTATACAAATTGAGCAACAGCATATAGTCCCGCTATGATACTCATTTTCTAAGTTTTAAATAGTTTCAAGTACACGTGGTTTGATATCTATGTTGTACTGAATATTCCTGTGTTTGATGTGGAATTTTCCGTGTTAAGGTCGCTTTAATAGTTTAATTGTTGAAAGAAAGTTTACATCACAAATGAAAACTCTAGGGTCGGCACACTAATATTATGAAATGTTGATATAAAATATTTTACAGGGCTTTTTAACGAAGAGAAGAAACATTACTTAGAGCTCCGCATCGAGATGCAGGTGTCATAGTAGTCAAATTTTCCGTCTGTAATGTTCCGTCTATGTAGTAGTCAGGGCTAGGAGTATAGGTAAATATTTGAGTAGAAAAAAACCCGGAATGTAGTAGTCGTAGTAGTTAGTAGCCAGGGTAGTAGTAGTCAGGGCTAGGAGTATAGGTAAATATTTGAGTAGAAAAACGGAATCATTCAATTAGTAGTAGTCAGGTCTAGGAGTAGTAGTAGTCAAAAAACGGAATGTAGTAGTCGTAGTAGTAGTCAGGCTACTGTAAAAGAACTTGAAATACAACATAGTTTTTCGTTTTATACTTTTATTTGCAATTTATTTACAAGTATTTACGTACAAATGATCTTAAATATAAATTATTCAATGTCAGATGATTTCACCCAGCTATTAAACTTGGTTGGATAAAGAGTCCACTTTAGGAAATAGTGTCTATTTTGTCCTTTGTCAAATTGAGAGTACTTTTTCTAGGTCCACTTTCTTGCAAAACTGTAAGCGCGTAAATATCACCAATGGTTCGTAGTTATCCTATATCTTTAGTGTAAGAGGCGGGATAGTTCTCTCTACGACACTCTCTATCCTGGTAGTATTTGTATATCTTCTAGTTCCGTTGAAATTGAGGCATTAGTCGGCGAAGCTGAATGTACTACATTGTTGCAGTGGCATTGTATCGCATTCGGTCTCAGATCCTCTGTATTATGGGCGGAGTTGTGTTCGTTAACTAGTCCATTGAGATGCTCGACCAATAGAACCAATTTGTCCAGGATCAGAGGTAAAATCTCTATTGCACTTCGAATAGTTGAGGCAATTTGACCTACGCCGTATACAAATTGAGCAACAGCATATAGTCCCGCTATGATACTCATTTTCTAAGTTTTAAATAGTTTCAAGTACACGTGGTTTGATATCTATGTTGTACTGAATATTCCTGTGTTTGATGTGGAATTTTCCGTGTTAAGGTCGCTTTAATAGTTTAATTGTTGAAAGAAAGTTTACATCACAAATGAAAACTCTAGGGTCGGCACACTAATATTATGAAATGTTGATATAAAATATTTTACAGGGCTTTTTAACGAGGAGAAGAAACATTACTTAGAGCTCCGCATCGAGATGCAGGTGTCATAGTAGTCAAATTTTCCGTCTGTAATATTCCGTCTATCTGTCCGTAGTAGTAGTAGTCAGGGCTAGGAGTATAGGTAAATATTTGAGTAGAAAAAAACCGGAATGTAGTAGTCGTAGTAGTAGTCTGGCTACTGTAAAAGAACTTGAAATACAACAGTTTTTCGTTTTATACTTTTATTTGCAATTTATTTACAAGTTTTTACGTACAAATGATCTTAAATATAAATTATTCAATTTCAGATGATTTCACCCAGCTATTAAACTTGGTTGGATAAAGATTCCACTTTAGGAAATAGTGTCTATTTTGTCCTTTGTCAAATTGAGAGTACTTTTTCTAGGTCCACTTTCTTGCAAAACTGTAAGCGCGTAAATATCACCAATGGTTCGTAGTTATCCTATATCTTTAGTGTAAGAGGCGGGATAGTTCTCTCTACGACACTCTCTATCCTGGTAGTATTTGTATATCTTCTAGTTCCGTTGAAATTGAGGCATTAGTCGGCGAAGCTGAATGTACTACATTGTTGCAGTGGCATTGTATCGCATTCGGTCTCAGATCCTCTGTATTATGGGCGGAGTTGTGTTCGTTAACTAGTCCCTTGAGATGCTCGACCAATAGAATCGATTTGTCCAGGATCAGAGGTAAAATCTCTATTGCACTGCGAATAGTTGAGGCAATTTGACCTACGCCGTATACAAATTGAGCAACAGCATATAGTCCCGCTATGATACTCATTTTCTAAGTTTTAAATAGTTTCAAGTACACGTGGTTTGATATCTATGTTGTACTGAATATTCCTGTGTTTGATGTGGAATTTTCCGTTTTAAGGTCGCTTTAATAGTTTAATTGTTGAAAGAAAGTTTACATCACAAATGAAAACTCTAGGGTCGGCACACTAATATTATGAAATGTTGATATAAAATATTTTACAGGGCTTTTTAACGAGGAGAAGAAACATTACTTAGAGCTCCGCATCGAGATGCAGGTGTCATAGTAGTCAAATTTTCCGTCTGTAATGTTCCGTCTATGTAGTAAGGGCTAGGAGTATAGGTAAATATTTGAGTAGAAAAAAACCCGGAATGTAACGGAATCATTCAATTAGTAGTAGTCAGGTCTAGGAGTAGTAGTAGTCAAAAAACGGAATGTAGTAGTCGTAGTAGTAGTCAGGCTACTGTAAAAGAACTTGAAATACAACATAGTTTTTCGTTTTATACTTTTATTTGCAATTTATTTACAAGTATTTACGTACAAATGATCTTAAATATAAATTATTCAATGTCAGATGATTTCACCCAGCTATTAAACTTGGTTGGATAAAGAGTCCACTTTAGGAAATAGTGTCTATTTTGTCCTTTGTCAAATTGAGAGTACTTTTTCTAGGTCCACTTTCTTGCAAAACTGTAAGCGCGTAAATATCACCAATGGTTCGTAGTTATCCTATATCTTTAGTGTAAGAGGCGGGATAGTTCTCTCTACGACACTCTCTATCCTGGTAGTATTTGTATATCTTCTAGTTCCGTTGAAATTGAGGCATTAGTCGGCGAAGCTGAATGTACTACATTGTTGCAGTGGCATTGTATCGCATTCGGTCTCAGATCCTCTGTATTATGGGCGGAGTTGTGTTCGTTAACTAGTCCATTGAGATGCTCGACCAATAGAACCAATTTGTCCAGGATCAGAGGTAAAATCTCTATTGCACTTCGAATAGTTGAGGCAATTTGACCTACGCCGTATACAAATTGAGCAACAGCATATAGTCCCGCTATGATACTCATTTTCTAAGTTTTAAATAGTTTCAAGTACACGTGGTTTGATATCTATGTTGTACTGAATATTCCTGTGTTTGATGTGGAATTTTCCGTGTTAAGGTCGCTTTAATAGTTTAATTGTTGAAAGAAAGTTTACATCACAAATGAAAACTCTAGGGTCGGCACACTAATATTATGAAATGTTGATATAAAATATTTTACAGGGCTTTTTAACGAGGAGAAGAAACATTACTTAGAGCTCCGCATCGAGATGCAGGTGTCATAGTAGTCAAATTTTCCGTCTGTAATATTCCGTCTATCTGTCCGTAGTAGTAGTAGTCAGGGCTAGGAGTATAGGTAAATATTTGAGTAGAAAAACGGAATCATTCAATTAGTAGTAGTCAGGTCTAGGAGTAGTAGTAGTCAAAAAACGGAATGTAGTAGTCGTAGTAGTAGTCAGGCTACTGTAAAAGAACTTGAAATACAACATAGTTTTTCGTTTTATACTTTTATTTGCAATTTATTTACAAGTATTTACGTACAAATGATCTTAAATATAAATTATTCAATGTCAGATGATTTCACCCAGCTATTAAACTTGGTTGGATAAAGAGTCCACTTTAGGAAATAGTGTCTATTTTGTCCTTTGTCAAATTGAGAGTACTTTTTCTAGGTCCACTTTCTTGCAAAACTGTAAGCGCGTAAATATCACCAATGGTTCGTAGTTATCCTATATCTTTAGTGTAAGAGGCGGGATAGTTCTCTCTACGACACTCTCTATCCTGGTAGTATTTGTATATCTTCTAGTTCCGTTGAAATTGAGGCATTAGTCGGCGAAGCTGAATGTACTACATTGTTGCAGTGGCATTGTATCGCATTCGGTCTCAGATCCTCTGTATTATGGGCGGAGTTGTGTTCGTTAACTAGTCCATTGAGATGCTCGACCAATAGAACCAATTTGTCCAGGATCAGAGGTAAAATCTCTATTGCACTTCGAATAGTTGAGGCAATTTGACCTACGCCGTATACAAATTGAGCAACAGCATATAGTCCCGCTATGATACTCATTTTCTAAGTTTTAAATAGTTTCAAGTACACGTGGTTTGATATCTATGTTGTACTGAATATTCCTGTGTTTGATGTGGAATTTTCCGTGTTAAGGTCGCTTTAATAGTTTAATTGTTGAAAGAAAGTTTACATCACAAATGAAAACTCTAGGGTCGGCACACTAATATTATGAAATGTTGATATAAAATATTTTACAGGGCTTTTTAACGAGGAGAAGAAACATTACTTAGAGCTCCGCATCGAGATGCAGGTGTCATAGTAGTCAAATTTTCCGTCTGTAATATTCCGTCTATCTGTCCGTAGTAGTAGTAGTCAGGGCTAGGAGTATAGGTAAATATTTGAGTAGAAAAAAACCGGAATGTAGTAGTCGTAGTAGTAGTCTGGCTACTGTAAAAGAACTTGAAATACAACAGTTTTTCGTTTTATACTTTTATTTGCAATTTATTTACAAGTTTTTACGTACAAATGATCTTAAATATAAATTATTCAATTTCAGATGATTTCACCCAGCTATTAAACTTGGTTGGATAAAGATTCCACTTTAGGAAATAGTGTCTATTTTGTCCTTTGTCAAATTGAGAGTACTTTTTCTAGGTCCACTTTCTTGCAAAACTGTAAGCGCGTAAATATCACCAATGGTTCGTAGTTATCCTATATCTTTAGTGTAAGAGGCGGGATAGTTCTCTCTACGACACTCTCTATCCTGGTAGTATTTGTATATCTTCTAGTTCCGTTGAAATTGAGGCATTAGTCGGCGAAGCTGAATGTACTACATTGTTGCAGTGGCATTGTATCGCATTCGGTCTCAGATCCTCTGTATTATGGGCGGAGTTGTGTTCGTTAACTAGTCCCTTGAGATGCTCGACCAATAGAATCGATTTGTCCAGGATCAGAGGTAAAATCTCTATTGCACTGCGAATAGTTGAGGCAATTTGACCTACGCCGTATACAAATTGAGCAACAGCATATAGTCCCGCTATGATACTCATTTTCTAAGTTTTAAATAGTTTCAAGTACACGTGGTTTGATATCTATGTTGTACTGAATATTCCTGTGTTTGATGTGGAATTTTCCGTTTTAAGGTCGCTTTAATAGTTTAATTGTTGAAAGAAAGTTTACATCACAAATGAAAACTCTAGGGTCGGCACACTAATATTATGAAATGTTGATATAAAATATT
Organism: Azorinus chamasolen; assembly: GCA_963576725.1. NCBI lineage: Eukaryota > Metazoa > Mollusca > Bivalvia > Cardiida > Solecurtidae > Azorinus > Azorinus chamasolen. The sequence goes on along the minus strand of OY755238.1, from coordinate 36,306,908 downwards.
TTACAGGGCTTTTTAACGAGGAGAAGAAACATTACTTAGAGCTCCGCATCGAGATGCAGGTGTCATAGTAGTCAAATTTTCCGTCTGTAATGTTCCGTCTATGTAGTAAGGGCTAGGAGTATAGGTAAATATTTGAGTAGAAAAAAACCCGGAATGTAACGGAATCATTCAATTAGTAGTAGTCAGGTCTAGGAGTAGTAGTAGTCAAAAAACGGAATGTAGTAGTCGTAGTAGTAGTCAGGCTACTGTAAAAGAACTTGAAATACAACATAGTTTTTCGTTTTATACTTTTATTTGCAATTTATTTACAAGTATTTACGTACAAATGATCTTAAATATAAATTATTCAATGTCAGATGATTTCACCCAGCTATTAAACTTGGTTGGATAAAGAGTCCACTTTAGGAAATAGTGTCTATTTTGTCCTTTGTCAAATTGAGAGTACTTTTTCTAGGTCCACTTTCTTGCAAAACTGTAAGCGCGTAAATATCACCAATGGTTCGTAGTTATCCTATATCTTTAGTGTAAGAGGCGGGATAGTTCTCTCTACGACACTCTCTATCCTGGTAGTATTTGTATATCTTCTAGTTCCGTTGAAATTGAGGCATTAGTCGGCGAAGCTGAATGTACTACATTGTTGCAGTGGCATTGTATCGCATTCGGTCTCAGATCCTCTGTATTATGGGCGGAGTTGTGTTCGTTAACTAGTCCATTGAGATGCTCGACCAATAGAACCAATTTGTCCAGGATCAGAGGTAAAATCTCTATTGCACTTCGAATAGTTGAGGCAATTTGACCTACGCCGTATACAAATTGAGCAACAGCATATAGTCCCGCTATGATACTCATTTTCTAAGTTTTAAATAGTTTCAAGTACACGTGGTTTGATATCTATGTTGTACTGAATATTCCTGTGTTTGATGTGGAATTTTCCGTGTTAAGGTCGCTTTAATAGTTTAATTGTTGAAAGAAAGTTTACATCACAAATGAAAACTCTAGGGTCGGCACACTAATATTATGAAATGTTGATATAAAATATTTTACAGGGCTTTTTAACGAGGAGAAGAAACATTACTTAGAGCTCCGCATCGAGATGCAGGTGTCATAGTAGTCAAATTTTCCGTCTGTAATATTCCGTCTATCTGTCCGTAGTAGTAGTAGTAGTCAGGGCTAGGAGTATAGGTAAATATTTGAGTAGAAAAACGGAATCATTCAATTAGTAGTAGTCAGGTCTAGGAGTAGTAGTAGTCAAAAAACGGAATGTAGTAGTCGTAGTAGTAGTCAGGCTACTGTAAAAGAACTTGAAATACAACATAGTTTTTCGTTTTATACTTTTATTTGCAATTTATTTACAAGTATTTACGTACAAATGATCTTAAATATAAATTATTCAATGTCAGATGATTTCACCCAGCTATTAAACTTGGTTGGATAAAGAGTCCACTTTAGGAAATAGTGTCTATTTTGTCCTTTGTCAAATTGAGAGTACTTTTTCTAGGTCCACTTTCTTGCAAAACTGTAAGCGCGTAAATATCACCAATGGTTCGTAGTTATCCTATATCTTTAGTGTAAGAGGCGGGATAGTTCTCTCTACGACACTCTCTATCCTGGTAGTATTTGTATATCTTCTAGTTCCGTTGAAATTGAGGCATTAGTCGGCGAAGCTGAATGTACTACATTGTTGCAGTGGCATTGTATCGCATTCGGTCTCAGATCCTCTGTATTATGGGCGGAGTTGTGTTCGTTAACTAGTCCATTGAGATGCTCGACCAATAGAACCAATTTGTCCAGGATCAGAGGTAAAATCTCTATTGCACTTCGAATAGTTGAGGCAATTTGACCTACGCCGTATACAAATTGAGCAACAGCATATAGTCCCGCTATGATACTCATTTTCTAAGTTTTAAATAGTTTCAAGTACACGTGGTTTGATATCTATGTTGTACTGAATATTCCTGTGTTTGATGTGGAATTTTCCGTGTTAAGGTCGCTTTAATAGTTTAATTGTTGAAAGAAAGTTTACATCACAAATGAAAACTCTAGGGTCGGCACACTAATATTATGAAATGTTGATATAAAATATTTTACAGGGCTTTTTAACGAGGAGAAGAAACATTACTTAGAGCTCCGCATCGAGATGCAGGTGTCATAGTAGTCAAATTTTCCGTCTGTAATATTCCGTCTATCTGTCCGTAGTAGTAGTCAGGGCTAGGAGTATAGGTAAATATTTGAGTAGAAAAAAACCGGAATGTAGTAGTCGTAGTAGTAGTCTGGCTACTGTAAAAGAACTTGAAATACAACAGTTTTTCGTTTTATACTTTTATTTGCAATTTATTTACAAGTTTTTACGTACAAATGATCTTAAATATAAATTATTCAATTTCAGATGATTTCACCCAGCTATTAAACTTGGTTGGATAAAGATTCCACTTTAGGAAATAGTGTCTATTTTGTCCTTTGTCAAATTGAGAGTACTTTTTCTAGGTCCACTTTCTTGCAAAACTGTAAGCGCGTAAATATCACCAATGGTTCGTAGTTATCCTATATCTTTAGTGTAAGAGGCGGGATAGTTCTCTCTACGACACTCTCTATCCTGGTAGTATTTGTATATCTTCTAGTTCCGTTGAAATTGAGGCATTAGTCGGCGAAGCTGAATGTACTACATTGTTGCAGTGGCATTGTATCGCATTCGGTCTCAGATCCTCTGTATTATGGGCGGAGTTGTGTTCGTTAACTAGTCCCTTGAGATGCTCGACCAATAGAATCGATTTGTCCAGGATCAGAGGTAAAATCTCTATTGCACTGCGAATAGTTGAGGCAATTTGACCTACGCCGTATACAAATTGAGCAACAGCATATAGTCCCGCTATGATACTCATTTTCTAAGTTTTAAATAGTTTCAAGTACACGTGGTTTGATATCTATGTTGTACTGAATATTCCTGTGTTTGATGTGGAATTTTCCGTTTTAAGGTCGCTTTAATAGTTTAATTGTTGAAAGAAAGTTTACATCACAAATGAAAACTCTAGGGTCGGCACACTAATATTATGAAATGTTGATATAAAATATTTTACAGGGCTTTTTAACGAGGAGAAGAAACATTACTTAGAGCTCCGCATCGAGATGCAGGTGTCATAGTAGTCAAATTTTCCGTCTGTAATGTTCCGTCTATGTAGTAGTAGTAGTCAGGGCTATAGGTAAATATTTGAGTAGAAAAAAACCCGGAATGTAACGGAATCATTCAATTAGTAGTAGTCAGGTCTAGGAGTAGTAGTAGTCAAAAAACGGAATGTAGTAGTCGTAGTAGTAGTCAGGCTACTGTAAAAGAACTTGAAATACAACATAGTTTTTCGTTTTATACTTTTATTTGCAATTTATTTACAAGTATTTACGTACAAATGATCTTAAATATAAATTATTCAATGTCAGATGATTTCACCCAGCTATTAAACTTGGTTGGATAAAGAGTCCACTTTAGGAAATAGTGTCTATTTTGTCCTTTGTCAAATTGAGAGTACTTTTTCTAGGTCCACTTTCTTGCAAAACTGTAAGCGCGTAAATATCACCAATGGTTCGTAGTTATCCTATATCTTTAGTGTAAGAGGCGGGATAGTTCTCTCTACGACACTCTCTATCCTGGTAGTATTTGTATATCTTCTAGTTCCGTTGAAATTGAGGCATTAGTCGGCGAAGCTGAATGTACTACATTGTTGCAGTGGCATTGTATCGCATTCGGTCTCAGATCCTCTGTATTATGGGCGGAGTTGTGTTCGTTAACTAGTCCATTGAGATGCTCGACCAATAGAACCAATTTGTCCAGGATCAGAGGTAAAATCTCTATTGCACTTCGAATAGTTGAGGCAATTTGACCTACGCCGTATACAAATTGAGCAACAGCATATAGTCCCGCTATGATACTCATTTTCTAAGTTTTAAATAGTTTCAAGTACACGTGGTTTGATATCTATGTTGTACTGAATATTCCTGTGTTTGATGTGGAATTTTCCGTGTTAAGGTCGCTTTAATAGTTTAATTGTTGAAAGAAAGTTTACATCACAAATGAAAACTCTAGGGTCGGCACACTAATATTATGAAATGTTGATATAAAATATTTTACAGGGCTTTTTAACGAGGAGAAGAAACATTACTTAGAGCTCCGCATCGAGATGCAGGTGTCATAGTAGTCAAATTTTCCGTCTGTAATATTCCGTCTATCTGTCCGTAGTAGTAGTCAGGGCTAGGAGTATAGGTAAATATTTGAGTAGAAAAACGGAATCATTCAATTAGTAGTAGTCAGGTCTAGGAGTAGTAGTAGTCAAAAAACGGAATGTAGTAGTCGTAGTAGTAGTCAGGCTACTGTAAAAGAACTTGAAATACAACATAGTTTTTCGTTTTATACTTTTATTTGCAATTTATTTACAAGTATTTACGTACAAATGATCTTAAATATAAATTATTCAATGTCAGATGATTTCACCCAGCTATTAAACTTGGTTGGATAAAGAGTCCACTTTAGGAAATAGTGTCTATTTTGTCCTTTGTCAAATTGAGAGTACTTTTTCTAGGTCCACTTTCTTGCAAAACTGTAAGCGCGTAAATATCACCAATGGTTCGTAGTTATCCTATATCTTTAGTGTAAGAGGCGGGATAGTTCTCTCTACGACACTCTCTATCCTGGTAGTATTTGTATATCTTCTAGTTCCGTTGAAATTGAGGCATTAGTCGGCGAAGCTGAATGTACTACATTGTTGCAGTGGCATTGTATCGCATTCGGTCTCAGATCCTCTGTATTATGGGCGGAGTTGTGTTCGTTAACTAGTCCATTGAGATGCTCGACCAATAGAACCAATTTGTCCAGGATCAGAGGTAAAATCTCTATTGCACTTCGAATAGTTGAGGCAATTTGACCTACGCCGTATACAAATTGAGCAACAGCATATAGTCCCGCTATGATACTCATTTTCTAAGTTTTAAATAGTTTCAAGTACACGTGGTTTGATATCTATGTTGTACTGAATATTCCTGTGTTTGATGTGGAATTTTCCGTGTTAAGGTCGCTTTAATAGTTTAATTGTTGAAAGAAAGTTTACATCACAAATGAAAACTCTAGGGTCGGCACACTAATATTATGAAATGTTGATATAAAATATTTTACAGGGCTTTTTAACGAAGAGAAGAAACATTACTTAGAGCTCCGCATCGAGATGCAGGTGTCATAGTAGTCAAATTTTCCGTCTGTAATGTTCCGTCTATGTAGTAGTCAGGGTAGTAGTCAGGGCTAGGAGTATAGGTAAATATTTGAGTAGAAAAAAACCCGGAATGTAGTAGTCGTAGTAGTTAGTAGCCAGGGTAGTAGTAGTAGTCAGGGCTAGGAGTATAGGTAAATATTTGAGTAGAAAAACGGAATCATTCAATTAGTAGTAGTCAGGTCTAGGAGTAGTAGTAGTCAAAAAACGGAATGTAGTAGTCGTAGTAGTAGTCAGGCTACTGTAAAAGAACTTGAAATACAACATAGTTTTTCGTTTTATACTTTTATTTGCAATTTATTTACAAGTATTTACGTACAAATGATCTTAAATATAAATTATTCAATGTCAGATGATTTCACCCAGCTATTAAACTTGGTTGGATAAAGAGTCCACTTTAGGAAATAGTGTCTATTTTGTCCTTTGTCAAATTGAGAGTACTTTTTCTAGGTCCACTTTCTTGCAAAACTGTAAGCGCGTAAATATCACCAATGGTTCGTAGTTATCCTATATCTTTAGTGTAAGAGGCGGGATAGTTCTCTCTACGACACTCTCTATCCTGGTAGTATTTGTATATCTTCTAGTTCCGTTGAAATTGAGGCATTAGTCGGCGAAGCTGAATGTACTACATTGTTGCAGTGGCATTGTATCGCATTCGGTCTCAGATCCTCTGTATTATGGGCGGAGTTGTGTTCGTTAACTAGTCCATTGAGATGCTCGACCAATAGAACCAATTTGTCCAGGATCAGAGGTAAAATCTCTATTGCACTTCGAATAGTTGAGGCAATTTGACCTACGCCGTATACAAATTGAGCAACAGCATATAGTCCCGCTATGATACTCATTTTCTAAGTTTTAAATAGTTTCAAGTACACGTGGTTTGATATCTATGTTGTACTGAATATTCCTGTGTTTGATGTGGAATGTTCCGTGTTAAGGTCGCTTTAATAGTTTAATTGTTGAAAGAAAGTTTACATCACAAATGAAAACTCTAGGGTCGGCACACTAATATTATGAAATGTTGATATAAAATATTTTACAGGGCTTTTTAACGAAGAGAAGAAACATTACTTAGAGCTCCGCATCGAGATGCAGGTGTCATAGTAGTCAAATTTTCCGTCTGTAATGTTCCGTCTATGTAGTAGTCAGGGCTAGGAGTATAGGTAAATATTTGAGTAGAAAAAACCCCGGAATGTAGTAGTCGTAGTAGTTAGTAGCCAGGGTAGTAGTAGTAGTCAGGGCTAGGAGTATAGGTAAATATTTGAGTAGAAAAACGGAATCATTCAATTAGTAGTAGTCAGGTCTAGGAGTAGTAGTAGTCAAAAAACGGAATGTAGTAGTCGTAGTAGTAGTCAGGCTACTGTAAAAGAACTTGAAATACAACATAGTTTTTCGTTTTATACTTTTATTTGCAATTTATTTACAAGTATTTACGTACAAATGATCTTAAATATAAATTATTCAATGTCAGATGATTTCACCCAGCTATTAAACTTGGTTGGATAAAGAGTCCACTTTAGGAAATAGTGTCTATTTTGTCCTTTGTCAAATTGAGAGTACTTTTTCTAGGTCCACTTTCTTGCAAAACTGTAAGCGCGTAAATATCACCAATGGTTCGTAGTTATCCTATATCTTTAGTGTAAGAGGCGGGATAGTTCTCTCTACGACACTCTCTATCCTGGTAGTATTTGTATATCTTCTAGTTCCGTTGAAATTGAGGCATTAGTCGGCGAAGCTGAATGTACTACATTGTTGCAGTGGCATTGTATCGCATTCGGTCTCAGATCCTCTGTATTATGGGCGGAGTTGTGTTCGTTAACTAGTCCATTGAGATGCTCGACCAATAGAACCAATTTGTCCAGGATCAGAGGTAAAATCTCTATTGCACTTCGAATAGTTGAGGCAATTTGACCTACGCCGTATACAAATTGAGCAACAGCATATAGTCCCGCTATGATACTCATTTTCTAAGTTTTAAATAGTTTCAAGTACACGTGGTTTGATATCTATGTTGTACTGAATATTCCTGTGTTTGATGTGGAATTTTCCGTGTTAAGGTCGCTTTAATAGTTTAATTGTTGAAAGAAAGTTTACATCACAAATGAAAACTCTAGGGTCGGCACACTAATATTATGAAATGTTGATATAAAATATTTTACAGGGCTTTTTAACGAGGAGAAGAAACATTACTTAGAGCTCCGCATCGAGATGCAGGTGTCATAGTAGTCAAATTTTCCGTCTGTAATATTCCGTCTATCTGTCCGTAGTAGTAGTAGTAGTCAGGGCTAGGAGTATAGGTAAATATTTGAGTAGAAAAACGGAATCATTCAATTAGTAGTAGTCAGGTCTAGGAGTAGTAGTAGTCAAAAAACGGAATGTAGTAGTCGTAGTAGTAGTCAGGCTACTGTAAAAGAACTTGAAATACAACATAGTTTTTCGTTTTATACTTTTATTTGCAATTTATTTACAAGTATTTACGTACAAATGATCTTAAATATAAATTATTCAATGTCAGATGATTTCACCCAGCTATTAAACTTGGTTGGATAAAGAGTCCACTTTAGGAAATAGTGTCTATTTTGTCCTTTGTCAAATTGAGAGTACTTTTTCTAGGTCCACTTTCTTGCAAAACTGTAAGCGCGTAAATATCACCAATGGTTCGTAGTTATCCTATATCTTTAGTGTAAGAGGCGGGATAGTTCTCTCTACGACACTCTCTATCCTGGTAGTATTTGTATATCTTCTAGTTCCGTTGAAATTGAGGCATTAGTCGGCGAAGCTGAATGTACTACATTGTTGCAGTGGCATTGTATCGCATTCGGTCTCAGATCCTCTGTATTATGGGCGGAGTTGTGTTCGTTAACTAGTCCATTGAGATGCTCGACCAATAGAACCAATTTGTCCAGGATCAGAGGTAAAATCTCTATTGCACTTCGAATAGTTGAGGCAATTTGACCTACGCCGTATACAAATTGAGCAACAGCATATAGTCCCGCTATGATACTCATTTTCTAAGTTTTAAATAGTTTCAAGTACACGTGGTTTGATATCTATGTTGTACTGAATATTCCTGTGTTTGATGTGGAATTTTCCGTGTTAAGGTCGCTTTAATAGTTTAATTGTTGAAAGAAAGTTTACATCACAAATGAAAACTCTAGGGTCGGCACACTAATATTATGAAATGTTGATATAAAATATTTTACAGGGCTTTTTAACGAGGAGAAGAAACATTACTTAGAGCTCCGCATCGAGATGCAGGTGTCATAGTAGTCAAATTTTCCGTCTGTAATATTCCGTCTATCTGTCCGTAGTAGTAGTAGTCAGGGCTAGGAGTATAGGTAAATATTTGAGTAGAAAAAAACCGGAATGTAGTAGTCGTAGTAGTAGTCTGGCTACTGTAAAAGAACTTGAAATACAACAGTTTTTCGTTTTATACTTTTATTTGCAATTTATTTACAAGTTTTTACGTACAAATGATCTTAAATATAAATTATTCAATTTCAGATGATTTCACCCAGCTATTAAACTTGGTTGGATAAAGATTCCACTTTAGGAAATAGTGTCTATTTTGTCCTTTGTCAAATTGAGAGTACTTTTTCTAGGTCCACTTTCTTGCAAAACTGTAAGCGCGTAAATATCACCAATGGTTCGTAGTTATCCTATATCTTTAGTGTAAGAGGCGGGATAGTTCTCTCTACGACACTCTCTATCCTGGTAGTATTTGTATATCTTCTAGTTCCGTTGAAATTGAGGCATTAGTCGGCGAAGCTGAATGTACTACATTGTTGCAGTGGCATTGTATCGCATTCGGTCTCAGATCCTCTGTATTATGGGCGGAGTTGTGTTCGTTAACTAGTCCCTTGAGATGCTCGACCAATAGAATCGATTTGTCCAGGATCAGAGGTAAAATCTCTATTGCACTGCGAATAGTTGAGGCAATTTGACCTACGCCGTATACAAATTGAGCAACAGCATATAGTCCCGCTATGATACTCATTTTCTAAGTTTTAAATAGTTTCAAGTACACGTGGTTTGATATCTATGTTGTACTGAATATTCCTGTGTTTGATGTGGAATTTTCCGTTTTAAGGTCGCTTTAATAGTTTAATTGTTGAAAGAAAGTTTACATCACAAATGAAAACTCTAGGGTCGGCACACTAATATTATGAAATGTTGATATAAAATATTTTACAGGGCTTTTTAACGAGGAGAAGAAACATTACTTAGAGCTCCGCATCGAGATGCAGGTGTCATAGTAGTCAAATTTTCCGTCTGTAATGTTCCGTCTATGTAGTAAGGGCTAGGAGTATAGGTAAATATTTGAGTAGAAAAAAACCCGGAATGTAACGGAATCATTCAATTAGTAGTAGTCAGGTCTAGGAGTAGTAGTAGTCAAAAAACGGAATGTAGTAGTCGTAGTAGTAGTCAGGCTACTGTAAAAGAACTTGAAATACAACATAGTTTTTCGTTTTATACTTTTATTTGCAATTTATTTACAAGTATTTACGTACAAATGATCTTAAATATAAATTATTCAATGTCAGATGATTTCACCCAGCTATTAAACTTGGTTGGATAAAGAGTCCACTTTAGGAAATAGTGTCTATTTTGTCCTTTGTCAAATTGAGAGTACTTTTTCTAGGTCCACTTTCTTGCAAAACTGTAAGCGCGTAAATATCACCAATGGTTCGTAGTTATCCTATATCTTTAGTGTAAGAGGCGGGATAGTTCTCTCTACGACACTCTCTATCCTGGTAGTATTTGTATATCTTCTAGTTCCGTTGAAATTGAGGCATTAGTCGGCGAAGCTGAATGTACTACATTGTTGCAGTGGCATTGTATCGCATTCGGTCTCAGATCCTCTGTATTATGGGCGGAGTTGTGTTCGTTAACTAGTCCATTGAGATGCTCGACCAATAGAACCAATTTGTCCAGGATCAGAGGTAAAATCTCTATTGCACTTCGAATAGTTGAGGCAATTTGACCTACGCCGTATACAAATTGAGCAACAGCATATAGTCCCGCTATGATACTCATTTTCTAAGTTTTAAATAGTTTCAAGTACACGTGGTTTGATATCTATGTTGTACTGAATATTCCTGTGTTTGATGTGGAATTTTCCGTGTTAAGGTCGCTTTAATAGTTTAATTGTTGAAAGAAAGTTTACATCACAAATGAAAACTCTAGGGTCGGCACACTAATATTATGAAATGTTGATATAAAATATTTTACAGGGCTTTTTAACGAGGAGAAGAAACATTACTTAGAGCTCCGCATCGAGATGCAGGTGTCATAGTAGTCAAATTTTCCGTCTGTAATATTCCGTCTATCTGTCCGTAGTAGTAGTAGTAGTCAGGGCTAGGAGTATAGGTAAATATTTGAGTAGAAAAACGGAATCATTCAATTAGTAGTAGTCAGGTCTAGGAGTAGTAGTAGTCAAAAAACGGAATGTAGTAGTCGTAGTAGTAGTCAGGCTACTGTAAAAGAACTTGAAATACAACATAGTTTTTCGTTTTATACTTTTATTTGCAATTTATTTACAAGTATTTACGTACAAATGATCTTAAATATAAATTATTCAATGTCAGATGATTTCACCCAGCTATTAAACTTGGTTGGATAAAGAGTCCACTTTAGGAAATAGTGTCTATTTTGTCCTTTGTCAAATTGAGAGTACTTTTTCTAGGTCCACTTTCTTGCAAAACTGTAAGCGCGTAAATATCACCAATGGTTCGTAGTTATCCTATATCTTTAGTGTAAGAGGCGGGATAGTTCTCTCTACGACTCTCTCTATCCTGGTAGTATTTGTATATCTTCTAGTTCCGTTGAAATTGAGGCATTAGTCGGCGAAGCTGAATGTACTACATTGTTGCAGTGGCATTGTATCGCATTCGGTCTCAGATCCTCTGTATTATGGGCGGAGTTGTGTTCGTTAACTAGTCCATTGAGATGCTCGACCAATAGAACCAATTTGTCCAGGATCAGAGGTAAAATCTCTATTGCACTTCGAATAGTTGAGGCAATTTGACCTACGCCGTATACAAATTGAGCAACAGCATATAGTCCCGCTATGATACTCATTTTCTAAGTTTTAAATAGTTTCAAGTACACGTGGTTTGATATCTATGTTGTACTGAATATTCCTGTGTTTGATGTGGAATTTTCCGTGTTAAGGTCGCTTTAATAGTTTAATTGTTGAAAGAAAGTTTACATCACAAATGAAAACTCTAGGGTCGGCACACTAATATTATGAAATGTTGATATAAAATATTTTACAGGGCTTTTTAACGAGGAGAAGAAACATTACTTAGAGCTCCGCATCGAGATGCAGGTGTCATAGTAGTCAAATTTTCCGTCTGTAATATTCCGTCTATCTGTCCGTAGTAGTAGTCAGGGCTAGGAGTATAGGTAAATATTTGAGTAGAAAAAAACCGGAATGTAGTAGTCGTAGTAGTAGTCTGGCTACTGTAAAAGAACTTGAAATACAACAGTTTTTCGTTTTATACTTTTATTTGCAATTTATTTACAAGTTTTTACGTACAAATGATCTTAAATATAAATTATTCAATTTCAGATGATTTCACCCAGCTATTAAACTTGGTTGGATAAAGATTCCACTTTAGGAAATAGTGTCTATTTTGTCCTTTGTCAAATTGAGAGTACTTTTTCTAGGTCCACTTTCTTGCAAAACTGTAAGCGCGTAAATATCACCAATGGTTCGTAGTTATCCTATATCTTTAGTGTAAGAGGCGGGATAGTTCTCTCTACGACACTCTCTATCCTGGTAGTATTTGTATATCTTCTAGTTCCGTTGAAATTGAGGCATTAGTCGGCGAAGCTGAATGTACTACATTGTTGCAGTGGCATTGTATCGCATTCGGTCTCAGATCCTCTGTATTATGGGCGGAGTTGTGTTCGTTAACTAGTCCCTTGAGATGCTCGACCAATAGAATCGATTTGTCCAGGATCAGAGGTAAAATCTCTATTGCACTGCGAATAGTTGAGGCAATTTGACCTACGCCGTATACAAATTGAGCAACAGCATATAGTCCCGCTATGATACTCATTTTCTAAGTTTTAAATAGTTTCAAGTACACGTGGTTTGATATCTATGTTGTACTGAATATTCCTGTGTTTGATGTGGAATTTTCCGTTTTAAGGTCGCTTTAATAGTTTAATTGTTGAAAGAAAGTTTACATCACAAATGAAAACTCTAGGGTCGGCACACTAATATTATGAAATGTTGATATAAAATATTTTACAGGGCTTTTTAACGAGGAGAAGAAACATTACTTAGAGCTCCGCATCGAGATGCAGGTGTCATAGTAGTCAAATTTTCCGTCTGTAATGTTCCGTCTATGTAGTAGTAGTAGTCAGGGCTAGGAGTATAGGTAAATATTTGAGTAGAAAAAAACCCGGAATGTAACGGAATCATTCAATTAGTAGTAGTCAGGTCTAGGAGTAGTAGTAGTCAAAAAACGGAATGTAGTAGTCGTAGTAGTAGTCAGGCTACTGTAAAAGAACTTGAAATACAACATAGTTTTTCGTTTTATACTTTTATTTGCAATTTATTTACAAGTATTTACGTACAAATGATCTTAAATATAAATTATTCAATGTCAGATGATTTCACCCAGCTATTAAACTTGGTTGGATAAAGAGTCCACTTTAGGAAATAGTGTCTATTTTGTCCTTTGTCAAATTGAGAGTACTTTTTCTAGGTCCACTTTCTTGCAAAACTGTAAGCGCGTAAATATCACCAATGGTTCGTAGTTATCCTATATCTTTAGTGTAAGAGGCGGGATAGTTCTCTCTACGACACTCTCTATCCTGGTAGTATTTGTATATCTTCTAGTTCCGTTGAAATTGAGGCATTAGTCGGCGAAGCTGAATGTACTACATTGTTGCAGTGGCATTGTATCGCATTCGGTCTCAGATCCTCTGTATTATGGGCGGAGTTGTGTTCGTTAACTAGTCCATTGAGATGCTCGACCAATAGAACCAATTTGTCCAGGATCAGAGGTAAAATCTCTATTGCACTTCGAATAGTTGAGGCAATTTGACCTACGCCGTATACAAATTGAGCAACAGCATATAGTCCCGCTATGATACTCATTTTCTAAGTTTTAAATAGTTTCAAGTACACGTGGTTTGATATCTATGTTGTACTGAATATTCCTGTGTTTGATGTGGAATTTTCCGTGTTAAGGTCGCTTTAATAGTTTAATTGTTGAAAGAAAGTTTACATCACAAATGAAAACTCTAGGGTCGGCACACTAATATTATGAAATGTTGATATAAAATATTTTACAGGGCTTTTTAACGAGGAGAAGAAACATTACTTAGAGCTCCGCATCGAGATGCAGGTGTCATAGTAGTCAAATTTTCCGTCTGTAATATTCCGTCTATCTGTCCGTAGTAGTAGTAGTCAGGGCTAGGAGTATAGGTAAATATTTGAGTAGAAAAACGGAATCATTCAATTAGTAGTAGTCAGGTCTAGGAGTAGTAGTAGTCAAAAAACGGAATGTAGTAGTCGTAGTAGTAGTCAGGCTACTGTAAAAGAACTTGAAATACAACATAGTTTTTCGTTTTATACTTTTATTTGCAATTTATTTACAAGTATTTACGTACAAATGATCTTAAATATAAATTATTCAATGTCAGATGATTTCACCCAGCTATTAAACTTGGTTGGATAAAGAGTCCACTTTAGGAAATAGTGTCTATTTTGTCCTTTGTCAAATTGAGAGTACTTTTTCTAGGTCCACTTTCTTGCAAAACTGTAAGCGCGTAAATATCACCAATGGTTCGTAGTTATCCTATATCTTTAGTGTAAGAGGCGGGATAGTTCTCTCTACGACACTCTCTATCCTGGTAGTATTTGTATATCTTCTAGTTCCGTTGAAATTGAGGCATTAGTCGGCGAAGCTGAATGTACTACATTGTTGCAGTGGCATTGTATCGCATTCGGTCTCAGATCCTCTGTATTATGGGCGGAGTTGTGTTCGTTAACTAGTCCATTGAGATGCTCGACCAATAGAACCAATTTGTCCAGGATCAGAGGTAAAATCTCTATTGCACTTCGAATAGTTGAGGCAATTTGACCTACGCCGTATACAAATTGAGCAACAGCATATAGTCCCGCTATGATACTCATTTTCTAAGTTTTAAATAGTTTCAAGTACACGTGGTTTGATATCTATGTTGTACTGAATATTCCTGTGTTTGATGTGGAATTTTCCGTGTTAAGGTCGCTTTAATAGTTTAATTGTTGAAAGAAAGTTTACATCACAAATGAAAACTCTAGGGTCGGCACACTAATATTATGAAATGTTGATATAAAATATTTTACAGGGCTTTTTAACGAGGACAAGAAACATTACTTAGAGCTCCGCATCGAGATGCAGGTGTCATAGTAGTCAAATTTTCCGTCTGTAATATTCCGTCTATCTGTCCGTAGTAGTAGTAGTCAGGGCTAGGAGTATAGGTAAATATTTGAGTAGAAAAACGGAATCATTCAATTAGTAGTAGTCAGGTCTAGGAGTAGTAGTAGTCAAAAAACGGAATGTAGTAGTCGTAGTAGTAGTCAGGCTACTGTAAAAGAACTTGAAATACAACATAGTTTTTCGTTTTATACTTTTATTTGCAATTTATTTACAAGTATTTACGTACAAATGATCTTAAATATAAATTATTCAATGTCAGATGATTTCACCCAGCTATTAAACTTGGTTGGATAAAGAGTCCACTTTAGGAAATAGTGTCTATTTTGTCCTTTGTCAAATTGAGAGTACTTTTTCTAGGTCCACTTTCTTGCAAAACTGTAAGCGCGTAAATATCACCAATGGTTCGTAGTTATCCTATATCTTTAGTGTAAGAGGCGGGATAGTTCTCTCTACGACACTCTCTATCCTGGTAGTATTTGTATATCTTCTAGTTCCGTTGAAATTGAGGCATTAGTCGGCGAAGCTGAATGTACTACATTGTTGCAGTGGCATTGTATCGCATTCGGTCTCAGATCCTCTGTATTATGGGCGGAGTTGTGTTCGTTAACTAGTCCATTGAGATGCTCGACCAATAGAACCAATTTGTCCAGGATCAGAGGTAAAATCTCTATTGCACTTCGAATAGTTGAGGCAATTTGACCTACGCCGTATACAAATTGAGCAACAGCATATAGTCCCGCTATGATACTCATTTTCTAAGTTTTAAATAGTTTCAAGTACACGTGGTTTGATATCTATGTTGTACTGAATATTCCTGTGTTTGATGTGGAATGTTCCGTGTTAAGGTCGCTTTAATAGTTTAATTGTTGAAAGAAAGTTTACATCACAAATGAAAACTCTAGGGTCGGCACACTAATATTATGAAATGTTGATATAAAATATTTTACAGGGCTTTTTAACGAAGAGAAGAAACATTACTTAGAGCTCCGCATCGAGATGCAGGTGTCATAGTAGTCAAATTTTCCGTCTGTAATGTTCCGTCTATGTAGTAGTCAGGGCTAGGAGTATAGGTAAATATTTGAGTAGAAAAACGGAATCATTCAATTAGTAGTAGTCAGGTCTAGGAGTAGTAGTAGTCAAAAAACGGAATGTAGTAGTCGTAGTAGTAGTCAGGCTACTGTAAAAGAACTTGAAATACAACATAGTTTTTCGTTTTATACTTTTATTTGCAATTTATTTACAAGTATTTACGTACAAATGATCTTAAATATAAATTATTCAATGTCAGATGATTTCACCCAGCTATTAAACTTGGTTGGATAAAGAGTCCACTTTAGGAAATAGTGTCTATTTTGTCCTTTGTCAAATTGAGAGTACTTTTTCTAGGTCCACTTTCTTGCAAAACTGTAAGCGCGTAAATATCACCAATGGTTCGTAGTTATCCTATATCTTTAGTGTAAGAGGCGGGATAGTTCTCTCTACGACACTCTCTATCCTGGTAGTATTTGTATATCTTCTAGTTCCGTTGAAATTGAGGCATTAGTCGGCGAAGCTGAATGTACTACATTGTTGCAGTGGCATTGTATCGCATTCGGTCTCAGATCCTCTGTATTATGGGCGGAGTTGTGTTCGTTAACTAGTCCATTGAGATGCTCGACCAATAGAACCAATTTGTCCAGGATCAGAGGTAAAATCTCTATTGCACTTCGAATAGTTGAGGCAATTTGACCTACGCCGTATACAAATTGAGCAACAGCATATAGTCCCGCTATGATACTCATTTTCTAAGTTTTAAATAGTTTCAAGTACACGTGGTTTGATATCTATGTTGTACTGAATATTCCTGTGTTTGATGTGGAATTTTCCGTGTTAAGGTCGCTTTAATAGTTTAATTGTTGAAAGAAAGTTTACATCACAAATGAAAACTCTAGGGTCGGCACACTAATATTATGAAATGTTGATATAAAATATTTTACAGGGCTTTTTAACGAGGACAAGAAACATTACTTAGAGCTCCGCATCGAGATGCAGGTGTCATAGTAGTCAAATTTTCCGTCTGTAATATTCCGTCTATCTGTCCGTAGTAGTAGTAGTCAGGGCTAGGAGTATAGGTAAATATTTGAGTAGAAAAACGGAATCATTCAATTAGTAGTAGTCAGGTCTAGGAGTAGTAGTAGTCAAAAAACGGAATGTAGTAGTCGTAGTAGTAGTCAGGCTACTGTAAAAGAACTTGAAATACAACATAGTTTTTCGTTTTATACTTTTATTTGCAATTTATTTACAAGTATTTACGTACAAATGATCTTAAATATAAATTATTCAATGTCAGATGATTTCACCCAGCTATTAAACTTGGTTGGATAAAGAGTCCACTTTAGGAAATAGTGTCTATTTTGTCCTTTGTCAAATTGAGAGTACTTTTTCTAGGTCCACTTTCTTGCAAAACTGTAAGCGCGTAAATATCACCAATGGTTCGTAGTTATCCTATATCTTTAGTGTAAGAGGCGGGATAGTTCTCTCTACGACACTCTCTATCCTGGTAGTATTTGTATATCTTCTAGTTCCGTTGAAATTGAGGCATTAGTCGGCGAAGCTGAATGTACTACATTGTTGCAGTGGCATTGTATCGCATTCGGTCTCAGATCCTCTGTATTATGGGCGGAGTTGTGTTCGTTAACTAGTCCATTGAGATGCTCGACCAATAGAACCAATTTGTCCAGGATCAGAGGTAAAATCTCTATTGCACTTCGAATAGTTGAGGCAATTTGACCTACGCCGTATACAAATTGAGCAACAGCATATAGTCCCGCTATGATACTCATTTTCTAAGTTTTAAATAGTTTCAAGTACACGTGGTTTGATATCTATGTTGTACTGAATATTCCTGTGTTTGATGTGGAATTTTCCGTGTTAAGGTCGCTTTAATAGTTTAATTGTTGAAAGAAAGTTTACATCACAAATGAAAACTCTAGGGTCGGCACACTAATATTATGAAATGTTGATATAAAATATTTTACAGGGCTTTTTAACGAAGAGAAGAAACATTACTTAGAGCTCCGCATCGAGATGCAGGTGTCATAGTAGTCAAATTTTCCGTCTGTAATGTTCCGTCTATGTAGTAGTCAGGGCTAGGAGTATAGGTAAATATTTGAGTAGAAAAAAACCCGGAATGTAGTAGTCGTAGTAGTTAGTAGCCAGGGTAGTAGTAGTCAGGGCTAGGAGTATAGGTAGTAGTCAGGGCTAGGAGTATAGGTAAATATTTGAGTAGAAAAAAACCCGGAATGTAGTAGTCGTAGTAGTTAGTAGCCAGGGTAGTAGTAGTCAGGGCTAGGAGTATAGGTAAATATTTGAGTAGAAAAACGGAATCATTCAATTAGTAGTAGTCAGGTCTAGGAGTAGTAGTAGTCAAAAAACGGAATGTAGTAGTCGTAGTAGTAGTCAGGCTACTGTAAAAGAACTTGAAATACAACATAGTTTTTCGTTTTATACTTTTATTTGCAATTTATTTACAAGTATTTACGTACAAATGATCTTAAATATAAATTATTCAATGTCAGATGATTTCACCCAGCTATTAAACTTGGTTGGATAAAGAGTCCACTTTAGGAAATAGTGTCTATTTTGTCCTTTGTCAAATTGAGAGTACTTTTTCTAGGTCCACTTTCTTGCAAAACTGTAAGCGCGTAAATATCACCAATGGTTCGTAGTTATCCTATATCTTTAGTGTAAGAGGCGGGATAGTTCTCTCTACGACACTCTCTATCCTGGTAGTATTTGTATATCTTCTAGTTCCGTTGAAATTGAGGCATTAGTCGGCGAAGCTGAATGTACTACATTGTTGCAGTGGCATTGTATCGCATTCGGTCTCAGATCCTCTGTATTATGGGCGGAGTTGTGTTCGTTAACTAGTCCATTGAGATGCTCGACCAATAGAACCAATTTGTCCAGGATCAGAGGTAAAATCTCTATTGCACTTCGAATAGTTGAGGCAATTTGACCTACGCCGTATACAAATTGAGCAACAGCATATAGTCCCGCTATGATACTCATTTTCTAAGTTTTAAATAGTTTCAAGTACACGTGGTTTGATATCTATGTTGTACTGAATATTCCTGTGTTTGATGTGGAATTTTCCGTGTTAAGGTCGCTTTAATAGTTTAATTGTTGAAAGAAAGTTTACATCACAAATGAAAACTCTAGGGTCGGCACACTAATATTATGAAATGTTGATATAAAATATTTTACAGGGCTTTTTAACGAGGAGAAGAAACATTACTTAGAGCTCCGCATCGAGATGCAGGTGTCATAGTAGTCAAATTTTCCGTCTGTAATATTCCGTCTATCTGTCCGTAGTAGTCAGGGCTAGGAGTATAGGTAAATATTTGAGTAGAAAAAAACCGGAATGTAGTAGTCGTAGTAGTAGTCTGGCTACTGTAAAAGAACTTGAAATACAACAGTTTTTCGTTTTATACTTTTATTTGCAATTTATTTACAAGTTTTTACGTACAAATGATCTTAAATATAAATTATTCAATTTCAGATGATTTCACCCAGCTATTAAACTTGGTTGGATAAAGATTCCACTTTAGGAAATAGTGTCTATTTTGTCCTTTGTCAAATTGAGAGTACTTTTTCTAGGTCCACTTTCTTGCAAAACTGTAAGCGCGTAAATATCACCAATGGTTCGTAGTTATCCTATATCTTTAGTGTAAGAGGCGGGATAGTTCTCTCTACGACACTCTCTATCCTGGTAGTATTTGTATATCTTCTAGTTCCGTTGAAATTGAGGCATTAGTCGGCGAAGCTGAATGTACTACATTGTTGCAGTGGCATTGTATCGCATTCGGTCTCAGATCCTCTGTATTATGGGCGGAGTTGTGTTCGTTAACTAGTCCCTTGAGATGCTCGACCAATAGAATCGATTTGTCCAGGATCAGAGGTAAAATCTCTATTGCACTGCGAATAGTTGAGGCAATTTGACCTACGCCGTATACAAATTGAGCAACAGCATATAGTCCCGCTATGATACTCATTTTCTAAGTTTTAAATAGTTTCAAGTACACGTGGTTTGATATCTATGTTGTACTGAATATTCCTGTGTTTGATGTGGAATTTTCCGTGTTAAGGTCGCTTTAATAGTTTAATTGTTGAAAGAAAGTTTACATCACAAATGAAAACTCTAGGGTCGGCACACTAATATTATGAAATGTTGATATAAAATATTTTACAGGGCTTTTTAACGAGGAGAAGAAACATTACTTAGAGCTCCGCATCGAGATGCAGGTGTCATAGTAGTCAAATTTTCCGTCTGTAATGTTCCGTCTATGTAGTAGTAGTAGTCAGGGCTAGGAGTATAGGTAAATATTTGAGTAGAAAAAAACCCGGAATGTAACGGAATCATTCAATTAGTAGTAGTCAGGTCTAGGAGTAGTAGTAGTCAAAAAACGGAATGTAGTAGTCGTAGTAGTAGTCAGGCTACTGTAAAAGAACTTGAAATACAACATAGTTTTTCGTTTTATACTTTTATTTGCAATTTATTTACAAGTATTTACGTACAAATGATCTTAAATATAAATTATTCAATGTCAGATGATTTCACCCAGCTATTAAACTTGGTTGGATAAAGAGTCCACTTTAGGAAATAGTGTCTATTTTGTCCTTTGTCAAATTGAGAGTACTTTTTCTAGGTCCACTTTCTTGCAAAACTGTAAGCGCGTAAATATCACCAATGGTTCGTAGTTATCCTATATCTTTAGTGTAAGAGGCGGGATAGTTCTCTCTACGACACTCTCTATCCTGGTAGTATTTGTATATCTTCTAGTTCCGTTGAAATTGAGGCATTAGTCGGCGAAGCTGAATGTACTACATTGTTGCAGTGGCATTGTATCGCATTCGGTCTCAGATCCTCTGTATTATGGGCGGAGTTGTGTTCGTTAACTAGTCCATTGAGATGCTCGACCAATAGAACCAATTTGTCCAGGATCAGAGGTAAAATCTCTATTGCACTTCGAATAGTTGAGGCAATTTGACCTACGCCGTATACAAATTGAGCAACAGCATATAGTCCCGCTATGATACTCATTTTCTAAGTTTTAAATAGTTTCAAGTACACGTGGTTTGATATCTATGTTGTACTGAATATTCCTGTGTTTGATGTGGAATTTTCCGTGTTAAGGTCGCTTTAATAGTTTAATTGTTGAAAGAAAGTTTACATCACAAATGAAAACTCTAGGGTCGGCACACTAATATTATGAAATGTTGATATAAAATATTTTACAGGGCTTTTTAACGAGGAGAAGAAACATTACTTAGAGCTCCGCATCGAGATGCAGGTGTCATAGTAGTCAAATTTTCCGTCTGTAATATTCCGTCTATCTGTCCGTAGTAGTAGTCAGGGCTAGGAGTATAGGTAAATATTTGAGTAGAAAAACGGAATCATTCAATTAGTAGTAGTCAGGTCTAGGAGTAGTAGTAGTCAAAAAACGGAATGTAGTAGTCGTAGTAGTAGTCAGGCTACTGTAAAAGAACTTGAAATACAACATAGTTTTTCGTTTTATACTTTTATTTGCAATTTATTTACAAGTATTTACGTACAAATGATCTTAAATATAAATTATTCAATGTCAGATGATTTCACCCAGCTATTAAACTTGGTTGGATAAAGAGTCCACTTTAGGAAATAGTGTCTATTTTGTCCTTTGTCAAATTGAGAGTACTTTTTCTAGGTCCACTTTCTTGCAAAACTGTAAGCGCGTAAATATCACCAATGGTTCGTAGTTATCCTATATCTTTAGTGTAAGAGGCGGGATAGTTCTCTCTACGACACTCTCTATCCTGGTAGTATTTGTATATCTTCTAGTTCCGTTGAAATTGAGGCATTAGTCGGCGAAGCTGAATGTACTACATTGTTGCAGTGGCATTGTATCGCATTCGGTCTCAGATCCTCTGTATTATGGGCGGAGTTGTGTTCGTTAACTAGTCCATTGAGATGCTCGACCAATAGAACCAATTTGTCCAGGATCAGAGGTAAAATCTCTATTGCACTTCGAATAGTTGAGGCAATTTGACCTACGCCGTATACAAATTGAGCAACAGCATATAGTCCCGCTATGATACTCATTTTCTAAGTTTTAAATAGTTTCAAGTACACGTGGTTTGATATCTATGTTGTACTGAATATTCCTGTGTTTGATGTGGAATTTTCCGTGTTAAGGTCGCTTTAATAGTTTAATTGTTGAAAGAAAGTTTACATCACAAATGAAAACTCTAGGGTCGGCACACTAATATTATGAAATGTTGATATAAAATATTTTACAGGGCTTTTTAACGAAGAGAAGAAACATTACTTAGAGCTCCGCATCGAGATGCAGGTGTCATAGTAGTCAAATTTTCCGTCTGTAATGTTCCGTCTATGTAGTAGTCAGGGCTAGGAGTATAGGTAAATATTTGAGTAGAAAAAAACCCGGAATGTAGTAGTCGTAGTAGTTAGTAGCCAGGGTAGTAGTAGTCAGGGCTAGGAGTATAGGTAAATATTTGAGTAGAAAAACGGAATCATTCAATTAGTAGTAGTCAGGTCTAGGAGTAGTAGTAGTCAAAAAACGGAATGTAGTAGTCGTAGTAGTAGTCAGGCTACTGTAAAAGAACTTGAAATACAACATAGTTTTTCGTTTTATACTTTTATTTGCAATTTATTTACAAGTATTTACGTACAAATGATCTTAAATATAAATTATTCAATGTCAGATGATTTCACCCAGCTATTAAACTTGGTTGGATAAAGAGTCCACTTTAGGAAATAGTGTCTATTTTGTCCTTTGTCAAATTGAGAGTACTTTTTCTAGGTCCACTTTCTTGCAAAACTGTAAGCGCGTAAATATCACCAATGGTTCGTAGTTATCCTATATCTTTAGTGTAAGAGGCGGGATAGTTCTCTCTACGACACTCTCTATCCTGGTAGTATTTGTATATCTTCTAGTTCCGTTGAAATTGAGGCATTAGTCGGCGAAGCTGAATGTACTACATTGTTGCAGTGGCATTGTATCGCATTCGGTCTCAGATCCTCTGTATTATGGGCGGAGTTGTGTTCGTTAACTAGTCCATTGAGATGCTCGACCAATAGAACCAATTTGTCCAGGATCAGAGGTAAAATCTCTATTGCACTTCGAATAGTTGAGGCAATTTGACCTACGCCGTATACAAATTGAGCAACAGCATATAGTCCCGCTATGATACTCATTTTCTAAGTTTTAAATAGTTTCAAGTACACGTGGTTTGATATCTATGTTGTACTGAATATTCCTGTGTTTGATGTGGAATTTTCCGTGTTAAGGTCGCTTTAATAGTTTAATTGTTGAAAGAAAGTTTACATCACAAATGAAAACTCTAGGGTCGGCACACTAATATTATGAAATGTTGATATAAAATATTTTACAGGGCTTTTTAACGAGGAGAAGAAACATTACTTAGAGCTCCGCATCGAGATGCAGGTGTCATAGTAGTCAAATTTTCCGTCTGTAATATTCCGTCTATCTGTCCGTAGTAGTAGTAGTCAGGGCTAGGAGTATAGGTAAATATTTGAGTAGAAAAAAACCGGAATGTAGTAGTCGTAGTAGTAGTCTGGCTACTGTAAAAGAACTTGAAATACAACAGTTTTTCGTTTTATACTTTTATTTGCAATTTATTTACAAGTTTTTACGTACAAATGATCTTAAATATAAATTATTCAATTTCAGATGATTTCACCCAGCTATTAAACTTGGTTGGATAAAGATTCCACTTTAGGAAATAGTGTCTATTTTGTCCTTTGTCAAATTGAGAGTACTTTTTCTAGGTCCACTTTCTTGCAAAACTGTAAGCGCGTAAATATCACCAATGGTTCGTAGTTATCCTATATCTTTAGTGTAAGAGGCGGGATAGTTCTCTCTACGACACTCTCTATCCTGGTAGTATTTGTATATCTTCTAGTTCCGTTGAAATTGAGGCATTAGTCGGCGAAGCTGAATGTACTACATTGTTGCAGTGGCATTGTATCGCATTCGGTCTCAGATCCTCTGTATTATGGGCGGAGTTGTGTTCGTTAACTAGTCCCTTGAGATGCTCGACCAATAGAATCGATTTGTCCAGGATCAGAGGTAAAATCTCTATTGCACTGCGAATAGTTGAGGCAATTTGACCTACGCCGTATACAAATTGAGCAACAGCATATAGTCCCGCTATGATACTCATTTTCTAAGTTTTAAATAGTTTCAAGTACACGTGGTTTGATATCTATGTTGTACTGAATATTCCTGTGTTTGATGTGGAATTTTCCGTTTTAAGGTCGCTTTAATAGTTTAATTGTTGAAAGAAAGTTTACATCACAAATGAAAACTCTAGGGTCGGCACACTAATATTATGAAATGTTGATATAAAATATTTTACAGGGCTTTTTAACGAGGAGAAGAAACATTACTTAGAGCTCCGCATCGAGATGCAGGTGTCATAGTAGTCAAATTTTCCGTCTGTAATGTTCCGTCTATGTAGTAGTCAGGGCTAGGAGTATAGGTAAATATTTGAGTAGAAAAAAACCCGGAATGTAACGGAATCATTCAATTAGTAGTAGTCAGGTCTAGGAGTAGTAGTAGTCAAAAAACGGAATGTAGTAGTCGTAGTAGTAGTCAGGCTACTGTAAAAGAACTTGAAATACAACATAGTTTTTCGTTTTATACTTTTATTTGCAATTTATTTACAAGTATTTACGTACAAATGATCTTAAATATAAATTATTCAATGTCAGATGATTTCACCCAGCTATTAAACTTGGTTGGATAAAGAGTCCACTTTAGGAAATAGTGTCTATTTTGTCCTTTGTCAAATTGAGAGTACTTTTTCTAGGTCCACTTTCTTGCAAAACTGTAAGCGCGTAAATATCACCAATGGTTCGTAGTTATCCTATATCTTTAGTGTAAGAGGCGGGATAGTTCTCTCTACGACACTCTCTATCCTGGTAGTATTTGTATATCTTCTAGTTCCGTTGAAATTGAGGCATTAGTCGGCGAAGCTGAATGTACTACATTGTTGCAGTGGCATTGTATCGCATTCGGTCTCAGATCCTCTGTATTATGGGCGGAGTTGTGTTCGTTAACTAGTCCATTGAGATGCTCGACCAATAGAACCAATTTGTCCAGGATCAGAGGTAAAATCTCTATTGCACTTCGAATAGTTGAGGCAATTTGACCTACGCCGTATACAAATTGAGCAACAGCATATAGTCCCGCTATGATACTCATTTTCTAAGTTTTAAATAGTTTCAAGTACACGTGGTTTGATATCTATGTTGTACTGAATATTCCTGTGTTTGATGTGGAATTTTCCGTGTTAAGGTCGCTTTAATAGTTTAATTGTTGAAAGAAAGTTTACATCACAAATGAAAACTCTAGGGTCGGCACACTAATATTATGAAATGTTGATATAAAATATTTTACAGGGCTTTTTAACGAGGAGAAGAAACATTACTTAGAGCTCCGCATCGAGATGCAGGTGTCATAGTAGTCAAATTTTCCGTCTGTAATATTCCGTCTATCTGTCCGTAGTAGTAGTAGTCAGGGCTAGGAGTATAGGTAAATATTTGAGTAGAAAAACGGAATCATTCAATTAGTAGTAGTCAGGTCTAGGAGTAGTAGTAGTCAAAAAACGGAATGTAGTAGTCGTAGTAGTAGTCAGGCTACTGTAAAAGAACTTGAAATACAACATAGTTTTTCGTTTTATACTTTTATTTGCAATTTATTTACAAGTATTTACGTACAAATGATCTTAAATATAAATTATTCAATGTCAGATGATTTCACCCAGCTATTAAACTTGGTTGGATAAAGAGTCCACTTTAGGAAATAGTGTCTATTTTGTCCTTTGTCAAATTGAGAGTACTTTTTCTAGGTCCACTTTCTTGCAAAACTGTAAGCGCGTAAATATCACCAATGGTTCGTAGTTATCCTATATCTTTAGTGTAAGAGGCGGGATAGTTCTCTCTACGACACTCTCTATCCTGGTAGTATTTGTATATCTTCTAGTTCCGTTGAAATTGAGGCATTAGTCGGCGAAGCTGAATGTACTACATTGTTGCAGTGGCATTGTATCGCATTCGGTCTCAGATCCTCTGTATTATGGGCGGAGTTGTGTTCGTTAACTAGTCCATTGAGATGCTCGACCAATAGAACCAATTTGTCCAGGATCAGAGGTAAAATCTCTATTGCACTTCGAATAGTTGAGGCAATTTGACCTACGCCGTATACAAATTGAGCAACAGCATATAGTCCCGCTATGATACTCATTTTCTAAGTTTTAAATAGTTTCAAGTACACGTGGTTTGATATCTATGTTGTACTGAATATTCCTGTGTTTGATGTGGAATTTTCCGTGTTAAGGTCGCTTTAATAGTTTAATTGTTGAAAGAAAGTTTACATCACAAATGAAAACTCTAGGGTCGGCACACTAATATTATGAAATGTTGATATAAAATATTTTACAGGGCTTTTTAACGAAGAGAAGAAACATTACTTAGAGCTCCGCATCGAGATGCAGGTGTCATAGTAGTCAAATTTTCCGTCTGTAATGTTCCGTCTATGTAGTAGTCAGGGCTAGGAGTATAGGTAAATATTTGAGTAGAAAAAAACCCGGAATGTAGTAGTCGTAGTAGTTAGTAGCCAGGGTAGTAGTAGTCAGGGCTAGGAGTATAGGTAAATATTTGAGTAGAAAAACGGAATCATTCAATTAGTAGTAGTCAGGTCTAGGAGTAGTAGTAGTCAAAAAACGGAATGTAGTAGTCGTAGTAGTAGTCAGGCTACTGTAAAAGAACTTGAAATACAACATAGTTTTTCGTTTTATACTTTTATTTGCAATTTATTTACAAGTATTTACGTACAAATGATCTTAAATATAAATTATTCAATGTCAGATGATTTCACCCAGCTATTAAACTTGGTTGGATAAAGAGTCCACTTTAGGAAATAGTGTCTATTTTGTCCTTTGTCAAATTGAGAGTACTTTTTCTAGGTCCACTTTCTTGCAAAACTGTAAGCGCGTAAATATCACCAATGGTTCGTAGTTATCCTATATCTTTAGTGTAAGAGGCGGGATAGTTCTCTCTACGACACTCTCTATCCTGGTAGTATTTGTATATCTTCTAGTTCCGTTGAAATTGAGGCATTAGTCGGCGAAGCTGAATGTACTACATTGTTGCAGTGGCATTGTATCGCATTCGGTCTCAGATCCTCTGTATTATGGGCGGAGTTGTGTTCGTTAACTAGTCCATTGAGATGCTCGACCAATAGAACCAATTTGTCCAGGATCAGAGGTAAAATCTCTATTGCACTTCGAATAGTTGAGGCAATTTGACCTACGCCGTATACAAATTGAGCAACAGCATATAGTCCCGCTATGATACTCATTTTCTAAGTTTTAAATAGTTTCAAGTACACGTGGTTTGATATCTATGTTGTACTGAATATTCCTGTGTTTGATGTGGAATTTTCCGTGTTAAGGTCGCTTTAATAGTTTAATTGTTGAAAGAAAGTTTACATCACAAATGAAAACTCTAGGGTCGGCACACTAATATTATGAAATGTTGATATAAAATATTTTACAGGGCTTTTTAACGAAGAGAAGAAACATTACTTAGAGCTCCGCATCGAGATGCAGGTGTCATAGTAGTCAAATTTTCCGTCTGTAATGTTCCGTCTATGTAGTAGTCAGGGCTAGGAGTATAGGTAAATATTTGAGTAGAAAAAAACCCGGAATGTAGTAGTCGTAGTAGTTAGTAGCCAGGGTAGTAGTAGTCAGGGCTAGGAGTATAGGTAAATATTTGAGTAGAAAAACGGAATCATTCAATTAGTAGTAGTCAGGTCTAGGAGTAGTAGTAGTCAAAAAACGGAATGTAGTAGTCGTAGTAGTAGTCAGGCTACTGTAAAAGAACTTGAAATACAACATAGTTTTTCGTTTTATACTTTTATTTGCAATTTATTTACAAGTATTTACGTACAAATGATCTTAAATATAAATTATTCAATGTCAGATGATTTCACCCAGCTATTAAACTTGGTTGGATAAAGAGTCCACTTTAGGAAATAGTGTCTATTTTGTCCTTTGTCAAATTGAGAGTACTTTTTCTAGGTCCACTTTCTTGCAAAACTGTAAGCGCGTAAATATCACCAATGGTTCGTAGTTATCCTATATCTTTAGTGTAAGAGGCGGGATAGTTCTCTCTACGACACTCTCTATCCTGGTAGTATTTGTATATCTTCTAGTTCCGTTGAAATTGAGGCATTAGTCGGCGAAGCTGAATGTACTACATTGTTGCAGTGGCATTGTATCGCATTCGGTCTCAGATCCTCTGTATTATGGGCGGAGTTGTGTTCGTTAACTAGTCCATTGAGATGCTCGACCAATAGAACCAATTTGTCCAGGATCAGAGGTAAAATCTCTATTGCACTTCGAATAGTTGAGGCAATTTGACCTACGCCGTATACAAATTGAGCAACAGCATATAGTCCCGCTATGATACTCATTTTCTAAGTTTTAAATAGTTTCAAGTACACGTGGTTTGATATCTATGTTGTACTGAATATTCCTGTGTTTGATGTGGAATTTTCCGTGTTAAGGTCGCTTTAATAGTTTAATTGTTGAAAG
The DNA here is from genome assembly GCA_963576725.1 of Azorinus chamasolen. Taxonomy (NCBI): domain Eukaryota; kingdom Metazoa; phylum Mollusca; class Bivalvia; order Cardiida; family Solecurtidae; genus Azorinus; species Azorinus chamasolen. The sequence goes on along the minus strand of OY755238.1, from coordinate 36,278,554 downwards.
AAAGTTTACATCACAAATGAAAACTCTAGGGTCGGCACACTAATATTATGAAATGTTGATATAAAATATTTTACAGGGCTTTTTAACGAAGAGAAGAAACATTACTTAGAGCTCCGCATCGAGATGCAGGTGTCATAGTAGTCAAATTTTCCGTCTGTAATGTTCCGTCTATGTAGTAGTCAGGGCTAGGAGTATAGGTAAATATTTGAGTAGAAAAAAACCCGGAATGTAGTAGTCGTAGTAGTTAGTAGCCAGGGTAGTAGTAGTCAGGGCTAGGAGTATAGGTAAATATTTGAGTAGAAAAACGGAATCATTCAATTAGTAGTAGTCAGGTCTAGGAGTAGTAGTAGTCAAAAAACGGAATGTAGTAGTCGTAGTAGTAGTCAGGCTACTGTAAAAGAACTTGAAATACAACATAGTTTTTCGTTTTATACTTTTATTTGCAATTTATTTACAAGTATTTACGTACAAATGATCTTAAATATAAATTATTCAATGTCAGATGATTTCACCCAGCTATTAAACTTGGTTGGATAAAGAGTCCACTTTAGGAAATAGTGTCTATTTTGTCCTTTGTCAAATTGAGAGTACTTTTTCTAGGTCCACTTTCTTGCAAAACTGTAAGCGCGTAAATATCACCAATGGTTCGTAGTTATCCTATATCTTTAGTGTAAGAGGCGGGATAGTTCTCTCTACGACACTCTCTATCCTGGTAGTATTTGTATATCTTCTAGTTCCGTTGAAATTGAGGCATTAGTCGGCGAAGCTGAATGTACTACATTGTTGCAGTGGCATTGTATCGCATTCGGTCTCAGATCCTCTGTATTATGGGCGGAGTTGTGTTCGTTAACTAGTCCATTGAGATGCTCGACCAATAGAACCAATTTGTCCAGGATCAGAGGTAAAATCTCTATTGCACTTCGAATAGTTGAGGCAATTTGACCTACGCCGTATACAAATTGAGCAACAGCATATAGTCCCGCTATGATACTCATTTTCTAAGTTTTAAATAGTTTCAAGTACACGTGGTTTGATATCTATGTTGTACTGAATATTCCTGTGTTTGATGTGGAATTTTCCGTGTTAAGGTCGCTTTAATAGTTTAATTGTTGAAAGAAAGTTTACATCACAAATGAAAACTCTAGGGTCGGCACACTAATATTATGAAATGTTGATATAAAATATTTTACAGGGCTTTTTAACGAAGAGAAGAAACATTACTTAGAGCTCCGCATCGAGATGCAGGTGTCATAGTAGTCAAATTTTCCGTCTGTAATGTTCCGTCTATGTAGTAGTCAGGGCTAGGAGTATAGGTAAATATTTGAGTAGAAAAAAACCCGGAATGTAGTAGTCGTAGTAGTTAGTAGCCAGGGTAGTAGTCAGGGCTAGGAGTATAGGTAAATATTTGAGTAGAAAAACGGAATCATTCAATTAGTAGTAGTCAGGTCTAGGAGTAGTAGTAGTCAAAAAACGGAATGTAGTAGTCGTAGTAGTAGTCAGGCTACTGTAAAAGAACTTGAAATACAACATAGTTTTTCGTTTTATACTTTTATTTGCAATTTATTTACAAGTATTTACGTACAAATGATCTTAAATATAAATTATTCAATGTCAGATGATTTCACCCAGCTATTAAACTTGGTTGGATAAAGAGTCCACTTTAGGAAATAGTGTCTATTTTGTCCTTTGTCAAATTGAGAGTACTTTTTCTAGGTCCACTTTCTTGCAAAACTGTAAGCGCGTAAATATCACCAATGGTTCGTAGTTATCCTATATCTTTAGTGTAAGAGGCGGGATAGTTCTCTCTACGACACTCTCTATCCTGGTAGTATTTGTATATCTTCTAGTTCCGTTGAAATTGAGGCATTAGTCGGCGAAGCTGAATGTACTACATTGTTGCAGTGGCATTGTATCGCATTCGGTCTCAGATCCTCTGTATTATGGGCGGAGTTGTGTTCGTTAACTAGTCCATTGAGATGCTCGACCAATAGAACCAATTTGTCCAGGATCAGAGGTAAAATCTCTATTGCACTTCGAATAGTTGAGGCAATTTGACCTACGCCGTATACAAATTGAGCAACAGCATATAGTCCCGCTATGATACTCATTTTCTAAGTTTTAAATAGTTTCAAGTACACGTGGTTTGATATCTATGTTGTACTGAATATTCCTGTGTTTGATGTGGAATTTTCCGTGTTAAGGTCGCTTTAATAGTTTAATTGTTGAAAGAAAGTTTACATCACAAATGAAAACTCTAGGGTCGGCACACTAATATTATGAAATGTTGATATAAAATATTTTACAGGGCTTTTTAACGAAGAGAAGAAACATTACTTAGAGCTCCGCATCGAGATGCAGGTGTCATAGTAGTCAAATTTTCCGTCTGTAATGTTCCGTCTATGTAGTAGTCAGGGCTAGGAGTATAGGTAAATATTTGAGTAGAAAAAAACCCGGAATGTAGTAGTCGTAGTAGTTAGTAGCCAGGGTAGTAGTAGTCAGGGCTAGGAGTATAGGTAAATATTTGAGTAGAAAAACGGAATCATTCAATTAGTAGTAGTCAGGTCTAGGAGTAGTAGTAGTCAAAAAACGGAATGTAGTAGTCGTAGTAGTAGTCAGGCTACTGTAAAAGAACTTGAAATACAACATAGTTTTTCGTTTTATACTTTTATTTGCAATTTATTTACAAGTATTTACGTACAAATGATCTTAAATATAAATTATTCAATGTCAGATGATTTCACCCAGCTATTAAACTTGGTTGGATAAAGAGTCCACTTTAGGAAATAGTGTCTATTTTGTCCTTTGTCAAATTGAGAGTACTTTTTCTAGGTCCACTTTCTTGCAAAACTGTAAGCGCGTAAATATCACCAATGGTTCGTAGTTATCCTATATCTTTAGTGTAAGAGGCGGGATAGTTCTCTCTACGACACTCTCTATCCTGGTAGTATTTGTATATCTTCTAGTTCCGTTGAAATTGAGGCATTAGTCGGCGAAGCTGAATGTACTACATTGTTGCAGTGGCATTGTATCGCATTCGGTCTCAGATCCTCTGTATTATGGGCGGAGTTGTGTTCGTTAACTAGTCCATTGAGATGCTCGACCAATAGAACCAATTTGTCCAGGATCAGAGGTAAAATCTCTATTGCACTTCGAATAGTTGAGGCAATTTGACCTACGCCGTATACAAATTGAGCAACAGCATATAGTCCCGCTATGATACTCATTTTCTAAGTTTTAAATAGTTTCAAGTACACGTGGTTTGATATCTATGTTGTACTGAATATTCCTGTGTTTGATGTGGAATTTTCCGTGTTAAGGTCGCTTTAATAGTTTAATTGTTGAAAGAAAGTTTACATCACAAATGAAAACTCTAGGGTCGGCACACTAATATTATGAAATGTTGATATAAAATATTTTACAGGGCTTTTTAACGAAGAGAAGAAACATTACTTAGAGCTCCGCATCGAGATGCAGGTGTCATAGTAGTCAAATTTTCCGTCTGTAATGTTCCGTCTATGTAGTAGTCAGGGCTAGGAGTATAGGTAAATATTTGAGTAGAAAAAAACCCGGAATGTAGTAGTCGTAGTAGTTAGTAGCCAGGGTAGTAGTAGTCAGGGCTAGGAGTATAGGTAAATATTTGAGTAGAAAAACGGAATCATTCAATTAGTAGTAGTCAGGTCTAGGAGTAGTAGTAGTCAAAAAACGGAATGTAGTAGTCGTAGTAGTAGTCAGGCTACTGTAAAAGAACTTGAAATACAACATAGTTTTTCGTTTTATACTTTTATTTGCAATTTATTTACAAGTATTTACGTACAAATGATCTTAAATATAAATTATTCAATGTCAGATGATTTCACCCAGCTATTAAACTTGGTTGGATAAAGAGTCCACTTTAGGAAATAGTGTCTATTTTGTCCTTTGTCAAATTGAGAGTACTTTTTCTAGGTCCACTTTCTTGCAAAACTGTAAGCGCGTAAATATCACCAATGGTTCGTAGTTATCCTATATCTTTAGTGTAAGAGGCGGGATAGTTCTCTCTACGACACTCTCTATCCTGGTAGTATTTGTATATCTTCTAGTTCCGTTGAAATTGAGGCATTAGTCGGCGAAGCTGAATGTACTACATTGTTGCAGTGGCATTGTATCGCATTCGGTCTCAGATCCTCTGTATTATGGGCGGAGTTGTGTTCGTTAACTAGTCCATTGAGATGCTCGACCAATAGAACCAATTTGTCCAGGATCAGAGGTAAAATCTCTATTGCACTTCGAATAGTTGAGGCAATTTGACCTACGCCGTATACAAATTGAGCAACAGCATATAGTCCCGCTATGATACTCATTTTCTAAGTTTTAAATAGTTTCAAGTACACGTGGTTTGATATCTATGTTGTACTGAATATTCCTGTGTTTGATGTGGAATTTTCCGTGTTAAGGTCGCTTTAATAGTTTAATTGTTGAAAGAAAGTTTACATCACAAATGAAAACTCTAGGGTCGGCACACTAATATTATGAAATGTTGATATAAAATATTTTACAGGGCTTTTTAACGAAGAGAAGAAACATTACTTAGAGCTCCGCATCGAGATGCAGGTGTCATAGTAGTCAAATTTTCCGTCTGTAATGTTCCGTCTATGTAGTAGTCAGGGCTAGGAGTATAGGTAAATATTTGAGTAGAAAAAAACCCGGAATGTAGTAGTCGTAGTAGTTAGTAGCCAGGGTAGTAGTAGTCAGGGCTAGGAGTATAGGTAAATATTTGAGTAGAAAAACGGAATCATTCAATTAGTAGTAGTCAGGTCTAGGAGTAGTAGTAGTCAAAAAACGGAATGTAGTAGTCGTAGTAGTAGTCAGGCTACTGTAAAAGAACTTGAAATACAACATAGTTTTTCGTTTTATACTTTTATTTGCAATTTATTTACAAGTATTTACGTACAAATGATCTTAAATATAAATTATTCAATGTCAGATGATTTCACCCAGCTATTAAACTTGGTTGGATAAAGAGTCCACTTTAGGAAATAGTGTCTATTTTGTCCTTTGTCAAATTGAGAGTACTTTTTCTAGGTCCACTTTCTTGCAAAACTGTAAGCGCGTAAATATCACCAATGGTTCGTAGTTATCCTATATCTTTAGTGTAAGAGGCGGGATAGTTCTCTCTACGACACTCTCTATCCTGGTAGTATTTGTATATCTTCTAGTTCCGTTGAAATTGAGGCATTAGTCGGCGAAGCTGAATGTACTACATTGTTGCAGTGGCATTGTATCGCATTCGGTCTCAGATCCTCTGTATTATGGGCGGAGTTGTGTTCGTTAACTAGTCCATTGAGATGCTCGACCAATAGAACCAATTTGTCCAGGATCAGAGGTAAAATCTCTATTGCACTTCGAATAGTTGAGGCAATTTGACCTACGCCGTATACAAATTGAGCAACAGCATATAGTCCCGCTATGATACTCATTTTCTAAGTTTTAAATAGTTTCAAGTACACGTGGTTTGATATCTATGTTGTACTGAATATTCCTGTGTTTGATGTGGAATTTTCCGTGTTAAGGTCGCTTTAATAGTTTAATTGTTGAAAGAAAGTTTACATCACAAATGAAAACTCTAGGGTCGGCACACTAATATTATGAAATGTTGATATAAAATATTTTACAGGGCTTTTTAACGAAGAGAAGAAACATTACTTAGAGCTCCGCATCGAGATGCAGGTGTCATAGTAGTCAAATTTTCCGTCTGTAATGTTCCGTCTATGTAGTAGTCAGGGCTAGGAGTATAGGTAAATATTTGAGTAGAAAAAAACCCGGAATGTAGTAGTCGTAGTAGTTAGTAGCCAGGGTAGTAGTAGTCAGGGCTAGGAGTATAGGTAAATATTTGAGTAGAAAAACGGAATCATTCAATTAGTAGTAGTCAGGTCTAGGAGTAGTAGTAGTCAAAAAACGGAATGTAGTAGTCGTAGTAGTAGTCAGGCTACTGTAAAAGAACTTGAAATACAACATAGTTTTTCGTTTTATACTTTTATTTGCAATTTATTTACAAGTATTTACGTACAAATGATCTTAAATATAAATTATTCAATGTCAGATGATTTCACCCAGCTATTAAACTTGGTTGGATAAAGAGTCCACTTTAGGAAATAGTGTCTATTTTGTCCTTTGTCAAATTGAGAGTACTTTTTCTAGGTCCACTTTCTTGCAAAACTGTAAGCGCGTAAATATCACCAATGGTTCGTAGTTATCCTATATCTTTAGTGTAAGAGGCGGGATAGTTCTCTCTACGACACTCTCTATCCTGGTAGTATTTGTATATCTTCTAGTTCCGTTGAAATTGAGGCATTAGTCGGCGAAGCTGAATGTACTACATTGTTGCAGTGGCATTGTATCGCATTCGGTCTCAGATCCTCTGTATTATGGGCGGAGTTGTGTTCGTTAACTAGTCCATTGAGATGCTCGACCAATAGAACCAATTTGTCCAGGATCAGAGGTAAAATCTCTATTGCACTTCGAATAGTTGAGGCAATTTGACCTACGCCGTATACAAATTGAGCAACAGCATATAGTCCCGCTATGATACTCATTTTCTAAGTTTTAAATAGTTTCAAGTACACGTGGTTTGATATCTATGTTGTACTGAATATTCCTGTGTTTGATGTGGAATTTTCCGTGTTAAGGTCGCTTTAATAGTTTAATTGTTGAAAGAAAGTTTACATCACAAATGAAAACTCTAGGGTCGGCACACTAATATTATGAAATGTTGATATAAAATATTTTACAGGGCTTTTTAACGAAGAGAAGAAACATTACTTAGAGCTCCGCATCGAGATGCAGGTGTCATAGTAGTCAAATTTTCCGTCTGTAATGTTCCGTCTATGTAGTAGTCAGGGCTAGGAGTATAGGTAAATATTTGAGTAGAAAAAAACCCGGAATGTAGTAGTCGTAGTAGTTAGTAGCCAGGGTAGTAGTAGTCAGGGCTAGGAGTATAGGTAAATATTTGAGTAGAAAAACGGAATCATTCAATTAGTAGTAGTCAGGTCTAGGAGTAGTAGTAGTCAAAAAACGGAATGTAGTAGTCGTAGTAGTAGTCAGGCTACTGTAAAAGAACTTGAAATACAACATAGTTTTTCGTTTTATACTTTTATTTGCAATTTATTTACAAGTATTTACGTACAAATGATCTTAAATATAAATTATTCAATGTCAGATGATTTCACCCAGCTATTAAACTTGGTTGGATAAAGAGTCCACTTTAGGAAATAGTGTCTATTTTGTCCTTTGTCAAATTGAGAGTACTTTTTCTAGGTCCACTTTCTTGCAAAACTGTAAGCGCGTAAATATCACCAATGGTTCGTAGTTATCCTATATCTTTAGTGTAAGAGGCGGGATAGTTCTCTCTACGACACTCTCTATCCTGGTAGTATTTGTATATCTTCTAGTTCCGTTGAAATTGAGGCATTAGTCGGCGAAGCTGAATGTACTACATTGTTGCAGTGGCATTGTATCGCATTCGGTCTCAGATCCTCTGTATTATGGGCGGAGTTGTGTTCGTTAACTAGTCCATTGAGATGCTCGACCAATAGAACCAATTTGTCCAGGATCAGAGGTAAAATCTCTATTGCACTTCGAATAGTTGAGGCAATTTGACCTACGCCGTATACAAATTGAGCAACAGCATATAGTCCCGCTATGATACTCATTTTCTAAGTTTTAAATAGTTTCAAGTACACGTGGTTTGATATCTATGTTGTACTGAATATTCCTGTGTTTGATGTGGAATTTTCCGTGTTAAGGTCGCTTTAATAGTTTAATTGTTGAAAGAAAGTTTACATCACAAATGAAAACTCTAGGGTCGGCACACTAATATTATGAAATGTTGATATAAAATATTTTACAGGGCTTTTTAACGAGGAGAAGAAACATTACTTAGAGCTCCGCATCGAGATGCAGGTGTCATAGTAGTCAAATTTTCCGTCTGTAATATTCCGTCTATCTGTCCGTAGTAGTAGTAGTCAGGGCTAGGAGTATAGGTAAATATTTGAGTAGAAAAACGGAATCATTCAATTAGTAGTAGTCAGGTCTAGGAGTAGTAGTAGTCAAAAAACGGAATGTAGTAGTCGTAGTAGTAGTCAGGCTACTGTAAAAGAACTTGAAATACAACATAGTTTTTCGTTTTATACTTTTATTTGCAATTTATTTACAAGTATTTACGTACAAATGATCTTAAATATAAATTATTCAATGTCAGATGATTTCACCCAGCTATTAAACTTGGTTGGATAAAGAGTCCACTTTAGGAAATAGTGTCTATTTTGTCCTTTGTCAAATTGAGAGTACTTTTTCTAGGTCCACTTTCTTGCAAAACTGTAAGCGCGTAAATATCACCAATGGTTCGTAGTTATCCTATATCTTTAGTGTAAGAGGCGGGATAGTTCTCTCTACGACACTCTCTATCCTGGTAGTATTTGTATATCTTCTAGTTCCGTTGAAATTGAGGCATTAGTCGGCGAAGCTGAATGTACTACATTGTTGCAGTGGCATTGTATCGCATTCGGTCTCAGATCCTCTGTATTATGGGCGGAGTTGTGTTCGTTAACT
>OY755238.1:35513812-35669768 GCA_963576725.1 Azorinus chamasolen | reverse complement strand
GTTGGAGCCGTCTGATCAGGGTCTGCTCTGTATGCCTATAGTGTAATATAGATCTGATTATACAGCTTTTGCCTGAGCCGAAATGTCATGTGTTCATATGCCATTACAAAAAAAATAATGTTATTAATATTCATGACGTCATTATTTCCCACATGAATATTCATCAGGGAAAGGGTTAATATTCATGGTGCCTTAATTTCTTACATGAATACTCACTGGGTAAAGTGTTTACAAATCTGACCAGTACCTACCAAGAAGTTGCCATATTTGATCCGATCCTTATTTAGCTGTTTGTTTTTATTTGTAAAGTGAATTCTCACCACAGCTTTCGTGTGTGTGTGCGTGCGGCGTGCGTGCGTGCGTGCGTGCGTGCGTGCGCGTGCGTGCGTGCGTGCGTGCGTGCGCGCGTGCGCGTGCGCGTGCGTGCGTGTGTGTGCGTGTGTGCGTGCGTGCGCGCGTGCGCGTGTGCGCGTGCGCGCGTACGCGCGTGCGTGCGTGCGTGCGTGCGTGCGTGCGTGCGTGCGTGCGTGCGTGCGTGCGTGTGTGTGTGTGTGTATGTGTGTGTGTGTGTGTGTGTGTGTGTGTGTGTGTGTGTGTGTTTGCGTGTGTGCGTGTGTGCATGTGTGTGTCTGTCAACGACGTGCTTTTACGTACATATTCACCTTGTTGTTTATGACCTTGTAATGGGCAAAACAATCTTTTGGTCCATTGTAACGTGAGAGCATTTCTTCCATAATTTTCTCGTTGTTGATAGAAGTGAATACAGATAAATCCTCGTCAATTTGTCTATAGGATTCGGGACATCCCATATCGCTGAACCACTTCGTCGGATCTGGTTGGGGACAGTTGCACTTTTCATGATATAATGTACCTAAAAATAAAAGTAAATCACTAATCACAAATAAGCTAATATATTCAGAATAATATTTCATCATCACCAACAGACTCTCCAGATCTCACACATGGGACATAGACAAATAGTGTAGACCCAGATTAAAATGCTTATAATGGTCTGTTTTGTTTGCTTGCGGAATTATATATATCTGATATTACATGTTCAGCCATAGCAACAAATCCCTATGTTCGTATAACCTTATAAAAAATCCAGCTAATAAATATTCATTATATCCTTATTTCATACATGAGCGATCACTAGAGACTGTTAAGCACGGAATGGCTGAATACAGTTGAACTTCGATATCTCGAATTCGGATAACTTGAACTTCAGGATAACTCGAACAAAAAGTTCGGTCCTTCATTCGGAGCTTTCAGCATTAATTTAGACCTGCCTTAAGTTGTGGACTTGAGATATCAGTCAGATTATAAATCGGATGATACGAACATCTCGAACTAATTTGTATGGTCACTTGAAGCTCGAGATATGAACCTAGGCATGGAATCATTGAAATAAAATCGGTAAGACTTGGTTGCTAACATCGCAAAGACTTATCAATTCCTACATGTCAACTCTTTCAACCCGATATACACATGACCTGTCATTTGCAAACAGTGTAGACCCAGTTTAGAACATCATTTGTCTGCACTCGTTGTTATTCCAAACCCTCTTTCCTACTGAATGGACTCTATATAAACAATGATGGGTTATTGCACTCTGATGATTCAAGATTTCAAGGGTTATAATCTTGTTTCTGTATGCGATATTGCGAACAGTAAACCCTTATATCGTTCTAGTCTCCTCTTTGTTTCTGACTTAACCTGCACATGGCCATGAACAATATGTACAGTAAACCTGTCAAAAGCGGCCACCAAAAAGATTTTGAATTATAGGCCTGTAAAGCAGGTGGTAGTTTAATAAGTCCAAGCGTAATTATGAAAGCTCCCTGGATTACTTTTGCCCTGCATTAAGCAACCACCTCTTTTTAAGACTTCGATATTCAATAAATGAAGGACCGCTTAAGACAGATTCCACTGTATACAAGTACATAGCTTGGTCTGAATTTCTCCAAACAATCGTGCAATAGAAATCTTGCTAATCTTGTTATTGATTATCGATTTGTTTACAAAATAAATTATTATCTCTGTAATTTTCTAGCATCCTTTTTGTTTCCGATTTAACCCTGTGTAAGATGTATTACCCCGTTCCCTATGGCATATTCATGTGAGAAATAATGACACCATGAATATTAATGAGCTGCATTATTGTAATGGTATATGTAAAACACGAAATGTTTTGGTATTCACAGAAACTGCAGTCATATCTATTATAATTCCATATGCAAACAGAGATCAGTGCGATCTCCACGTCTTGTTACATGTACGACCTCAATTTCAGCACGATTTTAATCAAATGTGATTCATTGCACGCAGAAATGTCCGAAAAACTCCAACTTAGTTTAAGTCGACCGAGTCGCTTCTGACACATGTATACATGTACATGTGTTAACAGTCACGAGTCGCTCCGGAAAATCCCCGGAAATAACTTTGTGGTTGACATAGAAATAACTTTGTGGTTGACATAGATAGTAAGTTTATTTTTCCGTTAGATTTATTGAAGGGGAGTGGAAAACGAACCATATTATGAGATTCATTGTGACTTTCGATGTCATTAGTCCTGAAAATGAACATGTATGTGTCGGTAGCGATCCGGTCGACTAAAGCTAAGTTGGAAATACCGTCTCTGCACAGTAATATTTCTGCCTATGATCGGCATCATGGTCCCTGCTTATAAAGCTTTTAGTTGAGTCTGAGTTTCGTTCTCAAGCTTTTGATTGGTCAGATCTGAGTTCTCAAGCTTTTGATTGACCAATCAAAAACTTGAAAACGAACTCAGACTCAACTAAATTTTTTATAAGCATGGACCCAGATGTGTGTTTTTCAAAGAATGCACATTTCTGCGTATAATGAATACTATTTGATTAAAATCGAGTGGAAGTTGACGTCGTATCAAGACTTGGAATTACTGACACTTGATCGAAAAAGACTATAATTTATTTATAGCAACTAGTACATTAATATACAATGGTATGACTAAAATTTCGATACAATGTTTCGATCAAGTGCCAGTGCGTGGAATGTAGTTGGTGCATTTTTTCTGCCATTTTGGCCAATTTAGTTACACACCTTTACATAGTATTATACTACTCAATTTTTTTCGAAACTTTTTTTCTGTTAAAGTATGACGTCTATATTTGAAAATGTCTGTCAGTAGTATTTATGAAATGGTCACGTGTCTGGCACTTGTGGTTTATACGACAGAAGGTTATAATTCTAAGCGTTGTTCCGAAATCGATTCGGAATGTCGGTTGATTTCCGTTCTTTTCGGTCTCTTAAAATATTGATGGTTTTCTAAGGATTTAGCAATATTCAGACAACGGTAACATCTAGCTAAATAAATAATTTATGTTGGAAAATGGAGTGTAAGCATTATGTTAATGTTATGAATATTTGTACAACTTAGGTATTATTTCACTTCAATACGTAAAAACGGACAGAGTATGGTTTTAATGAAAGGGTTAAAATCATGCAGAAAGCTCCCGTGACGTTCACGCTACATTTAGGATATAGAGGGATATTAACCCTTTCCCTGTTCTGTATTTAGGCCAAATTTCAATACCTGCTGCATATTCATTAACAAAATAGTTATAAAGAAATGTGGAAGGTAGAACATTGCAGACATTTTAGAAAGCAAAGAAATGGATCTATTAAATTCTATTAGCAAACAGAGTATACCCTGATCAGACGGCTCCTCTAGGAGCCGTCTGATCTGGGTCTACTCTGTTTGCAAATGCATGAAAACACGTTTGTATGAGGGAAAGGGTTAATGAAAACTGAAGCGGGCGACAAATTGTGCAGCAGCGAAAGGGTATAACGTAGAGGAAGTGCTAATATCGGTCACCTGTTTAACTCATTCGCTGCTCAAAGTTTGCCGTCTGCAAACTTTGTCGTCTGCTACAAAAACAAATTTCTTCATTTTTGTTTAAAAAACCATTGTCACAGTAACAAACAGATTGAAACCTGATGAGACGCCGAGTTACTGGGCGTCTTATCTGGATCCAAACTGTTTGCAAAGACAATCACTCATCTTCCCACAGTAGGTTTACAGTTACTCTTTCGCTGTCAATGTCGCATCTGTGATTACCTATGCAAACAGTTTGGATCCAGATGAGACGCCGAGTAACTCGGCGTCTCATCAGGATCAAAACTGTTTGTTACTGTGACAATAGGTTTTGAAACAAAAATGAAGAAAAAACTGTAGCAGACGACAAAGTTTGCAGACGACAAACTTTGGCAGCGAAAGAGTTAAATAGGTGACCGAGATTGGCACTCCCCCTACGTTAACACTTTCGCTGCTGCAAAATTTGTCGTCCGCTTCAAATTTCATTGTTTAATATCCCTTTATATTCTTTCAAAGTACCTTAATCACAACATCAAACTATTCGGATCCTGATGAGACGCCGAGGTGTTCCAAATTGTTTGCATGTGTATTCCCAGATTCGTCGTTGCCACCGAAATAGTGAATTTACGAATCTACAAGTGGTTTACTGTAGTTAGCCAAATTAAAATAAAGTGTTGTAAACAACCATTTGCATAACAAACAAAAAAGGAGAAATAAGGCGGGGGGGTGTTAAAAAAAATTCCAGCATGTTGAACTATTTCTCTGTGGAATAATTTTGTAAGAAATAATGAAACCATGCATATGTATTAGCTGCTCTTTTTATAATGACATAATGACAGACCCAAGTCTGACGTCTCATATAAGAACCGTCTGATACTGGTCTAATATGTTTGAAAAGGGATGAAAAGGCTTAAATAATAATATAATTATATGAAGGAAAAGCTAAGGAAGAGGACTCCTAAATACACGATGAAAGGCGCGGGAGCTTTCTGGGGGATTTTAATTGTTTCATTAATTGTTTCATTACAACCATACTCTGTCTATTTTTTACCTATTTAAATCAAATAATATTTAAGTTGATCGACTGCTTATAGCTTGAAGTTTGACAATATATTAGGTGAAATATTGTCTAAAATAATTTGCTCAACAGACTAAAGGTTAAATACACAAAATACATAGTTTTTCCCGTCTTTTGTAAATGGCTGTATGAAAATGTATCTAGCTGGTAACGTCACATCCGCGTTTAACCCTGGTCCCCATACTGTTGTCCTTCTGGGATCAATCGATAATCCACTGTGTCCCTGCTTGACAAACAATAACACCAATATTGAGTGAGAAACAAGTAACATTTGACATCCAACCATCTTGCAATCTTTCCGTGCAAATAGGACAATCTTGTGCTTATAGTTGCTTCCGAGCCAATAACGTGCCACATAAATTAGACTCCCATACTTTTTGTCAATAGGGTTTCGATTAATTCTTTATCTGATGTAGACGCTTTATGGTGCCTTTGCAAACAGGGTAGACCCGTATCATCCTGCATTGCTAACTACTGAGCACGTTTTTAAGTACAGAAAATGTTTGACCGATAAACAAACTATAGACTCAGATCTGCATTGTGTCATAAGCAAAGAGCGTCTCCTATAAGAGCCGTTTGATCTGGATCTACTCTTTTTGAAAATTCATTAAAAGGCATATTTTTTAAGTAAAGGATTAATATCATGGTGCAAATTTTGCGTTTCATCATAATCCAAACTGAGATTATTTATGTTAAATGGGACTCTCCTGAAACGAGCAGTTAATGCAATGAGCATGTGTGTGCTTATAAGCAGGTGACTGCTTAATACAGGTAAAACATTTTATAGAAAGCACCTATAGGAGCGTCCTGTAAAACGTTTGATCTGCATAAAGCAATCATATGCATGCCATGTAGTATATTTTCTCAAAACCTTTATCAGAGCTTCAAATACTAAAATCATCATTTCTCTACCAAACCCTATACTGTAACCACTCTTTAGAATCGTCTCGGAGAGACGATTCTAAAGAGTGGTCACAGTATAGGGTTTGGTAGAGAAATAAAGGAGCTATTCGTGAAATAATTGAAATTTACGCATCTTATCTGAGGCTCTGTTATGACAGATATGCAATAGCTTGTACGGGTTAATCGTAATTGTGCCGGTATGTCCCAATAGTGCACGAAGTGCGTGCCTCCTTGGCACTTGTTATACTTTCTGGCCTAATGCCTAATTACTCCAAGTACACAATCCCCATTCTCCGTGGGTTTGTACAACCGTAGTAGTCAAATTAGACTAAAGAAATAGCAATAGTGAATACTTTATAAACTGCTCCTATAGGAGCACTTTGATCTGGGTCTGCACTGTTTGTCTAAGTATGTCCGAATACTTACGACAATAAGTGTAATGCAAAGTCTTGTAACAAGTCTTGTTTCCTATCAGGCGATATGGACACGAATAACATATAGGCTGGGTCCTAGTCATGGGTACCGTAGCATCCCCCCTAGACTTTTTTCATGGGTACCTAATTGTTCGTTGGAGTCCTCAGAAAACATTTTGAGCATACCTCAAAAAATAAGTTTGTCCCAGCTATGTTTTATTGAACGGTTTCCATGGTAACCCGAGGTAATTTTCTAAACCACCTTGGTTCAGAACATGCGTCATAACCTGCTTTTAGATGCAATAGAAGGACAAAACAAGTACCAAAGTAAAGCAGAGACATATAGCTTGAATATGATATATGCTTTTATTAATATTCATAAATGCAATCTTATGAATATTAATGAGGAGGTAAAAAAGCATTTTTTTTTAGAAAAAGGGAGTTTGTTGTTTAGTCTGGGAGGCTTATTAATGCACAAAAATTATTTAATTTAGGTTTAAATTGTTCGTTGGTGTCCTCAAAACACATTTTGAGCATTCCCCAAAATAATTTTGTCCCATCTATGTTTTATTAAACGGTTTCCATGGTAACCCGAGGTAAATTTCGAAACATCATTGGTTCAGAAAATGCGTCATAACTTTGCTTTTAGAGGCAATAGAAGGACAAAACAAGTACCGAAGTAAAGCAGAGACATATAGCTTGATTATTATATATATCTAATTTTAATAATATTCAAATATTATTACTTATGAATATTAATGAGGAAGTAAAAAAATCCGCTTTTTTAGAAAAAGGAGGTTGTTGTTTAGTCTTAGAGGTCTATTAATGCACAAAAAATATTGAATTCAGGTTTAAATTGCTCGTTGGGGTCCTCAGAACACATTTTTAGCATTCCCCCAACATAATTATGTCCCATCTATGTTTTATTAAACGGTTTCCATGGTAACCCGAGGTAAATTTCGAAACATCCTTGGTTCAGAAAATGCATCATAACTTTGCTTTTAGAGGCAATGGAATGACAAAACAAAACTTAAAGTAAAGCAGAGACATATAGCTTGATTATGATATATATAATTTTAATAATATTCATATATTATTACTTATTAATATTAACGAGGAAGTAAAAAAAATCCGCTTTTTTTAGAAAAAGGAGTTTGTTGTTTAATCTTAGAGGCCTATTAATGCACAAACAATATTGAATTCAGGCTTAAATTTTCGTTGCGGTCCTCAGAACACATTTTGAGCATTCCCCCAAAATAATTATGTCCCGTCTATGTTTTATTAAACTGTTTCCATGGTAATCCGATGTAAATTTCGAAACATCCATGGTTAAGAAAAATGCGTCATAACGTTACTTTTAGAGGCAATAGTAGGACAAAACAAGAACCAAAGTAAAGCAAAGACATATAACTTGAATTTAACTAATATTCATAAATGTATCCTTATGAATATTAATGAGCTAGTAAAACAATCAGCTCTTTAGAAAAAAAGGAGTTATTGTTTAGTCTGAGAGACCTATTAATAAGCAAGGGTTATTGAATTCTGGTTTGAATGTTTTCATGTGATCATACAAAGAAAATAAACCATCTTTGTTTCAGGTAATATTTCTATAAAGCATGCGTATTTAAGCTAATTTGCATATAATGTGCGTAAATGAATAAGCAATTTTCTATGAGCATTGTATTTAGTACTATTTTGAGTATACTATCTTTTCTTTGATTTACTTGACGTAAAATACCAGATATTGTACCAAAAAAGACGAGGGCAGAGGATCATTACTTTGTGTATATAATTGATTTGTTCATGTCTTTTGAATATAAATGCCATATTTATGAATATTAATGATGTTCTTATCTATTATTTAATTAAAATCTTATTGAAAGTTTATATTTTATTATGTTTCCAAAAGCCTTATTTAACTGCAGTTATTTAGTAGAATCCCCTCTCTCCGGAGAGAGGAGGATGTCGACCCCGAGGGGCACGATATCCCTTCTCTACAATAGAGATGGTCCAAGGGTCCTGAGTGATATTGCGCCACATTGAGGCAGGGTCGGATCGGATGGAGGCAGAAAGGGTGAGTCCCTAGGGCTGGGGCCTAGAAGGCCCAGAACCCCTAGAATGGGAAGGAAAGGAACCCTGATATGCCAGTCCCGAGTTAGGGGGAAATGGAAGGGTCCTAACCGACTCTTGGCGGGGCCCTGCTGAGGGACAGAATAGGGTTTGGTTGTCTTACCTTTCTTGGAAGGTCCCGTAAGAGGCTTACATTCAACCATGGGGATTTTCCAAGAAACCCAGACTGGAGGGTTCCTGGTAGAAGCCCTGTCAGCTCTTTCTCCTTAACGATGCTTCCGAAAAGTAGTTCGGAGGAAAAGAGAGACACACACCCACATCTCGTCCTTCGACTTGCCCCGCAGACTAGAGGAAGGTGTCACGGCGACAGCGGAGCATATTCGCTGTCTATGTGAGCCCTTGACCCAAAGCCAGTTGGGTCGAATGGCCCAGATGGTATGAAAGGCACTTAGATTATTGAAGCGACCCTCATCTGTTTGGAGAGAGAGAGAGGGAGAGAGAGAGAGAGAGAGAGAGAGAGAGAGAGAGAGAGAGATTGGTAGAGGAAGGCCTAATGCCCACCCTGGGGCTGTCGGAATCAAGAGAAGGGATCTGAGGGCGATTTTCAATTGAAGCCGGAGGCCCAAGAGATACCCAGGGAGCCCCTGTCCGTAAGAGTTTAGCGGACATGGTCCACCTCGTTGTCGGGCTGGCACAAAACTCTTCGTCCAGCCAAAGCGGCAGTTTGCAGGAACCCGTATGGAACCCGTATGAAACCCGGAGTGTCCCATGGGTGCATCCTGTGAGCACCGGGACACCTTCTGTGCACCCCAATGTGCATCACGGTGGACTATGTTGACATTCTGGAGCATTCCAGGTGCACTATGTTGACCCTCGCGGGATCTACCCAGCCAAAGCGGCAGGAACTCGTATGGAACCCGTATGGAACCCGGGGTGTCCCGTGGTTGTACCCTGTGAGCACCGGGACACCTTCTGTGCATTCTAACGTGCACCCCGGTGCACTATGTTGACATTCTGGAGCATTCCAGGTGCACTATGTTGACCCCCGCAGGGTCTACACAGCCAAAGCGGCAGTTTGCAGGAACTCGTATGGAACCCGTAAGGAACCCGGGGTGTCCCATGGGTGCACCCTGTGAGCACCAGGACACCTTCTGTGCACCCCAATGTGCACCCGGTGCACTATGTTGACATTCTGGAGCATTCCAGGTGCACTATATTGACCCTCGCGGGGTCAATCCAGCCAAAGCGGCAGTTTGCAGGAACCCGTATGGAACCCGGGTGTACCCTGTGAGCACCGGGACACCTTCTGTGCATTCTAATCTGCACCCCGGTGCACTATGTTGACATTCTGGTGCATTCCAGGTGCACTATGTTGACCCCGCGGGGTCTACCCAGCCAAAGCGGCAGTTTGCAGGAACCCGTATGGAACCCGGGGTGTCCCGTGGGTGTACCCTGTGAGCACCGGGACACCTTCTGTGCATTCTAATGTGCACCCCGGTGCACTATGTTGACATTCTGGTGCATTCCAGGTACACTATGTTGATCCCCGCGGGGTCTACCCATTCAAAGTGGCAGTTTGTAGGAACCCCTTTGGAACCCGTATGGAACCCGGGGTGTCCCATGGGTGCACCCTGTGAGCACCGGGACACCTTCTGTGCACCACTATGTTGACACCCTTCTGTGCACCACTATGTTGACATTCTGGTGCATTCCAGGTACACTATGTTGATCCCCGCGGGGTCTACCCATTCAAAGTGGCAGTTTGTAGGAACCCCTTTGGAACCCGTATGGAACCCGGGGTGTCCCATGGGTGCACCCTGTGAGCACCGGGACATGGTCCACCTCGTTGTCGGGCTGGCACAAAACTCTTCGTCCAGCCAAAGCGGCAGTTTGCAGGAACCCGTATGGAACCCGTATGAAACCCGGAGTGTCCCATGAGTGCATCCTGTGAGCACCGGGACACCTTCTGTGCACCCCAATGTGCACCCCGGTGCACTATGTTGACATTCTGGTGCATTCCAGGTGCACTATGTTGACCCCCGCAGGGTCTACGCAGCCAAAGCGGCAGTTTGCAGGAACCCGTATGGAAACCGTATGGAACCCAGGGTGAACCATGGGTGCACCCTGTGAGCACCGGGACACCTTCTGCGCCCCCAATGTGCACCCCGGTGCACTATGTTGACATTCTGGAGCATTCCAGGTGCACTATGTTGACCCTCGCGGGGTCTACCAATCCAAAGCGGCAGTTTGCAGGAACTCGTATGGAACCCGTATGGAACCCGGGGTGTCCCATGGGTGCACCCTGTGAGCACCTGGACACCTTCAGTGCACCCCAATGTGCACCCCGGTGCACTATGTTGACATTCTGGTGCATTACAGGTGCACTATGTTGACCCCCGCGGGGTCTACCCAGCGAAAGCTGCAGTTTGCAGGAACCCGTATGGAACCCTATGGAACCTGGGGTGTCTCATGGGTGCACCCTGTGAGCACCGGTACACATTCTGTGCTCCCCAATGTGCACCCCGGTGCAGTTTGTTGACATTCTGGTGCATTCTAGGTGCACTATGTTGACCCCCGCGGGGTCTACCCAGCTAAAGCGGCAGTTTGCATGAACCTGTATGGAACCCGTATGGAACCCGGAATGAGCCATGGGTGCACCCTGTGAGCACCGGGACACCTTCTGTACACCCCAATGTGCATCCCGGAGCACTATGTTGACATTCTGGTGCATTCCATGTGCTTTATGTTGACCCCCGCGGGGTCTACCCAGCCAAAGCGGCAGTTTGCAGGAACCCGTATGGAACCCGGGGTGACCCATGGGTGCACCCTGTGAGCACCGGGACACCTTCTGTACACCCAAATGTGCACCCCGGAGCACTATGTTGACATTCTGGTTCATTCCAGGTGCACTATGTTGACCCCCGCGGGGTCTACCCAGCCAAAGCGGCAGTTTGCAGGAACCCGTACGGAACCCGTATGGAACCCGGGGTGTCCCATGGGTGCACCCTGTGAGCACCGGGACACCTTCTGTGCATCCCAATGTGCACCCCGGTGCACTATGTTGACATTCTAGTGCATTCCAGGTACACTATGTTGACCCCCGCGGGGTCTACCAAGCCAAAGCGGCAGTTTGCAGGAACCCGTATGGAACCCGGGGTGTCCCATGTGTGCACCCTGTGAGCACCATGACACCTTCTGTGCATCCCACTGTGCACCCCGGAGCAATATGTTGACATTCTGGTGCATTCCAGGTGCACTATGTTGACCCCCGCGGGGTCTACCCAGCCAAAGCGGCAGTTTGCAGGAACTCGTATGGAACCCGTATGGAACCCGGGGTGTCCCATGGGTGCACCCTGTAAGCACCGGGACACCTTCTGTGCACCCCAATGTGCACCCCGGTGCACTATGTTGACATTCCGGTCAGGCAAACAGGAAAGAAGTCCTCTGGGAGGGGAAAAAGACTCTCTAGACTTAATCAGGTTAGGGAGGTCCACTTTTCGATTTACACTAGCACGGAACAGGATAGACGATCCTGTGAATATGTGTATAGGATTGGGGGAGGGGGTCTAGGGCAGACAGAGGGTGGGGGATTCTAAAACACACGCCTTCTCAATGTCATCTCAAGTAGAAGAGGACTAAGTCCCGTCTAAATCTCAGTGAGAGCCTGAGAGGCTTCCACAGAGTCTGATTCAGGAGCCATAATTGACAAAGTGTCTTCCTGCTCTCCCTCAGAATCCGCCCTGGTGACCGCCACGGTTGGCAGCATCCGGGAGAAGTGTTGGCTGTGGATGGGTTCACATGAGAGCTATTCTCCATCCGGAGATGGACTCACAATAGGCCCTGAGTGGGGTGTAAGCCAGAACGGGGGCAAAGCTGAGAGGGAATGGGAATGGGGATCACTGAGGGGGAATCCCATGACCTTGCTGGTCAGGTCGCCAGTAAGGTGAAGCTTGCTGGTTCCCAGAAACGAGTGTCGGCTAACGAGAGCGATCAGACCTCGATCTGCGCCTGCGATGAGAGCGGTGCTAGTGCCGATTCCCATTAGAAGTATAAGAATGTTTTTTACGTCTCCTACGGGGTTGAGTGGGATGGAGGCTTGGGTGTCCGAAGTGTACTCAGAAGACGAAGAGTAATTGCAGGATCTAGACGACCGAGAACGTCTAGACTTAGCCAGAGCAGCTTCCTGGTGACTTTCACCACTGTAATGCGATGTAGAGACAGAATGCCCAGTAGAAAAGATTGGACCGGTAGATTTACCGGGCCACCGGAGGACCGGTGGAGAGCAAACTTGGGACACCGGGCCAAAGAATGCCCGGTGACATCATTTGGCCGGGGCTTGGTAGACCGGTGACGTCATGAAACAGAAGCACGGACACCAGGACACCGGGGACCGGTGATGGATAACTGGGCCGAGATTGACCGGGACCAGGCAAATCTCTCCAGACAACAAGCTGACCAGGAGACCTGGCAAAAAGAGTACCTGGGACCAGAACAAAGGGCACCATTCAAGAGGTAAACGGGGAACCCACGCCCAGGCCAGCAGTTTGGTGCCGATCTGCAACTAACAACTGCGGAATCGACTGCACCACAGGGGCTGTTGACGAAAGAGATTTTAAAGAAGAAGCAGGCTTCTTCTGAGCTTTAGAGGACAGCGATTTGTCTGTGGCGAGGGAGTCGCTGACCAAAGAGAAGAATACTTGTTCCGTCGGGCAGCAAGCTCCCACGTCTCCCCTGTCCAGAGGGACGAAACTGGACAGAGAGCTGAAGCGGTGAATCCGCAGCAGGCCAGGCACACTTTATGAGTTGTCCAGTCTGCCGCAAAATGCCCGCAAGAAGCCTTGCGTTGGTCTGGCATGCTGTGGAAAATAATCAAGCAAATACATAAGACATTCCGAGTAATTTTAAAGTCACGCAAGGCCAATAAAATTATGGGTAAACATAAGCTGATGATTGCAGCTGAGATGCGATATATATTCTATTATATTGCAAAACATTCATAGAAGTAATATTCACCATAAAACATGCACGAGGCTCAATTCCTCCGTTGTATTTTCTTACAAGAAATGTGTTGTTCACATACATGTATATTGCAATATAATAGAAAAACTTACTTTCCAACAACAGTTTACATTCTCATTAATATTCATGATTTTGAAAATAATATTCATTATCTACATATTTTTATACATGAACATCAATATCTCTGTTTCAGTCAGCACCAGGTTCTGTACTGGTTAACTAAAACAATCTCAGATAAGAAGAACAGCCCATTAAAGTGTGTTTAGTTTTACATCTCATTAATATTCATAAATATGCATTAATATTCATGAACCCAAAGTAATGATCCTCTGCTCTTGTCAATGTTTGTTCAATATCTGGTATTTTACGTAAACTAAATAATAGAAAAGATAGTACACTCGAAACAATGCTAAATACAGTGATCATGTAAAACTGCTTATTCATTTACGCACGTTATATGCAAATTAGCTTAAAAATACATGCTTTATAGAAATATTACATGAACCAAATATGGTTTATTTTCCTTGTATGATCATATTCATACTTCAATATTCTTGTATATTAATAGGCCTCACAGACTAAACAACAAACTCGTTTTACTAAAAAACGCATTTGTTTACTTCATCGTTAATATACATAAGAATGCATTATGAATATTAATAGAATTATATATCATATTCAAGCTATATGTCTCTGCTTTACTTTGGTTCTTGTTTTGTCCTACTATTGCCTCTAAAAGCAAAGTTATGACGCATTTTCTTAATCAAGGTAGTTTCGAAATTTACCTCGGGTTACCATGGAAACAGTTTAATAAAAACATAGCTGGGACACAATTATGTTGGGGGAATGCTCAAAATCTGTTCTGAGGACCCCATCAAACACTTAAAACCTGAATTCAATATTTTTTGTGCGTAAATAGGCCTCTAAGACTAAACAACAAACTCCTTTTTCTAAAAAAAAAGCGGATTTCGTTTACTTCCTCGTTAATATTCATAAGTAATAATATTTGAATATTATTAAAAATTATATATCATAATCAAGCTATATGTCTCTGCTTTTTTTTCCATTCTATTGCCGCTAAAAGCAAAGTTGTGGCGCATTTTCTGAACCATGGATGTTTCGAAATTTACCTCTGGTTACCATGAAAACCGTTTAATAAAACAGATGGGACAAAATTATTTTGGGGAAATGCTCAAAGTTTATTCTGAGGACCCAAACAAACAAGTTAAACCTGAATTCAATATTTTTTGTGCATTAATAAGCCTCTCAGATTAAACAACAAACTCCTTTTTTCTAAAAACAACCCCGCATTTTTTACTTCCTCTTTAATATTCATAAGAATGCATTTATGAATATTAATATATTAATAAAACCATATATCATATTCAAGCTATATGTCTCTGCTTTACTTTGGTACTTGTTTTATCATTCTAGTGCTTCTAAAAGCAAAGTTATGGCGCATTTTCTGAACCAAGGATGGTTCGAAATTTACCTCGGGTTACCATGGAAACCGTTTAATAAAACATAGATGGGACAAAATTATTTTGGGGACATGCTAAAATGTGTTCTGAGGACCCCAGCGAACAATTTGAACCTAAATTCATAATTTTTGTGCATTAATAAGCCTCTCAGACTAAACAACGAAGTCATTTTTTCTTAAAAACGCCCCGCATTTTTTACTTCCTCATTAATATTCATAAGAATGCATTTATGAATATTAATAAAATCAATATCATAATCAAGCTGTATGTCTCTGCTTTACTTTGGTACTTGTTTTGTCATTCTAGTGCCTCTAAAAGCAAAGTTATGACGCATTTTCTGAATCAAGGTAGTTTCGAAAATTACCTCGGGTTACCATGGAAACCGTTAAATAAAACATAGCTGGGACAAACTTATTTTGGGTGGCATGCTCAAAATGTGTTCTGAGGACCCCAGCGAACAATTTGGTACTCATGAAAAAAAGTTTAGGGGGTGAGGGATGCTACGGTAACCATGACTAGGAACCAGCCTAATATTACAGTAAACCACCTCTTAACCAGAATTCTAGTAGAGAAGAAATTACTATTAGAGAAGCTTTCTGTATGACTTTTATCCTGCATTAAGCTGTCACCTGTCTCCAAGACCGATATTTATAGTAGATTTAACTTCCGGTTTAGAGAGGTTTTACTGTATGTGTACATGTAAGCCCCTCTACAGATACGAATTAATGAACACGTATGAGTGTCTTTATAGGCAGGTGGTTGCCTAACCCTTTACTCAGTGAATATTCATGAACATTGGTTAGATATTTTTATAATGGGACATGACCAGTGTTGTTATATTTTCTGGTCATTCGGGATCATAAAATTCAATGCGTTTAGTTATGAAAATTGAATCCCACTTAAGCAGGTGCTAGGGCATAAGTGTTGAACTTTAACCCTTTCCTTCATATAAACGTGTTTTCACGCATTCGCAAACAGAGTAGACGCAGATCAGATAGCCCCTATAGGAATTTAGTTTTAAAATTTGGAATAAACAAAGAACAGGGAAAGGGTTAAAATAACTGCTCATGAACCAGACTCAGTAAAAACGAGTCTCAACTTTTACATTGCTGCTTTTGCTTTCGAAGGTTCTCCTATTTTCAGATTTTTTGTAGCAGACGACACATATTGCAGAAGACAATAGTTGGCAGCAAAAGAGTAATATATTATACATGCGCATGGCTTTTATACGTGTTGCATGACGGAGCATGCCCGTTATAGTACACCTTTAGCCTGCTTAGCAAACATTTGTCGGTAGATAATGTCACAGACATCAGTTGCCACAGCTGATTTATCTTGAATTTCTTTTGAACAACAATGCCAAGGTGTCAAACAGTTTGGATTTTGATTAGATGCCGAGTTACTCGGCGTTTCATCTGGATCCAAACTGCCTGCATAAGTAATTACTCATACGCACGCTGTAGGCTTAACTTGGAGTAAAAGTTCGGTCCTTCCAAAATTTACAATACTGAATTGGTCTTAAATGTAGCCTATCACTACGCATATCTAGAAACATACGTAACAGTTTCATGCGGGTCTAAAGTAATGCTGAAAGCTCCAATAGGAGCTTTCAACATTACTTTAGACCTGCATTAAGCTGTGAACTTGAGAAATAATCCAGATAAGAAATCGGGTGACACGAACTTGTGTTTGTATAGTCCATTGAAGTTCGAGATATCGAAGTTCAACTGCAATTGAATTTTGCACAATGAAAGGGCCAAAGAAATAATAATAATAATTATTATTATTCTAAATAATTTCATCATTAGCAATTGTATTGTTTGTATATAAGATTTTATTTACTTTGCTGTTCATATATATTTCACACATGCCGATGTTATGAAAATATTCTATAATACAATACCATAATGCTATACAGTAGACATGGACTAGTTTGATTGTCTGTACAATGAGGCCCCTGATTGCCCCGAATTTCCCTGAATCTATGCCTTTGTGCGAAATTTGATACCGTAAATTCGACCACCATAAAGAAGACTAATTCTGGATATTTTAAAACAGGTGGTAGTTTAAAGAGGAGGTCCCTACAATGATCGCATATTTTCAATAATATCATAAAACTTGGTATTTGTTATGCTCTATCATTATTATGAAGGTTCCCAATTTGAACTTATATCGAAAAATGCCAATGTGATACAAATAAACCGATTTCATCAATAACTGATAAGTTTTGTTCTACAACACAATATTATCGACCTTTTCCGTAAATTCTTCCGCGTTTTGCCGATGATCACCCGATCTCTCCATTGTTTACGTAATAGCATTCTCGGAAGTGGTCGGAGAATCGCGAATAGGGCGAACAGTTACGAAACTAAAACTCAACCCGAATAAAACTGAAACATCGGGGAGTAAAACCGGGATCAGCGATATCAAACACATGGATGTTTTGTCATTATAAACGGTAATTGGATGGGGCTTTTTGTGATATACTACTTTTCAGCATATAAACAAATGAGTTTTGTATATTTACAATTCCTCTTAATATTTCTGATATCATAGTACCATGTTATGCAATAAGTGATCACTATCCTGTTTGTATTACTCGCAAAATATCGTCAAACCATATGAAAGGTCATGTACATTATTAGTTATACAGTTCTTTCCCAGGGTACATGACGATTTATTCCCGGCTGAGGAAAATCATGTTGCCCGAGCCGTTAGGCGAGGGTTACATGATTTTACCAGCCGGGAATAAATCGTCATGTACCCTGGGAAAGAACTGTATAACGAATTTATTATACTGCAAAGTTTTACGGTTCGGATAATTCATATAAATCCATTTTGGCATATTTAATCACTAAACACGACAATTCCCCTAATAGCGCCCCAATACATTATTTCTACCCGAAGGTATCCGAAGTGGTGTGTTCATTGTATTTCATCGGCGTTCGTGTTATAATAGATGGGTGGACGATATAATAACTCCTCTAAAAACTGTTTTATTGGTCATTTCAAACTAAAAGTGTTTTTTTTAATTCATTTCTGCATTTTTTTTAACGTATCAACAGTTATCTATTATGAATTTTGCTACTGTTTAGCCGAGTCGAGAAGTGGTCATTTGGTTTCTGATCATCATATGTGGGGCCCGCCATGGGGAATTTCCATGTACCCTGTCAGCTCACAGGGTACATGGACTCATGTACACGGCTAGTTAACCAATCAGAAGTGAGGATTTTACTTTGCAGTATAATAAAAGACAATAACCTACAGATCTATGAAGCATTTTAATGAAAATCAATTTCTAGAAGATCTATCAGGCCAACCTTGGTTTCTCGTGGATACATATGATGATCCTGACGATTCAACTGAATTATTCTTAGATATGTTTAAATCGATTTTAGATAAACATACTCCACAAAGAAAAAGACGAGTCAAAAGAATTAACCAACCAAGCTGGATGAACCCCGACATATTACAAGCAATAAAATTAAGAGATCACTTTCATAAGAAGAAGGACAGTATTAATTACAAAATTTGGAGACAAAATGTTAAAAATCTCATAACTGAATCAAAGCGGAAATTTTACAACAACAAGATTTCATTGAAAAACCGTAATACAAAAGATCTTTGGAATAGTCTTCACGACCTAACTGGCTTTAAAACACAGATACACACGAATTATATTGATGATGCAAACGGAATACCTATTACAGATCCATCAATTTCAGCTAATGTTTTAAATGATCATTTTTGCTCGGTGTTTCAAACAGTACAAAGAAATAGTCAGATCCATGATATCAATAACACAACCAGAATTCTTTCAGACAGTATCGAGGAGAAACTTAGGAATACACCCTATTTCGTCATTCCCAAAGTTAGTGTATCTTTTGTTGAAAAGCAATTGAAATTACTTGATACTAGTAAGGCTACAGGCTCTGATGGCCTGAGTGCCAGATTTCTTAAGATGTCTGCATCCGTTATTGCTTACAAAAAATAATAACAACAGCTTACAAACCGGCATTTATCCACAAAAATTCAAAAATGCAAAAGTCGTAGCTATTCACAAAAAGGGGGAAAAGACTGATAAAGCAAATTACAGGCCAATCTCTATTTTACCAATTATTTCTTTAATTTTTGAACGACATGTAAGTGTTCATTTAAAAGAATATTTTGAAACTAATAATTTGTTTTACTCTAGGCAGTCCGGTTTTAGAAAGAACCACTCTTGTCAAACTGCTCTAATCAAACTATTAGACGACTGGATTGCTGCCATTGACAAAAATGAAATTGTAGGTACAATATTTCTTGATCTTTCGAAAGCGTTTGATTTGGTTGATCATGGTATACTATTAAAAAAGTTAAAGCAATATAAAGTAGACCGGGGTGCTCATTCTTGGTTTTCTTCTTATTTGGAAAATAGACTCCAACAAACTCAAGTATCTGGGGTGAGCTCAGACCAAAAACCAGTTGTATCAGGAGTTCCTCAAGGCTCAATTCTAGGGCCATTGTTATTTTTGATCTTCATAAATGATCTACCACTTACAACCACTCATTCTACACCTGATATCTTTGCTGATGACACCACACTTTCTTTTCATAGTTCATCTGTTAATCAAGTTGTTGAATCTCTAACTCAATATCTATTTAATGTTAACTCCTGGTGTGTTTCAAATCGCATGTCTATCAATGTAGCAAAAACCAAAACGATGATAATTGCATCTAAACCCAATGCTAAACGCATTCAAAACTGGTTGCCTTGTATAGAACTTAGCAATGAAATAATAAATTATAGTTCCGAGGAAAGGTTGTTAGGAATTGTAATTGACAAAACTCTTACTTGGGACAAACAAGTCGACGTTGTTCTGAAAAAATGCAATTCGTTGTTATATTTGTTATCTAGAATTAAATCATTCATTTCTATTCCAATACGAAAATTATTTTTCAACATATATATTTTACCCCATCTTGATTACTGTTGTGTTATATGGGGAAACTGTAATAATTCACAAGTGGATAAACTCATAAGATTTCAAAAAAGAGCCGCACGACTTATACTTGACAAAGATTTTTCCACCCCATCTAAAGATCTATTCAATGAACTTAACTGGTTAACGTTTCCTGAAAGAGTAAAATTTCAAAAAGCTGTTTTATTATATAAAATATTCAATGACCTTTCTCCAGATTACCTGAGAAATATGTTCACTCATACTTCTAACATCCATGATAGAACGCCGAGATCATCTTCTAACTTTCAACTCTACTCACCTAGACCTAAAACTGAATTGTTTAGAAAATCGTTTATTTATTCCGGATCATCTATTTGGAACAGCCTGCCTTATCATGTGAAAAATGCCAGTTCGGTTATTCAATTCAAAAAATTGTATTTACAGTCGACAAAGCTAAACGATTAATACATCTTCAGTATTATAGTTATTTCACAAAACAGACACGTGTTTCAATTTCACCCCTATTCTTGACATTTATTCACAAGTTAACTGTTATTTAGAAGTTCCTCTGATTAGGCTCTTCACTGTTTTGTCTTTGTTCTTATTCTGCAAAAGGTGTGGATCTTGATTTATGGAGAAGTGATTGCCAAATCTTTATAGTCAGGGTCTTTACTGTTTGTGGCACATCTTCTGGTTTTTAAATAGCCTCCCTTGATGTGATTTATAACAGATTGCCTGTTTTGTGTGAGATATGACATATTGTAGCAAACCGGGTGGTCTCTGACCGGAGGACTCCAATCTGGGTCCTATTAACAGGGCCTACAATGTTTGCTGTATTCTACTGTTGTTAATGGTCTTGTTGCCAGTGTTTTATGTTAAGACACAGATCTATTATACCGTTATAAGATCTCTTCAATCGTACTATGAGTTTGGTGTTGATTTCATTTATGTATATCTATATGATTTTGCTAATGTACCAATCTTGCACTCTTTTATTATCTTTTATAATTCTATAAAAATCTGTTAATTCGTAAACTCGGCAAATTAGTTCGGGGCATAAGTTTATATTGCTTCTCCTCCGATGAATATTTACTAGCCAAATTCTTGGATATACAGAGGATTAGAAACAAACTAGTTTTAGTGCAACATTCGACCTGTATTTGGATATTACTTGTCTTACATATCCGTGTATCTGTAATTCTGTGCAGCATTCTACGCATGGATCTGGTATTTAAGGTGTTTCGTCCATGATTGGTTTTTGGATTTCTGCCGACTTCCGTGGGTGTACGGGGACTGTGTTTGGGACGTGCTCGGTTGTTTTCGTGGAATTTTCGCGGCCGCGAGAATGCCCAAGGACGTCCGGGGTCGGCCCGTGCACTTGCTCATGGCGAAATCAGTTGACGGCGTCTGATTTGCATCATCTGATTACGTAATATATTCACCTCATGGATGACGTATGCATTCACGTCATAAGCACTTGGCAATGGTATACTATTAATAAATGGAAGGTTGGTGCCTATGCAAAATTATTATGAAAGCATTACAAATTGTATATATGGAATTGTATATATGTTTTCTCTCTGTTTGAGGGCCTCATGGAAGATTGGTCATAACCAAATGAGTACTCTCGTTAAATAAAGTCTTTATTATTATTATTATTATTATTATTATTATTTTAAGTGTTTATGAAACGCGTCAAATGTAGGGACATCCCCTTTAATGCAAGACAAAAGAGATACAGAAAGTTCCTGCAGTCTACTATGCTAATAAATCACGTAGTCGCTTTAGTGAGAATATACTGTAGTTTGCTTGTCTATACAATAAAGCCCTCCGTATCCCAAAATTTCCCTGAAACTATGCATTTGAGCGAAATGTGATACCGAAAAGTGTCGCTAATACGACCATTTAAAAGGAGTCTAATTCTGATATTTTTAAACAGATGTTTGTAATAAATTCAACGCCCGGTTTAGAGGAGTTTTACTGTAATCGGTTATTATCTTAAGCCTGCTACGAGCGAATTCATGATCAACTTTGCAAACAGTTTGGATCTAGATGAGGCGATGAGAGTAACTCTAATCCAAACTGTTTGTCAAGTACAGTAAAACACTCTAAGCCGAAATTAGTAGCAACGCCAGTCTTTAAGACAGCAGCCAGCATAATACAGCGCGAAGGTCATGCAGAAATCTCCATCTTTCTGTGTGACTTTCAACCTACATTAAACAGCAACTTGCCTAAATAGTGACATGAATTCTTCCTTATTAAAATTTCAGTTTAGAGGGGAGGGGTGTTACTTTCATGGGAAAAATATGCTAAGAAAGCTGATTAATAAGACGTTTTCTATTGACGAATAAATAAATAATTTCTCAACAGGCTAATGTTTAAGCCACATAAATCAATGGTTCTTGTCCATTATCGGCTAAATGTGATCAGGATATCAAATATGTATAGGAATGACGAGTACTATCTTGTTAGTCAATATGCTTTTAACCCCTCGACTGCTAAATGCGCACTGACTGACATTTGCAAACAGCTTGGATCCAGATGAGACGCCGAGTAACTCGGCTTAACTCGGCGTCTCATCAGGATCCAATCTGTTTGACACTCGGTCAATAACTTCTCAAAGATTTAAACTTATCGAAAATGAGTAAAAAATGTAGAATAGTTTGATCTACACGCCATATTCTTATCACCAAGCTATTAATTATGTATTGTCTTCCTGTATAGCCAAAGAAGCAAGAATCAGAAAATAACACACCTGAGATGGGAAATGACCAGATGTCTTTACCATTCTCAGCTTAAACGCGATGAAAGCTAGAGCATTGTCCAGGACAGCGTGTCGTGAATACTGAAGGTAAGTGAATTGTTCAAGCAATGATTAGGGATGCTGGAAACTAGAACATTTTCAACGGCAGAGTGATGTGAATACTGAAAGTCGGTGCATTATTTCAGGACAAAGTGTTTTGAATATTGAAAGCTAGTACATAGTCAAGGACAAAGTTGTGTGAATATTGAAAGCTAGTACATGTACATTGTCAAAGACAAAGTTTTGTGAATACTAAAAGCTAGTGCATTGTCAAGGACAAAGTTTTGTGAATGTTGAAAGCTAGTACATTGTCAATGACATTTTTTGTGAATACTGAAAGCTAGTGCATTGTCAAGGACAAACTTTTGTGAATGCTGAAACCTAATAGATTGTCAAGGACAAAGTTTTGTGGATACTGAAAGCTAGTGCATTGTTAAGGACAAAGTTTTGTGAATACTGAAAGTTAGTGTATTGTCCAAATTGTTGTGACTTTCAAATCTATGCAAGGTTAATTGGTATGAACGTTTGCCCCTTTATATCAAACTGTTTGCATTTTAAAAACAGTTTGGATCCAGATAAGAGGTTGAGTAACTCCTTGTCTCATACGGGTCGAAACTGTTTGATTCACTCTAATGGTTTTTATAGGTAATTCGTGGCACATGCATTAAACATTTACTACTACATATATACAGTAAAACCTCTCTATAACGTTCACTAAATTGTGTTAATTAATTGGTATTTAGGGCAGTTGGCTGCTTAAAGCAAGGTGAAAGCCTTTAACACAAAATACTAGATGTAATATAGTGGCCGTTATAGAGAGGTTCTACTGTAGGTCTTTTAACACCTTTGCAAACAGAGTAGACCTGTACCAGACGATTCTTGTAGGAGCCGTCTGTTCATAGTTGGCATAAATCTGATAAAATATTACTTTGTTCATTTGCTATAATAAAACATCAGCAAATTGATATTCATGATGACATTATTTCTAACATGAATATTCATGAGGTAAGGAGTTCAAAGTTAGCCCATTATCTCATATTGATACAGCTCTGTAAATGTCAATTTTGAAACCATTGTGATAAATATAGCACTTGCTCCATAGGAGCAAATGCTCTATTGATTACATTAGTTTCAAAACTATACAATTTTGAAAAGTTCCTTTTTTTTGGTAAATGCTCTTTTTCAGTAGATTTGTTTAAACTGGTTTGATCTAAAATAGCCTAGGAGAGGAATGGGTTAATAGACATTGGTAATTACTCCTATCATGTACATAGCTATTGAATCATTATTTAACCTTTAGCCTGCTGAAATAAGTACGTTCAATTCGTTCAATCTTTTGAGAAACGTTTCATCATGTGTCAGACAGCTTGAATCCTAATGAGACGCCGAGTTACTCGGCGTCTAATCTGGATACAGGCTGTTTTGACGCATATAACGTTAGATTCGTTGAAGCGTTTGAGAAATGGTTCATCAATTGTCAAACAGTTTGAATCCTGATGAGACACCGAGTTCCTCGGCGTCTTATCTGGGTCCCAGCTGTTTGAAGATGCCTCTGACGTTCGACCTGTTCAAACGTTTGAAAAAACGTTTGATCGAGTGCCAAACAGCTTGAATCCTGATGAGACGCCGAATTACTCGGCGTCTTACCTGGGTCCGACCTGTTTGAAGATGCCTCTCGGGCTGCACGAATGGTTTAGGCTGTTAATTAACACTTTATACTTTACGCCATGGATCTTCATGTAATAATAATGACCTCGGTGATATTAATTAGATTATTTTTCCAATGGCACATGACCACAGTAATGTTTGGCTATTGCAGAAACATATGTATATTATTCCATAAGCAAACATTACTGACCTTGATCAAACTGTTCCTGATCTGGGACTGCTTTGCTTGCAAAGGCGTAGAGCTGCTTATTTATGGAGTAAATGGTTAATGAACAAAGATCTGGGTCCTTAAAAGCAGGTGGTAGCTTAATTAAGAGCGAAGGAACTGAGAAGAAATGGCAGTGGAAGCTTTCTATAAAACTGCATAGCTTTCGTCCTCCTCTCACCTGTGATAATCCTTTAATCCATTGAGACGCAATTTGACACCTCTGCAAACAGGATACATATATTATACATAATTATATCCGTTCAGACGGCTCATGTGGGAACAGGGTCTGCTCTGTTTGCATATGGAATATCATAGATATATTCCTACAGAATCTGTCACGGTAAAACTTCTTTATTCATAATGGCATTGTGAAAACTCAACTAACTCATATGTATACAGTCATGATTTCTGACCTAGATATTCATTGAGTAAAGGGTTAAAGATCAACAATTCATGATCTTTTATTGTTATTTATTATCTTCAAGAAACGGGATGACCATCAACGGACATGGATTCGTGATGCTTGCGTTGTGTTTACCATCTTTGTGTACCGGAACTTTACGCCGTTTGACTAATACTAACTTCGAACTGAAGAGTTGGACTTCCGGTGTTGCTGCTTCTGACATTGACCAAGATTGGCAGTTCGAAGTACTTGTTGCCATGTAAGTAATGTTTACTCAGTGTCGTATTAGTCGCAAAGCGGCAGGATGTCAACGTAAATAATGTTATTATATTGTTTTATATTGTACATTTTGACATATGACACAATAATAAACAATTTGTCTGTCTGTCTGTCTGTCTGTCTGTCTGTCTGTTTGTCTGTCTGTGTCTGTCAGTCTGTCTGTCTTTCTGTGTCTGTCTGCCAACAACTGATTGAACTTTTTCACCGCCGGATTTGTCAGGAAGGGGCTCATATGGCTTGGTACAATGGGCGAATATGTGATTACCTTTACAAACAGTTTGGATCCAGATGAGACGCAGGGTAAATGTTTGTCACTCTGAAACGTTAAGTAGACGACATTATTTGCAGACGAGTTAACCCTTTCACCGCCAATGTCGCATAAATGCACCATAACAAATAGTGCAGTCTTTCAAGGCGGCGTCTGATCAGGGACTTCATTTTTTGTCTCAAACCCTACTTCTATATATGTGCTTTATTCCTTTGAAATTTGCATTTATTTATCTTATTTCTTAATTTTACCGAATGATTTGACAAAATTGGTTTGCAGACGACAATTAGAAATTTGGCGCCGAAAGGGTTAAACAACAAATAATTATGCGTCTCATCAGAATCCAAACTTATCGCGTTTCTGTAAAGAAAATGAAGAAACACTGCCTTTTACATGTAGAATTAAATATAGGCAGCGATTGATGTCCATGAAAAATCACCAGGGCTGTATGTGTTGATGAAGGTCTTTTTTATGTCACAGAATGCGCGATGCAAACATAATCATTCGTTTCAACAGAGAAAAACAATTGTACGAAGATATATCTGCGACAAAAGACGACTATAGTATCCTGAAAGATTCGCAAGGTAATTCTGGGTCCCTGCTTATAAAGCTTTTAGTTGAGTCTGAGTTTCGTTCTCAAGCTTTTGATTGGTCAGATTTGAGTTCTCGGGCTTTTGATTGGTCAGATTTGAGCCAAAGGCTCAAATCTGACCAATCAAAAACTTGAGAACGAACTCAGACTCAACTAAACGTTTTATAAGCATGGACCCTAGTCATATTGCTGTTGTAAAAATATGTCGACTTAGATTCTGATATGTTAAAATTCCGACTCGTGGACGCTTTTGAAAAACTGCTGATCGATTAGAACTACCAAGTTGGTTTTTTTGCAAAGGTAAATCTTGTTATTTATATACACTGTTTATTTCTATCCCTGTGTCTTTTTGGAACTTGTAATTACCGAAAACTGTTAGGCAGTTAACCAATTACTCCATAAATATTCATGTAAGATATAATAATAATAATTTTATTTGGCAAGCATACATAACATGGCAATTTAAAACAAAATGATACATAAAAATACAATACAACTGTGTAATTCATCGTTCCAAAAACTAATATCATTACATAAATGGCTACAATGTTCCACCTTCCATATTAAATTATAGCTATTTTGTTAATGAATATTCAGTGCGTATTGAAAATTGAAATAATAAATAGAACAGGGAAAGAGTTAAACTGCCCTGGTGTTGAAAGAGTTTCACTAAAATAGGTTCCATTTCTTTCTAAAATTGCAGTAGATCTAGACCTTGTATACATATATATTTCAAATTTGTATTTTGTTTTAAAACATTTCCTAATGAAAAAATAAGTAATGTGTTTCTTAATACGAAACTTTCGAAATCTCAGAGACGAAAACTGTTCGACTTAATTACGTTTCACAGCGAGGACGGTATCTGTGAGCGCATGTGATATCGATGGCGACGGTGTGGAAGAGATTTACCTTCATAACCTCAATGACGTATACAGTGACGCCAGCAGTGTCGTCACTCCTGACAGACTGATCCGAATTAACAGAGGGCAATTAATTGATGTCTTCGGCGATCCTGTAAACCGCGAGCTTGCCCCTAGACGTGCTGGACACTCGGTGGCATGTATCGACCGTACGGGTGACGGGAAGTATGCGTTCTTTGTGACAACTGTCATTCGAGGTAAACCAGAATGATAAGTTGGTAGTGACGTCA
The DNA here is from genome assembly GCA_963576725.1 of Azorinus chamasolen. Taxonomy (NCBI): domain Eukaryota; kingdom Metazoa; phylum Mollusca; class Bivalvia; order Cardiida; family Solecurtidae; genus Azorinus; species Azorinus chamasolen. Next base: position 35,642,634 of record OY755238.1, on the reverse strand, counting down.
GGCCGCGAGGTTATAAAACAGTGGTCAAGATAAGATGCGTAAATTAAAACATTTTCAAGATCTCCAACAGACCCTATGTTGTGACCACTCTTTAGAAATCGTCATGAAGAGACCCATTCTAAAGAGTGTCACAACATAGGATCTGGTGGAGAAAGGACGAGTTTAGTATTTGAGTACGCACCTTTGTCTGTGGCTCTACAAAACTTCATTCTCAAGTACATGTTTCTGATTGGTCAGATTTTAAACTCAGCCTCAAGCAAAAGGTTTTATAGCCTCGCGACCTGGCCCCGTTGGTAGTAGTGACACCTGGCTGCTAGGTTATAACACTTCTGAGTTTGACTCTGATCTCAAGTATCTGACCAATCAAATGCTTGAGAATGATCTCAGAATCAAGCAAACGTTTTATAGCATAGGGACAATCTGTCTCAAGTTATGGTTGTCTGCAAAACTGTAGACTGCTGCAATGCTGAAATTTCTTTTCGAAAATAGTATCCGAATGCCAAACAGTTTGGATCCTAATGAGACATCGAGTTACCCGAAGTCTTCTTTGAATCATCGCAGAACTTATTTTAGTATATAAACACAAACGAATAACAAAGGACAAAATTGAATCTTCTTGTATGTGTGTTTTACCCATGTTCCTAAATAAAATGTAATTGATGATTTTAGAACATTTAAGAATAAGCCCGCATTTCAAAAGGCGTGCCCGCAAAGATGTGTAAAATATATTTCTATAAAATACATGTTTATCTGTCAAAATATTTATGTTATTCCTTTCTGAGATACTTATAATCAAGTGTTTTTTGCGATTCTGAGTAATTCTCATATTCGCTGATATTGTGAGTCTTAATATGAAAGGTGGTAGCTTAATGTACGAGTAGGTGGAACGTCATGCAAAAGAAAGGGCTCCCAAATGAGCTTTCTGCAGGACTTTCATCCTGCATTAAGAGAGTTAGTTAAACAGAGACGTCAAACGTTTCCCTCATATTAATATAAACGCTTTTTCACGCCTTTGCAAATAGAGTGGACCCAGATCAGACAGCTTATATCGAAGCCGTCTGATCAAGGCCTGCTCTATTTGCTTATAAATGCAATCATAATAGACCTGACTCATTTTAACCCATTCCCACTTAGGCTATTTTTAGACCTATCCCCTTTGATTCAATCTACCAAAAAGGAGCATTAACTAGAGAAAAGGATTTTTTCAGAATTGTGTAGTCTTGAAACCATTGTGATAAATAGAGCATTTGCTCCTTAACCCTTTACCTGATAGAAGCGGCTTTTAGCGTGTTTGATTTATTCCTCCGCTGAAGAAAATAGTTCAAATTCATACAGTCATGAACATGTTGCATAATAAATATTTTCTATATCCTAGTAGGTGGTAGCTTAAAGCAGGCTGAAAGTAAAGCAAAATGCGCCTTAAGGCGCATTCTGCTTTACTTTCAACCTGCTTTAAGTGGTCATATGTCTTCAAAACTAGAAACAGGCTATTGGGTAAAGGGTTAGGAGCAAATGCTCTGTTTATAACAATGGTTTCACAAAGTGTCTTTTACAGAAGCGTCAAAAGGCGTCAATATGCGGGAATGGGTTAAACCAATACCAACACAAATCCTATGAAGATATGCCATTATAGATATTTAGCTAATAAATAGTCATGGTGTCATTATTTCTTTCATGAATGTCCAAAAGGGAAAGGGTTAAGCGGCCAACTGTTCTTTGTTTAGCAGCCATCTGTTCTTCAGTAACCCTTTACTCCATAAATACGCCTTTTTATGCCTTTGCAAACAGAGTAGAACCAAATTAGATGGCTCCTGTATGAGCCGTCTGACCAGGGTCTGCTCTGTTTGCTTCAGAAGTGATATAGATATATATGTTTCTACAGTTCCGACCTTTGCCAACACTTTCTGAGTTCATATTACCATTATAAAAACAACCTAATTAACCCTTCGCTTGCTATTCGCGTCAATATACCTACCTGTAAATAGAGAAGACCCAGATGAGACAGCTCCTCCATTAGCTGTCTCATCAGGGTCTGCACTATTTACAAGTTGATAATGCAACCAGTGCACTCCACAGCAGTGATTGCACAGCGAAATACTTGTACACAGTGAAGATATATATAATTATACAACAGGATATAGGTAAAGAAGGAGAAATGTATTTTAAAATTCAGCAAGAGAAGGGTTAACATTTATGATGTTGTTATTTCGTACATGAATATTCATGTAGTAAATAGTTAAGAGGTCATCCTATACTCTTTATTTTCCTCTATAGATGGTAAAGGTGTGTACAGGATGTTTGCTGTCAACGACACCCACATTAAAGGTACTGACGGACAATCGATTGATTTCGTCGCTGAGATTAGCAGAGAAGCAAATATTCGCATGATTAGAGGTTAGTATTGGTATCAGTGCTGTGCAACTAATTCTATTTTGTCACCAGGGTGAAGTTATGTAACGTGCACCAGTGGCAATCCCTGGCAGTCTCGTCGCGCAGTGCATTGCTTAACTTCGCATCATTTCCAAACATTTAACCCTTTCACCACCAATGTCGCAAAAATACACCAAGACAAATAGTGCAGTCCCAGATCAGACGCCGCCATTTCAAGGCGGCGTCTGATCAGGGACTTCCATTTTTGTCTCAAACTTTATTTCTATATTTGTGCTTTATTCCTTTGGAATTTGCATTTATTTATCTGAGTTCTTTATTTTACCTAATGATTTAACAAAATTGGTTTGCAGACGACAATTAGAAATGTGGCACCGAAAGGGTTAAAGGACGTCACACTAGAGCTTGCTCCATGACAGGCAGAGTTTATAGTGCGTATATACCTGTCCTACCAGCCTCGCTGTTACAGTTATGTTGAAAGAAATTTGTTGTTTTATCCTTTGTATTGTTAAGTGTGCCTTTAGTGAAATTCCCAGTAGTTTGGTGCATTATATCCGATGCATTTAATTTGGAAGTTATTGTAAGACAAACAACTCGGGGGAGTGCTAAATATGACCCAAAACGCCACGACTTTGAAGCACCTGTCGTAGTTGTACTAGGAAATACAAACTGCAGAATCTCATATTAGTGAAGAGTTTGGTATAATAAATCTAAGCTGATTCTTTGTTTCTTCGTGTTTACTTACTGTTTGTGGTGTGTGTAATGCAGACATAGTTTTTACTTACCTTTAAATAAGTGATATCGCATTGTAATGATGCGATTCAATGTTATCTCGAAATATTATAAAGTGATTTAGCAATACATGTATTATGTGTACATTTAACTCTTAACACGCTGTAAAATATATGTCTGCTCAAATTTGGACCTGTTCAAAATTGACTATTTCCGAAATCGATTACGTTTTTCTGGGTCCATGCTTATAAAAATTTTAGTTGAGTCTGAGTTCGTTCTCAAGTTTTTGATTGGTCAGATTTGAGCCTTTGGCTCAAATCTGACCAATCAAAAGCTTGAGAACTCAAATCTGACCAATCAAAAGCTTGAGAACAAACTCAGACTCAACTAAAAAGCTTTATAAGCATGGACCCAGAAATATTTGACTGAGTGTCAAACAGCTTTGATTCTGATGAGATGCCGAGATCTTCGGTGTCTCTTCGGGATCAAAGTTGTTTGCATATGCCAGTCAGACGCCGAGATCTTCGGTGTCTCTTCGGGATCAAAGTTGTTTGCATATGCCAGTCAGACCCCGAGATCTTCGGTGTCTCTTCGGGATCAAAGTTGTTTGCATATGCCAGTCAGACCCCGAGGTTATAAAATTTTTGCTTGAGTCTGAGATCATTCTCAAGCAACTGATTGTAAGATGCTTGAGAATGATCTTAGACTCATGCTCAGAAGTTCATAACCTTGAACCCTGGTCGCGGATAGCGATAAGGAATAGTATTATATTTGACATTTTATATATACACACAAGATGGGCGTGGCATAGCAGTTGGACCAATCGTTGGCAAGGACAATCTCAATGACATTTTCATTACCAACGACAACAGTTATTATGTGGGAAGCGCCACCTTCAGGCACGATGGAAGTAATGTTCTGCTCAGAAACAACGGCGATGGAACATTCACAGACGTTGCACATGAATTTGGTGAATTGTATTTCTGTTGATCAATATTACCCTTAAATATACACTATAATGATACGAAGACTAAATTTACGATTGCTGGATAAAACTTCCTGTGTTCATATGTCATTATACAAAATAATCTAATTAATATTCATGATGTCATTATTTCTTATATAAATATTCATGGGGTAAGAGATTAGCGTCTGTCTATCCTGAATGAAATGTTCGGAAGCATTTATGAACAGTTTTTCTATTGTGAAATAGGATGCGTCATATTTAACCTTTTCATCCATATACATGCATTTTCACATATTAGGAGCTGTCTGATCAGGGTCTGTTATGTTGCTTCTAACATGATATAGATATGATTATATAGTTCTTGTCAAAGTAAAGACTTCCTTTGAAAAGTTAACATTATAAAAGTGGAGCTATTTAATATGCATGTTGTCATTTCTTCTTACATGAATATTGAATAGGATGACTGCAGAATTGGGTGGCATAGACATGAAAACAAAGCAATGGTGAAGTACATTGTAGTTATTATTTTTCTGTAAATCTGGCTGAACGAGATCTTCAAATGAAAAAAAATGAAGATAATCTGACTCAACTAGATTTGAAAATGAAAGATCCATTATTCATATGATGATGTTCATATGTTAACCCATTCCCTCATATTGATGCCTTTTGACGCTTCTGTCACTTTGTGAAACCATTGTGATAAGTAGAGCATTTGCTCCATAGGAGCAAATGCTCTATTTATCACAATGGTTTCAAAACTACACACTTTTAAAAAACACTTTTCTCTAGTAAGTGCTCCTTTTTGTTAGATTGAATCAGAGAGCTGTGATCTAAAAATAGCCTATGCGGGAATGGGTTAATCCGTTGTAATAACAGTTTTTGCTATTCACCCACATAGGTGTGCAAGACGGAGATGAAAATGGCAGAGGGACAGCACTGGGCGATTTCACTGGTGACGACATTACTGACCTCATGTATGTAAACTGGCTTGGACCAGGACGACTGAAACAATTCAGAAGACAAAGAAATAATACGGTAATTAGTAAACAATGGTTTGACTCTTTACTCCATGAATATTCGTGTAAGAAATAGTGACACCAAGGATACTAATAACTTGAATTGTAATAACCTATGAAAACAGCCTTTTCCCAAGTGTATCTATGGAATAAGAGGTTAACGAAATTTAAAATAAATCACTTTAGAAAAAGGTTAGATCTTAAAATATGTATGTAACGTCATGTTTGAGCCGTGCCATTGACAAAATGTATTTCGTAGTGTGCAAACACAACTTCTGACCAGGATCTACATTTTAGTTTAAAACAAAATGATACAGCTTTTAAAAAGGAGGTCCCTACAATGATCGCATATTTTCAGTAATATCATAAAACTTGGTATTTGTTATGCTCTATCATTATTATGAAGGTTCCCAATTTGAACTTATATCGAAAAATGCCCATGTGATACAAATAAACTGATAATTTTTGTTCTACAACACAATATTATCGGCCTTTTCCGTAAATTCTTACAGGCGATCGTTGGCACCCAAATGCGATGCTCTTGTTTTCTATAGACATAGTTCCTTCAAGCAATCCCGTTGATCTGGTTGGCCTGACTATTAACGATAACCTTCATGGTAAAGCATGAACATGTTTTGTTTTCCATAGGCACAACATATAGACACAGTTCTTCCGAGTGATTCTACTGACCAGTCGGGCCTCAATGACCAAAGACTTGGAGATCAGATGTAAAAGTGTTTGTTTTCTATAGACATATCTATAGACATAGTCTCTCCAAGTGATCCTACTGTTCATTAGACTTCGTAATAATGCTTCCGGTTCATGCTAGATATGTCTATGAGATGTTTTTATTTTATATAATTGTATCAACAAAAATAGAACAGAAGTCTGGTAGAAGATGCAACATCAAAGTCCATATCAACAGCAAACATACAAATGAAGTGCGCGTGCACATGCACATACACGAACTGTACCTCACCACAGCACATATCCATCAAAGTGTTGCTGATGCTCTGGTATTCCTTGCGTTAGATTTTGCAGTGGTTGGATGATATCATTGCCATTAATCAGACCCTTTACTTTCTCCAGGAAGCCTTGAGCAATCCCTTTAAAATAAGTGAACCATGTCCTTTGTAATTCTCAATGTTATGTTTCGTATCATACTGACCATTGGCAGCTGCTTCCGTTTGATCTTTGGACGTGACTACCTTATCGCACGCATAAGGTCATCTGATACGCTCTTCAACTTCCATTTGAAGAATTCATATTACGGTCACGTGATTTTGTCAAGTGACTGATATGTGTATATTCGTGCGCTCTCCTTAAACAGTGTTATATTTTGTGGACTTGGTGTACATACTTAGTCTAAGCTGACGTTACTTGGCCGTTATCATGTCAGAAATAGTATACTTTGATTGTTTCCGGATGTTATGTTATTAAATGCCTTTCTCTTCCATTGAATACACGTCAATAAATTGTACTATTTTGTCAGGTCCACTATTTTATCAGATCAGGTTGCCAATACCGACCTGAGAAATCGATTCCATTGTAATCTTTGCTTACGCAAAGAATACAAAAATATATCGAAACGCCGACAAACCAAAAACTCAATCAAACTAATGGAAAATAAAAGTGTAACGAAATAACTTACACAAGAGTAATGTGACCCATAGCGTCACAAAACGCATTTACTGAAAAGTGTTGTATCGGCTGGGCTGGGTCTAGGGAACTGCGGCGCTAAATCGACTCTAGTTTGGAATTAAGATTCAAATGCCCACAAACTAAAGCAAGTCGCCGTAGTAAATTCTTGTTAGGATTGTATATGATGAAACGGCTATATATTCCTTGCTAAAATGTTGTAACAAATGGCATTTTAGGTTCTGCCAAACACCAGAGTAGGTCGGGAAACCAGAAACAAACAATATTTTCTTTGCACCGTAAAGAACATTTTTATTTCTCTCCATTCTACGAGTATAGTCATCCAGACCAAGTTTAAAACAATATTATTATTGTAGACAGAGACAGTTGGCAGCTTCGGAGTTTCAGGTCCTTCAAAAGTTTTGTTGACAGCAGACTTGGACAATGACGGTAATGTAGAAGTTGTTAGGGGCAACACGGACGAAGCAAGCTTCTACTCGACCCAGAATGTCGTGTTGAGTATGCAACAAGAGCTTAACAATGTTAGCTCGATTGAATTTAAACCTTTCAATATTGGAGACAAGGAATTCCCCCTCCTTCACATCACTGGTAAGTGTAACAGTCAAACACCTTTATAAATACCCGGGTCGTTTTTTTCACGTCTTTGTAAACAGATTAAATACTGACCAGATGGCTCTTAAATGAGTTTTTAGGTATTAGTTAACCCTTTCCTTCATATAAACGTGTTTTCACGCATTTGTAAGCAGTGTAAACCCAGATCAGACGGCTCCTAGAGGAGCAAATAGTGTAAATCCATGCCAGAAGGCTTCTGCGGGAGCCCCCTGATCAAGATCTTCTCTGTGTTCTTCAAAGTTTCCAGGACTATCGTACATTACCGATGCAAATTAAATTTGCTCAAAATACTAATTTAGACAGGTCACTTAGTTATATGGGTTATTGTCGCCCCGCATATTTCCCTCATGGTAGGAGCAGTCATTTCTGCAACGTTTGGGAAATGAAAGTTTACTTGATTGGGCAATACAAATTGCTTATACTGATCGATTAAGAGTATGAATAACATAGCATAGGTGATGAAAATAGGCTAAGCATTTATTTGTATTATTGCTTTAAGAAATGAATACGTTATTGATACTAAATAGCCGATACTTCCGAATTTTCTGTGCAATAGTCCTGCCACAAGTGTTTCACTCTCTTACACCCGGTTACTGCATGTGAGAGTAACGAATGACAACTCTGCAAGGAGATTGCAAGTGTTTGTGGAAATATTCCATTAAATACACATTCCAATGTATTGTTGTTTTTTTTGGTTTAATGCCGATTTAAAGCTAGTTTTAAGAAATAAAGTATATTTGCTTTTTAAAGTTTTGCCCACTTAAGAGTAAAAATCCTACAAATTACGGTGTATAAATAAATGGTTCAGTTTATTATCAACTTGAAGCCGGTGTAACGAAGTAAAGTGACCCCCATAGAATACTGACCCCCCGGTCACTATTCTTCAGAAAAAGCGACCCCCTTTCTGAAAAATATCGACTCCCTTCTGAAAAATAGTGACCCCTCCGCGATATCTATAAAATATTGACCCCCGTCCCAACTATTACTAACAAATTAGTAACCATTGCAAATAGTTGAATACCTAATATTGTTGCGGCTGCAGTTTTGTTTTTGTTGTTGTTGCAGCATCGGGTGGGTGGGTATGTGTGTGTGTGGTGTGTGGTAGCGGGGGAGGGGGGGGGGTGTAAACGAAATTTAACGGAAACACTTTATTATTTAGAAACTGTCAATATTTTGAAAAATGTTGACACTAGCAGAAGAGTGACAGAGGGTGTGAAAGTAGTAGTTGTATTAGTAGAAGTAGTGGTAATTTAACTTATTTTAAGGGGACATTTACAATGCATTTTGAGTATAACAACCTTTTCTGTGCGATCTAATAAATGGTTCTATACTTCTAACAGCGACCGACCTTACTTGTCAAATCATGTTTTTAAATCTTTACAGTAAGTAAACTCTTCTTTTTATAAAGACAAATACTACTACTTGTGTATTTTATTTTGTACTCTTGAGTAATAATTCACAATATAAACGAGCACAAACGCAAATTAAGTTCAATTGAATATAAAAGGATAAAAGTTGACGATTAATCTCAGATTGATTGGCAAACTGTTTTGAAACTCAACAGGTGCTGATATTTTCGATGCCATACATTTGACTTACTAGGCAGCCACAAATAGGTGACGAACACAAAAGGAAAACTATCTTCTCTAGGTTATGTTATGAATAGAATATAAGACTCGTGTTCGTGATTTATTGGATCTATTAAACTCGTCCTTTTAGACAAAAATAAACACGCAACAAATCCTTGATGTGTGGTTTTCTACAAAGCTCGTTTAAAATAAAAGTAAAAACATTATGAACAACTTATCTAATGTTTATTATCTGCAGAGGAAAATGGCCTGTTGCAAATGTACACACTATATTGCTATGGTATATGTCACACTTTTATATAAGAAAATCAACAGAATCTCTTCGACAATAATTGACAAAATTCTCTATACATGGAATTGTATTCCGATGTTGTGTAGGGGTGTGTGAATGTATGGGTGCGCGCGGAAGGGTGTTTATTTATAAGTGATTGTGTACGTGCATGTGCGTGTGTGTATGTGCATGCGCGCGCGTGTACACGTGTGCCTGCTTGCATGCGTGTGTGTGATATTCTGTACGAACAATGATTACAAGTTGTATTACTTGGCGTCCATTGCGCGCATTGGTCATGATATATTAAACGGGGCTCAAAATGATATTACTAGGGATCACACATCTGTAACAATTATGACCAACATATCATGAATGTGTGTCAAAGCACTATGACCGGGGTCGCTATCTTTTAAAAAATACTGACCGGGGGTCAGTATTCTTCAGAAAATGTGACCCCCTATGTACAAAATGCTTGGGTTCAATTAACAGTGTGCGTATTAGTCTAGTAAAATAAACACGGTCAAACTTCAATGACTGTGGTCACTACATCTACAAGAATTATGACAAAGGAAAAGGTATTTTTCGATTAACGTGAACCCCCTTTTTAAAACATAAATAAATACTAGAGTTGTTTAACATACACGTATCATGAACGTGAATCATAGAGTTAATATCGGGTTCGCTATTTTTGACAATATACTGGCCGGGGTCGATATTCTTCAGAAAATGTGACCCACTATGTACAAAATACTTATGGGTCACTACGTAGATCTGTAACAATTATGACCAAGGTTACATAAAAATCGAGTAAAGTTGAACCCTTTCTTAAATTATACTGGAGGTAGATTAAATGAAAAAGTAGTAAAGTCAAGCAGGAAAAGCCAACGTGTGTCAAAGCACAGTGACCGGAGGTCACTATTTTTTTAAAAAAAAATACTGACCGGGGGGTCGATATTCTTCAGAAAATGTGACCCCCTACGTACACAATACTTTGGTTCAATTAGCATGGCGCGCATTAGCCACGATATGATAAACACGGCTTAACTTGCTATGACCGGGGGTAACTACAGTAAAGTTAAACACTTTCTTTAAATTAAATTAAGAGGTAGATTAAGTTCGCGGGAACTGTTCAACATATCATGAACGATTAAACGTGTGTCAAAGCACTATGGCCGGGGGTCGCTATTTTTTAAAAATACTGACCGGGGTCGATATTCTTAAAAAAAATGTGACTCCCTATGTACAAAATACTTGGGTTCAATAAGCATTGCGCGATTTAGTCATGCTATAATAAGCACGGCTGAAATTGCTATGACCAGGGGTCACTACAACTGTAAGAATTATGACCAAGGTTAACTATTTTACGAGTAAAGTTAAACCCTTTCTTTAAATTATACTGGAGGTAGATTAAGTTCGCAGGAGCTATTCAACATATAATAAACGTGTGTCAAAGCACTATGACTGGAGCTCGCTATATTTTGAAAAATAATGACGGGGTCGATATTCCTCAGAAAATGTGACCCCCTATGTACAAAAAACTTGGGTTCAATTAGCATGGCGCGCATTAGCCATGATGTAATAAACACGGCTGAAATTGCTATAACCGGAGGTCACTGCATCTTTTACCACTGTATTTGCAATCGCGGTTGTTGTAGATTAGTTGGAGAGGGGATACGTTTATTTACACTGTTTGTCTTTTTTTCAGGGTGGGGATGGAATAAGTGTGAGATTGGGCGCCCATAAACCAGTTAACCCCCCCAGTGGCATTTGTCACTGACCGTTCCAAGGCGGTACTTCCATCTTCCCCCAATTGTTTGTTTCTTATGTCCGTGCGTCACTTTGTGTCTTTTATATTCATTTACATTTGCTGTTTGTCGTTGTGGTGCTGTTTGGGCGGTTGTGTGTTTTGTATGCGGTGTTTCCTGAATGCCCCATACATATACTTATATCATGAATGTGTGTCAAAGCACTATGGCCGGGGGTCGCTATTTTTAAAAAATACTGACCAGGGGTCGATATTCTACAGGTAATGTGATTCCCTATGTACAAGATATAAAATATAGTTTACGAGTAAAGTTAAACCCTTTCTTTAAATTATACTGGAGGTAGATTACGTTCGCGGGAACTGTTCAACATATCATAAACATGTGTCAAAGCACTATGACCGGGGGTCGCTATTTTTAAAAAAAATACTGACCGGGGGGTCGATATTATTCAGAAAATGTGACCCCCTATGAACACAATACTTGGGTTCAATTAGTATTGCGCGCTTTAGTCAAGATAGGATAAACACGACTGAAATTGCTATGACCGGGTGTCACTACATCTGTAAGAATTATGACAAAGGTTAAATAAAATCGAGTAAAGTTAAACTCTTTCTTAAATTATACTAGCAGTAGATTAAAAATTCTGAAAGGTGGTGATCCCCCGAAAGCAAAAATTACAAAACAAAAAGAGAAAATTACAGACTCGGTTTTATTGAGTCTGTTCATGAGTAGTAATTGAAAGTGCAACACTGCTCACGCCCCCTAGCACCGGTTTAAGCGGCATTCAATTTTCAGAACAAGAACTACTGAAATTCATGATCTCAAAGGATCAGAAGGTATAACAATACTGAGAATGAAGTACGGGGCGACGTTTTACGGCCGCCACACAAGCACTTGTGAAGATTATAAATTCTGAAGGGTGGTGATCCCCCGAAAGAAAAAATTGCAACACAAAAAGAGAAAATTGCAGACTCGGTTTTATTGAGTCTGTTCATGAGCAGTAATTGAAAGTGCAACACTGCTAAGTTCGCGGGAACTGTTCAACATATCATGAACGTGTGTCAAAGCACTATGACTGGGGGTCGCTATTTTTTAAAAATACTGACCGGGGGTCGATATTTTTCAGAAAATGTGACCCCCTATGTACAAAATACTTGGGTTCAATTAGTATTGCGCGCTTTAGTCATGATAGGATAAACACTGCTGAAATTGCTATGACCGAGTGTCACTACATCTGTAATATTTATGACTAAGGTTAAATAAAATCGAGTAAAGTTAAACTCTTTCTTAAATTATACTGACGGCAGATTAAGTTCGCAGGGAGTTGTTCTACATATCATGAACGTATGTCAAAGCACTATGACCGGGGTCGCTATGTTTTAAAAAATACTGACAGGGGTCGATATTCTTCAGAAAATGTGGCCCTCTATGTACAAAATACTTGGGTTCAATTAGCAAGGCGCGCATTAGCCATGATATGATAAACAGGGCTGACATTTTGCTATGACCGGGGTCACTACATCTGTAACAATTATGACCAAGGTTAAATAGTTTACAAGTAAAGTTAAACCCTGTCTTTAAATTATACAGGAGGTAGATTAAAGTCGCGGGAACTGTTCAACATATAATGAACGTGTGTCTATCAAAGCACTATGACCGGGGTCGCTATTTTTTAAAAAATACTGACCGGGGGTCGATATTCTTCAGAAAATGTGACCCCCTATGTACAAAATACTTGGGTTCAATTAGTATTGCGCGCTTTAGTCATGACAGGTAGATAGGTAGATAGTTAGATAGTAGAGAATAAGTGGTAGTAGTAGTATAGGTAGTAGTAGTATAGGTAGTAGTAGTAGTAGGTAGTAGGAAGTAGGAATAGTAGTAGTAGTAGCAGTTGTAGCAGCAGCAGCGGCAGTAGTAAGTGGGTGGGTTTGTGGGTGGTTGGGTTTGTGCTTCAGTGGGTGGCTGGATTTTGGGTGGATGGGTGGCTGGGTTATTGGGTAGGTAGGTAGGTAGGTAGGTAGGTAGGTAATAGTAGTAGTAGTAGTAGTAGGAGTAGGAATAGGAGTAGGAGTAGTAGTATGTGTAGTAGTGGGATTAATATAAGCAGCAGTAGTAGAAGTAGTAGTAGTGGCAGTAATTATAATAGTAGTAGTAGTAGTAGTAATAGTAGTAGTAGTAGTAGTAGTAGTAGTAGTAGTAGTAGTAGTAGTAGTAGTAGTAGTAGTAGTAGTAGTAGTAATAGTAGGAGTAGTAGTAGTAGTACTAGTGACGGTGATGGTGGTGGTAGACGAAGCAAACACAACAGCAACAACACATATTATTTCCCACTTCGCTAAAATAATTCAAAAGGCATGATGTCGAACCCCTATGTTGCCTCACTTGGATGAGATTTATTTCAATTAATTTCAATAGGTGATAAATTACAAATGTTTTCAAAATATGGATATGATATATGGCATTGCACACAGCAATGACAATACGAAAATCCACTGCCAAAAACGAAGTTTTTTTAGTTTTACAGTGACTGACACAGTTTTCCGTCTACGAAATTTTAAGTTAGAACTTAGATTAATGAAATTTTAACATCTATTTACGTCAGATAGAAGTCAATACAACATTTTACAATTTATTAAGTGATCTCTTTATATATGCATGCTGGTACATGTGCTCCTGCGTGCGCGTGAGTGCGTGCGTGAGTGTTGGTGTGCGTGCATGTATGCGAGTGTTTCTAAGTGTATGTGTAAGTATCGGTATATGTGCGTGCGTGCGTGCATATGTGTACCGGTATGTGTGCGTGCATGCGTGCGTGTGTGTAATTGTGTATGTGCATGCGCGTTGTGTGTGTGTGTGTGCGTGCGTGTACATGCGTGTTGCGTGTGTGCGTGCGTGCGTGCGCAGGCGTGCGGGTGTATGTTTTGTTGAAACACAGACAGGGAGTCACTATTCTATGGGGGTCACAAATCTTCGTAAGGGGTCAGTTTTCTTCGTGTGCAGGGGTCGTAATATTATGACCGGGGGGTCAAAATACTATGACCGGGGTGTCACTATTTTTTAAAAAATACTGACCGGGGGGTCAGTATTCTATGGGGGTCACTTTACTTCGTTACACCGGCTAACTTCGCACGTAGATCACTCCGTAACAAAACAAAATATGCTTTACAATTTCGAAACAGAAAGAAATAATGACATTTGTTATTTAATACTTTGTGCATCGTGCATTACGTTTTTTTTTTTAAACCAAACTGTGATCGGGTTGTCCTTGATAAATTGACTTGCTGCGTTAAATGACCACGGCGAATGGAATGTTAGTTATTGGGCGAAAGTAATCTAAAAATAGGACAGAAATCAAAGTACTGGAGGTACTCGTTCGGGACTCGTTTCTTCTAAACAAACTGGCTTGTGCTTATAGGTTAATGGTATTAACCCTTTCCCTGTTGCATTTTCACGTAAGAAATACTGAAACCATGAATAGTTATTAGCTGATTTTTTTTATAATGACAGGATTATTTTGGTATTGATAGAAACTAGAGTCGAGCCTATTATAATTTCATAAGTGAATAGAGAAGATCTTCGACCTTGATCAGATGCATGGCTCCTGTAGGAGCTGTCTGATCTGGGTCTACTTCATTTGCAATGCGTGAAATCATGTTTAAATGAGGGAAATGGTTAAGCAAAATAATAGATGTTCAACAGCACATTCTTTTATTTCTAATAGATAGATAGATTAGATAGATAAATAGATAGATAGATAGATAGATAAGATAGATAGATAGATAGATAGATAGATAGATGATAGATAGATAGATAGATAGATAGATAGATAGATAGATAGATAGATAGATAGATAGATAGATAGATAGATAGATAGATAGATAGATAGATTAAATTAAAATATTTCTTTCTTACGGAGTGACCTCCGTTACACAGGTAGTGTCCTTTCTGCTCTTCCAGAAAAATTAATATGACATGGTTACAATAGCAATTTAAATTAAATTAAAATATTTCTTTCTTTCGAATTGACCTCCGTTGAACATGTAGTGCCCTTTCTGCTCTGCCAGAAAAATTAATATAACCTACATATTAACATGAGATACTGAAATATCCATGAACTCTGCGTACCGTTTACATTATAAAAAGTGTAAGATATGTCATTTCGATACATATAATGATTAGAAATTGTAGTAAAGACTTGAACAAATGACGCATAAAAATGACTGGAGTCAATAACGTTTTGATGATATAGCCACTATCTCGATTCAAATAGACACTTTAAATTTCACTTTTAATTTCATTCATTCTCAGTGCTATTACATGTGTAATGTCATTTTCATGCTGCTGTTGTTTACTGATAATTAAATTCTAAATCTATAGACTTTCCTTCAAATTGAAACCAAAACCAAATTCGTCAAAACCTCAATCAGTGGTTAATCTAAATGGATTCTTTTAAACCATCCAAGTGATCAGAGTCAGGTTAGTATTAGATCTGCACATTATTAATTTACTTGCCAACGGCTGAAGTTACCAGACACAATTCTTAGACAATAAGTCTAAAGGTAACACAAATATCTTGTTCATAGTACATTTCCATGTTTTCATTCTCGATTATTATCATTCACTCACTCTTCAGTAATGTGCGACTTTTGATACTTCGCATCAATACTTTTCTTGTATGTGTTCTATACTAACAGTTACATTGCTGATACAGACTATAGCAGTCACGTGACGTTACTCTGTAGGACTTACGCGCTTTTATATGTTACCTGCTGTAAATATGTGTATTAAACTGTAGACTATAATTTATTGTCATTCACATTAGTGTTGACGTAATACAGAAGCCCACACAATACAACATGGTGTCAGAAGTGGGATTCTGGGTTAAATTATATATCGATGGCTAAGCGCAAAATTGCCGTAACTACAATCCATGGTATGAACTCATAATTACCATTGAAAACAGTTTGGATCCAAAGCAATTAACTAAGCTTCTCACCAGGATCCAAACTGACTGACACCCCGCTTATATGAATGAATTTTAATCAATTATTTTGAATGCTTACAAATGTTAACCCATTACCTCGAAGGCTATATTTTAAACCAAACCTCTTGGATAAAATCTACTCAGAAAATGAAAAGTTTAAAAGTGTGCAGTTTTTAAACCATTGTGATAAGTAAAGCATTTGCTCCAATAGAGCAAATAATCTATTTATCACAATGGTTTCAGAAAGTGAATTTTTCAGAGCAGCAAAAGCGTCAAAACGGGGGAATGGGTTAAATAATGCAGTTATTACAGTCTTGCACACAACTCTCGATATGAGCTTCAAAGCTGCAAGGTATTGTAACGTATTATCAGTTGTTTTAACTATACTAGTATACAAGAGTCTGGTCAGGGTCTCCTCCGTTGTTTATCGAATAATATAGATCTGGATTTAATTCTACGTTTTCTGCAATGGTACAAACTTACCTTTTTCATACTTTAATAAGTTAATAACGATATAAAAATAAGCTAATAAACATTCATGATGACATGCTTATATGCATATGTTATCAAGAGAGAACACGTATGTTGTACATACGCTATCGAGGACAAATATACTTAACACAGATGTTCGGTAGATAACGATAGAGTCAGATACATTACAGTAAGTCTATCTGGGACGAGAAACATGTCCGCATTTACAGTTGTGCTTCTTACACTGGCATTTGTTTCAACCTGTGCCGATGACGTAACCGTGGAATCTAAAGCTGGTACATTTGTTGGATTCAGCGAAGAAATTAACATAAATGACGAAGATGGCGAGAAATTTAAAATTTCACAGTTTCTTGGAATTCCGTATGCTGAACCACCGACTGGAGATTTACGTTTCCGCAGACCATTACCAAAACGCCACATATCAGAGCCTATGGAAGTGAAAACATTTGGCAGCGAGTGTCTGCAGAATATGTTGTTACCCAGTCCAGTTGAGGGTTCCGAAGACTGTCTATTTCTAAACATCTATTCTCCCAAACTTACCACAGAGAAAGGGAAACTTCCAGTTATGATATGGATTCATGGTGGCGGATTTGTTATTGGTTCGGGAAACATGTTCATACCCAATCGCTTGGCGGCCTATGGCCAAGTGATTGTTGTTACTCTAAATTACAGACTGTCTGTCTGGGGATTTCTCAGCACCGCTGATTCAAATTCCCCCGGTAATTATGGTCTGTGGGACCAACACATAGCAATTAAGTGGGTACACGATAACATAAATGCCTTTGGAGGGGATTCAAACAGGATTACCATTTTTGGACACTCGGCTGGCTCTGCCAGCGTAATATATCAAGGACTGTACAAGGGTAACATTGGGCTTTTCCAAAGAATAATTGGACAGAGTGGGGCACCTTTGTCTGCTTGGGCAAGTGCTCGTGACCCTGTATCAGACGCAAATCATTTTGCTTCAATGGCAGGCTGCAAAATTTCAGATACAGCAGCAATGATGACTTGCCTCAGGGGTCTCCCAGCAGATATTATCTACAACACAATGAACAATTTGACCAATGGCTTAGCTACAAGAACTTCGGTCTTCGTGCCGTATGTTGATCATGATTTCGTAGAGGAAGCCCCAGTCGACATTTTCAAACAAGATACACAAGTGTCTGAAGTGTCCCGATCTTCTTTCTCTACGTATGACATAATGGCCGGTGTCCTTTCTGGGGAAGGATATATGATTCCTCCTCCGCCATGGAATATAAAACCCAACCATAACTTTTATCCGGATATGACATACTTCAGAGACATACTTGTTCCACAGTTTTTGCTGGACTATATTGGACAGGTCACACCTGCACTTACAGAAACTGTTGTTGCAGAGTACGTAGACTGGAATAACCCGGACAATCCCGAAACAATACGACAGAAGTTCTCGACCCTGGCTGGTGATGTTTTCTTTGTAGAACCCATGTGCCGAACTGTTGATACCCATGCAAGGTTCTCTCAGCGACAGTCTTCGTATATGTATTATTTCACTGCTTCTCCGTCAATGCACCTCCTGCCAGTGCCATCTTGGGCGGACAAGCCATACCATGGGGATGAGATTATTTACCTGTTCGGCGGAAAGGTTGACGTATCAGCCTTTGGCAAAACCGAGAAATCTGTCCTCGAAGATTGGGAAAGAGAATTGTCTAAGATTATCATGACATTGTGGACAAATTTTGCGAAAACGGGAAACCCAAACAAACCACGTGACCTTGGCATCGATTGGCTTCCGTACACACCGATGCATCGCCATTACTTAAACATCGATAGGACTGTGACGTCACGTAACGTGAAAACGAGACTCGGAGACAGACTGGTGCATTTCTGGAGCAAAATTGTTCCGGCGATACTAAAGAAATAAAAATAAGATTCGCTCTCAATCAGAGCTGTACTGTTGAAAAAGTTTTATTCCTTTTTGAAACTGTAACCAATATGTGTATAACGCGTGGCGTCCAATGCATTGACGAGCAGCCACCTTTTTCAGCGGTTAGCTGTCCATTTTCATTTTTACTATAGTTTTCCACCAATCAGAAACTAAGTTACATTGTAGGGAATCGGGGGGAATTGGGGGAATCGGTTAATCCTTTCGACATGGTCGTCTGCTTGACACATTTTCATCTGCTTCACTTTTCTTGATTTTCTTTTTAAAAACGATGAACAGTGTGTCAAACAACTTGGATCCTTGTGATATGCCGAGCTAAGATGCCGAGCTACTTGGCATTTTGTATGGATTCAAACTGTTTGCAAAGTTCTTCGCACTAAAAAGGTTAACCCTTTTAGAACAGAAACGAATGTATTTGTATTTACAAACTGTGTAGACCAAATCAGATAGCACATAGCAAATCATACTCTGTCATACTGAATGGACTCTATTGTCAAGCATTGATGGACCGCTCATTCAAAAAGTCTTTCTCGGAACTTATTTCGTATCGGTGATTATCTATGAACGCAGTTTGGATCCAGATGAGATGCCGAGTAACTGTCTCAAACTGTTTTACTGCGGTAATGTGTTTTTGAAGAACATAGGAGAAAATTAAACATACGCAGACGACACATTTTGCAGACGACAATATCTGCAGACGACAATGTTTGGCAACGAAAGAGTTCAATTAAATTGTTATTTATGATGGTTTGTCGCAAATATTATGAATAATTGTGTATAAAGGCAGGTTGTTTTCAGTGCATGCCATTTGATACTATTCTTCTCATAGTTTGATATGTAATGTTATTATACCTCAATTTCATTTACAATGTTAATTTCCCATAGGCCACCGTGACATAGAAATACTGTCGGGCCCAGCGGGAAAAAAATTACTGTCGGAAAAATACTGTCTCCCGCTATCATAGGCACGGAACATCTAGATCAGTGAGCGCTTATCAAATTGTGTGCGTGACGTCATCCGATGACGTCATTGACTGACGTCAGCTGACGCTTGCAATTTGATCAACAAACGTCATTATGACAATTGCTTTGTTTTTGTTTATATATTTGAGAAATGTCGCGCTATGAGACTTTTTCAGAGGAGGCTCTGTCAAGATTGGACAGTGAAAAAGGCTCCGCCAGTACTTATAACGTGTAATGAATAGAAATGTGAAGCTGTTCCGCGATTTTTAAGCACCGAGTAGCTCGCTATAACTTTTGTTTCAAACTGTTTAATGCTGTCATTGAAAAAAATAATTTCTGACGAAATTTATTGTGCTGTTCGGTATAATAAAATAAATATCACATCCTATGGAGAGCGAAAGCACGTATTGTCAACCCTCGGTATGGTATTGTCCACCTCGGCTTACGCCTCGGTGGACATAACCAACCTCGGGTTGACAGTACGTGCTGTCTCTCCCCATAGGATGTGATATTTATATAATATATTGGCTAATAAAACACATGCAAATACGGATAAGTATACAATTCAAAGGCATAAACATAGTGCAGTTGGTGTATGTGTTACAGTCATTCTGTATAATCAGTCATTTCATGAAAATTACTGAAAATTTCACCTAGTCATTTCACGAAATGCCTAAAAACTTCATTCATTTCATGAAATTACTGAAAACACCTCCAGTCATTTCACGAAATGAATGAATCGAATTTAGCTTTATGTATTGCATTGTAATGATTGGAACGTTTGACTTGGGGATTGCACCAAACGTCTGATTTTTTATACGCCCGTTTGAAAAAACGGGACGTATTATGGAATGGCGCTGTCTGTGTGTCTGTCCGTCTGTAACATCTCTAACTCAAGTTCCGCTTGGTGGATCCTTCTCAAATTTTAACACAATGTTTATCTAGACATTCTACAGTTGCCTGTCGAGTCCCGGTTTGTTTTTCCAAGGTCAATGTCACACAATTGGACTTAGAATTTGCGTTTAGCATTTGCGTTAAGCAAAAATGTTAACCTCTATTTATGTGGAACAAGTCCACTTATTTACATAACACTTTGTGATAAAGCTTTGAAACTTGGAACACTTGTTCACCGTCACAACCTTCACCTGTAGGCAAGAGTAAATAACTCTGTCAAGCATTTTGACTGAATTATGCCCCTTTTTAACTTAGAATTTTTGGTTAAGGCTTTGTTAAAGTCCATTTATTTACATAACCCTTTGAGATAAAGCTTTTAAACTTGGAACACTTGTTCACCGTCACAACCTTCACCTGTAGGCAAGTGAGAATAACTCTGTCAAGCATTTTGACCGAATTATGCCCCTTTTAACTTAGAATTTTTGGTTAAGGCTTTGTTAAAGTCCATTTATTTACATAACCCTTTGAGATAAAGCTTTAAAACTTTGAACACTTGTTCACCACCACAATATTCACCTGTAAACAAGAGTACATAACTCTGGTAAGCATTTTGACAGAATTATTCCCCTTTTTAACTTAGAATTTTTGGTTAAGGTTTTGGTTAAAGTCCACTTATTTACATAACCCTTTGAGATAAAGCTTTTAGCCTTGGAACACTTGTTTACCATCACAAGCTTCACCTGTAGGCAAGAGTACATAACTCTGTCCAACATTTTGACAGAATTATGCCCCCTTTTAACTTAGAAATTTCGGTTAAGGTTTTGGTTAAAATCAACTTATTGACATAACCCTTTCAGATTAAGCTTTTAAACTTGGAACACTTGTTTACCATCCCAAGCTTCACCTGTAGGCAAGAGTACATAACTCTGTCTAACATTTTGACATAATTATGACGCTTTTTAGCTTGGAATTTTGGTTAAGGTTTTGGTTAAAGTCCACTTATTTACATTATCCTTTCAGATAAAGCTTTTAAACTTGAAACATCTATTCACTATCAGAAGCTTCATCTGTAGGCAAGAGTAAATACAATGTAACTCTGTCAAGCATTTAGACACAATTATGGCCCTTTTTAATTTAGAAATTTTGGTTAAGGTTTTTTGTTAAAGTATGCCTGTTTACAACCTTGAAAATTGGTCGCAATATTGGACTTAGAATTTGAATTTAGCAAATACGTTAACCCCAGTTTATGTTGAACAAAACCTCGACCGGCGTATATTGTGCCCACTGGCACTCTTGTTTCAGACTGTTCGTGAAATGACGGAAAAAGCTTCAGTCGTTATAAGAAAAGCATGAATGGACATTAGCTTTATAATTATATTACATTGCATTGATTGGTAATAAAAACAATGCGACCTGTTCAAACAACTGTTTATTCATAATCTATTCATAATCATAATCATATTTCAACATATCTAACCCATTACTCCATAGCCTGTTTTAGGTTTAAATCTGGTTTAAAGTAAAACGGAATGCTCCTTAAGTTATGGTGCATTTTACTTTACTTTAAGCCTATGTTAAGTTACCATCTGCTAGAATATAGTAAACATCTCATTGTTAATTGATAATCTTTTCATATTTATACTACGTTCTACTTAACCCATCACTCTAAGGCTTGTTTCTCTGTTTACACACATGTTACCCCTTAAAAGTAAAACGGATTGTCTTTATGTGCACTCTGCTTAACTTAACCTGCTTTAAGTTACCAACTACTAGGCTATTGGAAATATGTCATTGTTTATTCATAATGTTTTCCATAATTATATGACAACATACTTAACCCATTACTCCACAACCTGTTTCTATGGTTGTACACAGGTTACCCGAATGCCTTGGTGTGCATTCTACTTTACTTTAAGCCTGTTTTAAGCTACCATTTACTAGGCTATAGGAAACATTGCATTGTTTATTCATATTGTATTCATAATTATATTACATTATTGTTAACCCATTACTCCATAGCCTATAAAACAACACTATGCATAAATAATGATGTGAATTAACAATTGATGTTGAATTAATTAAATAACAGTCAATTCACACTTTGTCTAAATCCCGTTAATGGTCTCTAGTCAATTTGTGTAATAATGACCTCTCAATTTCAGTCATTTCATGAAGCGACTGAAACTTTAGGCATCACGTGAAATGACTAAGTGAAACAGTCATTTCACAAAATGACTGTAACGTTAAGTTATTGCATGAAATGACTGATTACACAGATTGACTGTCACAATGGTAAAGAGTGGAGGGTTTTCAAAGTTGATGGTGAGTTCATATAAAAACCACTATATATAAGTTCTAATACATGTTTCACTAAATTAAACATGCATTGAATACTGAAATCGATAAAAAATGGTTTACATTTTGCAGGAATAACCGCTTCAGATTTGAACAGTGATGGTCATTTGGAACTGTTCGTATCTCACCGCCCTTACAGAGGCAGGACCTTCTCGATATATGAAAGTTCCCCAACAAACAACAATTGGATTCGAATCATACCACTCACCAAACATGGCGCTCCAGCACGCGGAAGTAAGGTGACATTGACCCTTGACAATGGCGTAAAACAGAGTGTCATTATAGGTGGTGGGTGTGGCTATATGTGCCAAATGGAACCAGTTGCCCACTTCGGTCTTGGCGACCTTACGCCGCGTGTAGTGATGGTCGCGTGGCATGATGGTCATTCTGTGCGCAAGTTCTTGCATGTAAGGGATCAAAACAATACATTCACCGTGTCATACAATGGCCACGTTAAGACAATAATATTCAACAGCCTTAAGGGTGACATTATATCAAAAGGAAGTGTTCATCGTCCTAATATTGCTATTTCCATTATAGCCTTATTCCTTTGCCTTATAAATATTTATGTAAGAAAAAATGGCATGACGAATATTAATTAGATTAGGTATTTAAACTATTTATATTGGCATATGCACACAGGAATGTTTGACCATTGCAGAAATTGCAGAATCTAATTTATATTATTTCATAAACAATCAAAACATATCCTGATCAGATGGCTCCTACAGAGATCATCTGATCTGGGTCTGCTCAGTTAACAAATGCGTGAAATGGCGTGTTTGTCAGACAAATGGTTATTCACAATATTACCCGTTCTATAATAAACGTGAATGACTTATGCCAAAGTTCATTCAAATGAAATGTTTTATAACTCAATAGTCATCTAATTTATTCAAGTGATCATTTGTTACAAAGACAGTGGTTTCTTAAACTTTCTAATACTGGGAAAATGGTGTCTGCTCAACCCTGATCTGCTAAGATTTTAACGGACATCAATTTCCTCGTACCGTCAGATTGTCAAACAGCTTGGATCCTGGCGAGACGTCGAGTAAGAAATAATGACACTGATACAGAGTTGCAAACCGGGTAAACCCAGATCAGACAAATCATGTATAAGCCATCTAACTAGGGTCTGTTCTGTTTGCTTACAGAATAATGAACATTTGATTATACATTTCCTGCAATGTCCAAAACTGCTTATGTTCATATGTCATTATTTAAACTCGTGTAATGAATATTGTCATTATTTTTACATTAATATTCTCAGACACAGGTCTAACACACTTCGTGCGAAACTGTGATTAGCTTTGCAGACAGTTAACACCCAGATGACACGCCGAGTAACTCGGCATCAGGATCCGTTTGACACTCATTAAATCTATGAAAAGAAATTGAGGATATTGTACTTTCAAATACTTTCGAAGAAAACATTTTCTGTCCAGTACAGCAAGCCCCCTCTAAACCGGAAGTCTTTTCGGCAGGTGGTTGTTGCTTAATGCAGGGTGATAGTTATGCAGAAAGCTCCTTTAGGAGCTTTCTGCATTACTTTCACCCTGTAGTAAACTGCCACCTGTCTTGAAGACATTGATACTAATGTTAATGTCCGGTTTAGAGGGGTTTTACTGTATATGAAAGGTCAACCATTAGTAAATAGGTTGGATCCAGATGAGACACACGGTAACTCTTCTTCTGATCTCAATCCGAACTGCTCGACACTGCTTATGCTCTTTAAAGGAAATGGAAGACATTCTGTTTGAATTCTTAATTAGAGGACATGCTCTGTCCATGAAGATATGTTCAGCGTGTTCAAGGCTAACCTGTTGGCGCGACCCGGGTTGTAGTGATTGTCTTAAATCTTGGAAATATGATAAGTTTGGTGGTATGATATTTAGTAAAACTGACCCCTGGTTCGTAGCCCGGGGCTTGGTAACAAAGTTTCAGAAAAGATCGATGCATTAACTAAATAAATACAGACGAAAATCTTAGCCGAAACGTCAAGGTGATCTTTCTATTCTAAAACAGTCCAGAGCAACAGATAAATGTTCATACTAAAATACTAAAATCGTCATTTTTCCACCAAACCCTATGTTGTGACCACTCTTTAGAATCGTCTCTACGAGACAATTCTAAAGAGTGGTACCAACATAGGTTTTGGTCGAGAAATAAAAGAGTTATTCTTGAAATTGTTTGCGTTTATGCATCTTCACAGGAGCTCTAAAACATTATCAGAAAGTCAACAGTTTACATCCGAATGAGATGCTAAGTTACCTGGCGTCCGACAGTGGTCAGAATAGATAGGGATATTGCCTAATTCTTGCATACAAGGGTGCATATTTGGCCATTGACTGTGAAAACTGTGTAAAGTGAAAGATGTCGGGGAAAGGTCAAGGTCAGACCCAAATGAGAACAAAACAGCAGAAGGTAGAAAAATGCAAGAAAGAAGAACGCCCAAGTAAACGGACACACTCTGAGCTCAGTAACGATAGTGTTGGTGAATCTGCGGCTATTCATGTGCAACTAGACGAGATGACTGAAGAGCTGACACATATGAGAGAGGACATAGAGCTAGTGTTAAAGAAAGAAGGCATTGAAACCCTCATTACTCAGACAGTTAAGGACATTATGAAATCGTTGGAAACGAAACTGAAGGAAGATGTCCGTAGAGAGGTAGATGAAAAGTGTAGGTCATTAAAAGAGGAAGTAGAGACTTTGACTTTTGAGAAGAAACAGCTTGAGGGTGAACTGCAGGGAATGAGAGAATCTTTAGAGAAGCGTATTGAAGAACTAGAGGAAAGTTCGAGGGAACATTATACAAGGGGCAGAGAAGCAATCAAGATGGCTAATTACAATGAACAGTATTCCAGGAAGAACAATGTAAAAATCAGGGGTGTACCAGAAGAGAGAAACGAGACACAGGAGAAGTTGACGGACCGGGTGTGTGCCATACTTAGTGAGCAGGGGATTGAGATGGAGAGAACGGAGATTCTGGCGCTACACAGAATTCCAGCGAATCGCGGTGGTTCCAAACCGGTACTCTTGAAGACAATAAGTAACAGTGTTAAGTCGAAAATTATGAGAAAGAGACAAGAGATGAAACACGCGGGACACCAGATAGTTGATGATGTGACACGCCTGAATACAGGGCTTATAAGCAGACTGAGTAATCATGGAGATATAAAAAGTGCGTGGTTCTTTAATGGATCAGTGTTTGGACTCACAAAAAATAGTGAGCGGATAAAATTTGATCTTTACGATAACATTGGGCAGGTAATCCACGATTACAGAGAAAAGCAGAGCAAAAATAAAAGTAAGTGAGACATTCGGATTACCGGTATTGTGGTTCTGAACCTTATGTTGTCAGCTTCGCATTTTGTCAGGCGGGGAAAGTCTGTACTACTGTACGATGTTGTACGTGTGTAAATTCGCTTTTGCATGGCTTTAATCGAGAGTAGTTTTTTGACATTAACCCTTTCCCTCTTAAAGGTGTGTTTTCACGTATCTGCATACATGGTAGACCCAGATCATACGGCCCCTGTAGGAGCCGCGTGAGCAGGGCCTGCTCTGTTTGCAGATGGAATTTGTTTGATCTGTTTATACACTTTCTAAAATGACTAGGATGTTGTACCTTCCGTATTTAATTATAACTAATCTGTACGTAAGTGTTCAGTAGGTAATGAAATTTGTAGTAATTATAGAAAAGGGAAAGGGTTAATGGAACTGTTTGTATAGGGCGTAAAAAGCAGGAGGACCCACTGTCAGCCAGTAAGGTGTTATACAGTAGTTTGCATATAGTTAGGTATAGGTAAACAACGAGCAGTGATCCGTAAATGTACTTTACATTTTGGTACGTTTCACGATTTGGGGGTGTTGGCATTGCTGCAGTCCACCCAGCTGTATGCACTTTGCATGCGACAGTCAATCAAGGTTTTCTCATGCAAATTTTATGGTGACTGAATTCCCCCAAAAAGTGGACTACGCTGATGTTATGGATCACTGCTCGTTGTTTTTGCTTGTATTGGGACATTTGCATGCGATGTATATTTACGTCAGACATGTTGGGGAACATGTGTATGTTTTTTCCGATTGAGATCAGCCCCACTATAGTAGGGATTGATCTTGGTGAATACATGTTAAAGTTGTGTTTTTGTAGTACATGTGTATAAGAAATGTCGTCTGCTGTTCGTTATTTAATACGTTTCCACAAACAGTGGGTTATCCCTTTCGGAGTTACATTTTGCTAATGCATATAATTTTACATAAGAACTGTCTTCTTTTTTGTACAGTTCATTACTGGTAGGGTCTTTTGCATACTAAGTAATTGTGTTGTCTGCTAAATTGTTGTCTGCTAGACTTTTTCGTCATCATTATTTTCGATTCTTCCAGACTGTCTTGTTTACGGAGGATATTTCGCAAAACTGTATTGTCTAGTTATGTGAAATCCGTTCTTCCGTAACCTGGATTGCCGGTAGTTTTTACATAAATTGTCATCTGCTGCTTCTATTGTTCAAATCATTCTCTGATTGCTAAGACATTTTGTCGTCATGACGTATTCTCTTCATTCCTTGTTTGCTGACATTGAACCAAAGTCACAGTTTTTAGATTGCAGATCAGATCCTACTCTTGGCGGGTCTGATCTTGTAATTAACCCATCGCTTGCTATTCACGTCAATATACCTACCTGTGAATAGTGAAGACCCAGATGAGACAGCTCTCATCAGGGTCTGCACTATTAACAGGTTGATTGTGCAACCAGTGCACTACACAGCAGTGGTTGCACAGTGAAATGCTTGTACACAGTGAAGATATATGGAATTATACAACAGGGCATGGGTAAAGAAGGAGAAATGTATTTTAAAATTCAGCAAGCGAAGGGTTAAACTGTTGTGCATCGGTCACAAATGGCACGAAAATTCGCTGTGGCAAGTGTCCGAAAGAAACTGGTGTAGAATAATTAAAATCTATGCTGAAACGTGCTTCCCCCTTTTCTTTAGATGACAAACAGGGAACACCCCGAAAAGAAGTGAAATTGATCTGGGTCTGCAGGGCTTTGCAATTGACATTAAAAACGAAGGGTAACCCCTTTTAGATTTAAATGTTTGTATTGGATGTATGTAGAAAGTGTGTTCTGCTGTTTTATTATTTGCTACTGTCTAGCTTGTTACATGCTAAGTAATACTGTTGTATTCTGGGGGGTTTCCTATCTCTACTTATAGGATACTTTTGCCGTCTGCTAATCTGCCGTAGGTAATGTATTGAAATAAATGGCTCAATTTATTGCCACGCTAAGTGACAGTTTTGGCTCACGGATTGGACCCCACCGTTGGCAGGGTCTGATCATGAATCAAAACTGTTTTGCAGGGGTCACAAATGGCGAGAAAATCTGGACTATATCTTTATGGGCTGGTCATTTTTATTGTTGTTTAATATGGGGGTATTTTGGTATTTATAGAGGATGAAGGAGCGGGTTTAATATGATTTCATATGAAAACAGAGAGAACCATGAGCAGCTGGCTCCTGCAGGAATCATCTGATCTTGGACTGCTCTGTTTTGCAAATGCGTGAAAATGCGTTTTTACGAGAGAACTTATTATTTTATTATGTTAAGTAATTGTGTTGTCTGCTTAATTGTCGTCTGCTGATCGTTGAAAAAACTGTCGACTTCCTGGTAGAATGTCTGTATCCATATAACGCAGAACATGCGCGTTGGCATGTCTTCTGGATACATACTATGTTAGAAGTGTTTCTTCTTAGCTTATGAATAGGTAATGGACGCTACCTAGAAATATATGGGAAAGGGCATTTTAGTCGGAAAACGGGGGCCTTTTGTATAGCAGAAGCAGACACAGCAGACCATTATCAGGTAACTTAAGATATGTTGTCTATACTGTAAAATGTTATCACAGTAATATTAGTGAATTTGGATTGTGAAAACTGTTGTCTGCTAGATTTTTATGAATACTGAGAAAATTGTCATCTGTATAATATAATGTTATAATAGTAATATCAACGAATTTGGATTGTGAAATTTGTCGTCTGCTAGATTTTCATGAATACTGAGGAAACTGTTATCTGCTCAGTATATATAGGCTGTCTGTATTGTATAAGGTTATAGTAATATTAGTGAATTTTGGATTTTGAAGAATGTTGTCTGCTAGTTTTATGAATACTGAGAAAGTTGTCATCTGCTTAAAGATATGTCATTAGTGAATTTGGATTGTAAAAACTGGTGTCTGCTAGATTTTTCTGGATACTGAAGAAATTGTCATCTGCTTAAGATATGTTGTCTGTATTATATTATGTTATCATAATTATATCAGTGAAGAGTGTGTGTGTAGAAACTGCCGCCCGCTAGTTTTTTATTGATACTGTGAAAAATTGTCGTCTACTTAAGGCATTGCGTCTGCTGTTAATATGGCAAGTTATATATGTCTGCATACGCAGTTTTAAAGGTAATTGCAGATTTAACGCTAGCATGAAAAGAATCGGCTGTTTGACATACTGCAGGTACATATAGCACGGTGGAAATGTTAAATAACGTTCAATCATTTGTCATAAATTACATATAGCAAACAGAATGGGGATATACATCTAACTGATAAAGTGTACTTGCTTTCTGGTCCATTTGGTATCTAGAAAGTAGATATTTATTTTGCAGTCTGCTACTTTACATACCGGAACCGGTTTGTTTCTTTTAAGCGTATATTGAACTATGATGTTTGTATGTGTATATTTGTGCATATATTTGTTATACTTAGTGGATTAGGGTAAAAGCATCATGCATATTTATAAGCTGTAGTTTTTAAAAGAACATACGGGTGTACAGTGTAGGGATGTTCGTAGAGACAGGTCTATTATACACCAATAAGCAATCATAGAAGACCCGGATCAGACAGCTCCTAGAGAAGTTGTCTGGTTTGGGTCTACACATGTATGCAGTAACGCTGTGTCTACATGAGGCATGTTTATATATAGTTCCCGCTCGTAATTGCCGTTGTGTCGAGGGAATCTAGATTATATGACACTTTTGTGAAAGGGCATAATCTTGTATCTTTTATAGATAAGAGACTTTGTTGTTGTTGTTTTAGGGTAGATGTAAAACGGTATTTTGTAAATGAACAAAAAACTTATTTGCTTGGTGTATGTAGTATATTTGTTGCTATGGTTATGCGTTTGTTTCTTCATGTTTGTTTACAAGCTGTATATTTGTATATGATTGTATGTGTGTGTGTGTGTGTGTGCTGTAATACCACTGGTTGTGGAAGGTACAAATATAAATATTTCATACAAATATTAGACCATTGTTTCAACAAGTCAAATGTAGTTCTTACTAATGATATAGAACAATATTTTTTCTATATTGATGATGGTTGGTAATTTAAAAATACATTCTTACAACTGTCGAGGATTGAATAATTGTAAAAAGAGAAATGATATTTTTAATTTATTCAAGGATCAAAAAGTGGATGTACTATGCTTACAAGAAACACATTTTACGTATGAAAATGAAAAGAAAATTTATTCTGAATGGGACGGGGAATGTGTTTTTAGTCATGGCAAATATAATGCAAAGGGAGTAGCTATTTTATTCAGAAAACATCTCGATATCAAAATATTAAATATTAAAAGGGATAGTAATGGACATTTTATTGCTGTTGAACTTGTTTTCAATGATATACTTTTCATATTGATGAATATTTATGCTCCAAATAGGGATGATCCAGGTTTTTTCTCTACTATTTTTAACACTATTGATTCGTTTGATGAAAAGGATAGATTTATTTTATGTGGAGACTTTAATCTTGTACTAGATCCTTACAAAGACTATAAAGGTTACAAAACCGCAAATAATAATGTTAAAGCTAGAGGTAAGGTTTTATCGCAGATAACCAATAGGAATTTGATAGATCCATTTAGAGAATTACATGGAGACAATACAAAATTTACTTGGAGAAGACTTTCACCTTTGCAACAAGGCAGACTGGATTTCTTTTTGATTACTGATAATATGGATAAATTTTTGAGAAAATGCGATGTTGACGCGACCTCTTAAATCCAGAAATGGAAGGAGAACGTCGGATATCTGTACTATTTCATTTTTGTCGTACCCTTTATTACTTTTCTACAGTTACTCTGTTTGCAGCTCAATCATTGAGTACAATAGCGATAGGTGGATACAGTATTTTCAATAAAATGTTTTTTTGTTATACATGCACTTTACCACTGTATTTGCTGTCGCGGTTGTTGTAGATTAGTCGGAGAGGGGATACGTTTATTTACACTGTTTGTCTTTTAGGATGGGGATGGAATAAGGGTGAGGTTGGGCGCCCATAAACCGGTTTAAACCCCCGGTGACTTTTGTCACTGACCGTTCCAAGGCGGTACTTCCATCTTCCTCCTATTGTATGTTTGTTTTGTCTTTGTGCGTCTCTTGTTGTTTTTTCTACCTATGTACATTTGCTGTTTCCTTGTGTTGCTGTTCGGGCGAGTGTTTGTTCTGTATGTGGTGTTTCCTGCATGACTCATTTTTGTACTTTTATAAATCTGACCATTCTGTAATATGGTTAGAAATGTGTTTCTCAGATATTGCTCATGGAAAAGGATTGTGGAAATTTAATAATTCTTTGTTAAATGACATTGCATATATTAACTGTATAAATGACAAGATAGATGATATTATTTTGCAATACTGTGCACTGGTGTATGACTCTGAACGTGTACTCACGATGAATAGATCCGATATACATTTTGTTATTAATGATCAGTTATTTATTGAAACTTTGTTAATGGAAATACGAGGTAAAACAATATCATACTCAAGTTATAAAGCGAAGCAAAATAAAAATATGGAAGCCAGTTTACAAAATGAAATTGCAAATATTGAGTCATGTATGACGGAGGAAAATAAGGAAAAATTACTTATGTTGAAAAATAAACTTGAAAAGATAAGAAATGAAAAACTTAAAGGGTTTTTTGTTAGATCAAGATCTAAATGGATAGACGAAGGTGAAAAGACCACAAACTACTTTTGTAATTTAGAAAAATATAATGCAACATGTAAAAACATAAATTTAAAAAATGGGGCATTAATTTTTTATCAAAAAGAAATATTACGCGAAACAAGATTTTTTTATGAGAGCTTATATAACGAACATAATATAGAAAAAGATATTGATTTGGAAAGAGAATTAGACGGTTGTAAATTTAAAAAGCTAAATATAGATCAAAAGAAAAGTTTGGAGGGTTTGCTAACTTTCGAAGAAGTCTCAAATACATTAAAAAATATGAAGAATGACAAAAGTCCTGGGTGTGACGGATTTTCATCAAATTATTTTAATGTGTTTTGGAATAGAATCGGTCATTTTGTTGTAAAAGCATTAAATTGTGCCTTTTTAGATGAAATTTTTCCAGAAATATTAAATTAGGTACAATTACTTGTATTCCAAAAGACAACAAACCGAAACAGTTTTTGAAAAATTGGAGACCGATAACATTGCTCAATGTTTTGTACAAACTGGCTTCTGGTAGTATTGCCAACAGGCTGAAAAACGTCTTAGACACTTTAGTGTCTCGAGATCAAACAGGCTTCGTAAAAGGCAGGTACATTGGTGAAAATACTAGACTTGTGTATGATATCATGAAATATTGTGAAGACAATGATACTCCAGGCTTACTAATGCTTATCGACTTTGAGAAGGCTTTTGATTCATTGTCTTTTCAATTCATCGAGAAAACATTATCTTTTTTCGGCTTTGGTGATATGTTTAAAACTTGGATTAGTTTGTTTTTGCATAACACAAATGTATGTGTACAATTAAACGGGTTTTTATCAGATTTTTTCCATGTGAAAAGAGGCTGCAGACAAGGGGATCCTATTTCGCCGTACATATTTATCCTTTGTGCTGAAATTTTATCCATAAAAATAAAACATTGCAAAAATATTAAAGGAATTAAAATCAAGGATGACGAATACTTAATATCGCAATTTGCAGATGACACTTCTTTACTTCTAGATGGATCAGAAAAAACATTAGAAAGTGTTCTAGAAACACTCAATAATTTTGCATTGATATCAGGATTAAAAGTAAACTTTGATAAAACAAAGGTTATATGGTTAGGTCCGCTGAAATATACTACAAAATCAATCAAAACTAAATGGAAATTGTCTTGGGGAGAAACTAGATTCACATTACTTGGAATAATTTTCGATGTAAATTTGAAAGGCATTTGCAGTTTGAACTTTGAAAATAAGTTATTAAAGGTACAGAAATGCATTTCTTATTGGAAACGAAGAAAATTAACACCGATTGGAAGAATAACTGTTGTAAAATCACTGCTATTGCCAATGTTCACACATCTATTTACAAGTTTGCCAACACCAAAATCGGGTTTTATAGAAATGCTTGAAAAAACATTTTTGGATTTTATATGGGATGGAAAAGCAAAAATTAAAAAATGCGTGTCAATTAAAGACTACACAGAAGGGGGTTTAAAGATAACTGACATAAATAGTTATATAGGTAGTCTGAAAATTAAATGGTTAAGAAACTTCATTTTACATAATAATGGCAAATGTTACAATTTATTGGAAAACCTGGTCGATATGAATAAACTCTTGAACACAGGGAAAATGTTCTGTGAACTAATTTTAAAAAAGGAAAAAAATGAATTTTGGATTGATGTATTTAAAGCATATATAATGTATTCTAAAAGTGTTTGCTTTGAAGATCTCTCCGAGATTTATAATATGCCAATATTCTATAATGAACATCTTCTTATAGATAAAAAAACGATATTTTTTCCAGCGTTGTATGATAGAGGTATAAGATATGTAAAAGATATTATAGACAATGAAGGAAAATTCTTAAGTTTAACATACTTAGAAAACATTACTGGAAGAAAAATTAATTTTCTTCAATATAATAGCTTGAAGAATGTTACAAAGTTATTTATTGATAAATGCGGTTTCACTATAAAAGAAATTCATGGTTCTATTGTCAATTTTCCAACTATAAGCTGTTACATGTACCCAATTCTAACTAGAAAGGACATGAATAAGTTTGTATATAAAACTCTTTCTAAAAATGAAGAGGTCCCTACTAGTAAAATAAAGTGGATATCTATATTTGAAAATAAAGATATTAACTGGAAATCGGTATACAGCTATGTGTTTAAGTGCACAAGAGATACATCTATTCAATGGTTACAAATTAGAATAATGCATAGAATATTACCGACAAATTCATTGTTATTTAAAATGAAAATTGTAGACAATAATTTGTGTACTTTCTGCGGATCTCAAGAAGAAACCCTAGTTCATCTATTTTGGGAATGTTGTGAAGTTAAACCATTGTTAAACTATATTTCATACAAAGTGTCATCCTGACCTAAAACTTGATAGCATGTGCATATTATTGGGAACATGCAACAAGAATATTAAACTAGATGTTTTACTTTTAGAAGTAAAGAGATATATATTCCTGTGTAAAATAAAAAAGATTAAACCTTCTAATGAAGGAATTAAAAATTATTTATGTCTTTTATGGGATATATACAAATCATCCAACATCACTGACGAAGAAAGGAATCTTTGGACACTTGTAAGATATTTTATTCCAAGCTGCATTTAACATACTAGATAGAAAGAAACAAGCGTTGAATTTTGAAACATACGTGCACAAAAAAAATCTTAGAGATGTATGGTTTTTCATTTATGTTGATACACTGTATAATTAAATTTGTTGAGTGTATGTAACTGAAATGTTTGGTTATGTTTACAATGTATAATAGTTAGAGTGTGTGTATTAGAATGTTTGTTTATGTATACAATGTCAAAAATGTAAATATTCATGAAATAACTAAAAATAAAAAAAAATAATAAAAAAAAAGTTACCTGGCGTCTCACCTGAACCCAACTGTTTACAACGGTAAGCACGAGTTCGCCAAGTAGATTGTATTTACGACAGTTTAGCACTCTATCATCATTGGTAACCCTTTCTGTCATACAAACGCTTTTCCATAGTTTTGCATACAGAGTAGACCCTGATCAGACAGCTATTTTATGAGTTGTCTGATCGGTGTCTGCTCTCTATTTGATTTGCTTGCGAAATAACAAAGATCTGGGTCCAAGCTTATAAAACTTTTAGTTGAGTCTGAGTTCGTTCTCAATTTTTTTATTGGTCAGATTTGACCCTTTGGCTTAAATCTGACCAATCAAAAGCTTGAGAACTCAAATCTGACCAATCAAAAGCTTGAGAACGAACTCAGACTCAACTAAAAAGCTTTATAAGCATGGACCCCGATATTAAGTTTTTGTCTAAGCCAACAATTTCATTGAAAAAATTTACCTGATAAAACGTTCATGAATATTCATCAATTGATAAATTCATACAAAAATATTCATGAGGGAAAATGTTAACCAATGTCAGAAGTGTACGTTATATCCACAGTATAGCTGTGCTTGGCATCCCTAAGTCAGAATAAAACAAGACAATATGACGTTAACATATAAAAGTTTTATTTCTTTTTAAAGCTAACATGTATTGAACATGAAATTCATCACAGCTCTCAACATGGAATGGTTATTTTCTATCGAGACATAATATTACAAATTCGTTGCAGTTAAAGTTATGTAAATATCTAAAAAAAATGTTCTTTTACTCTTTCGCCGTCGCCATAGGCGAATCAATGATAATCTTTGCAAACAGTTTGGAGCGAGAGAAGACGTTGGGTAACTAGGCGACTCATTCTTTATCTTTAACCCTATTGTTAAGCCTTTGCTAACAGAGAAGGCCCAGATCAAGTAGCACTTGTAAGAGGTGCCTGAACAGGATCCGCTGAGGTTTCTTTTACCAGATCTGGGTCCGTGCTTATAAAGCTTTTTAGTTGAGTCTGAGTTCGTTCTCAAGCTTTTGATTGGTCAGATTTGAGTTCTCAAGCTTTTGATTGGTCAGATTTGAGCCTTTAGCCAAAGGTTCAAATCTGACCAATCAAAAACTTGAGAACGAACTCAGACTCAACTAAAAGTTTTATAAGCATGGACCCTGGTTCTCTACCGTTTGCCATGGCAATAAATACGCCTTTCTATGCCTTTGCAAACAGAGTAGACCCAGATCAGATGAGATAGCTCCTATACGAATGGTCTGATCAGGGTATGCTCTGTTTGCTTAAGATATAGATATGATTCTACAGTTCCTGTCATGGTCAAAATTTCTGTACCCATGTGCTGTTATAAATTAATATAATTAATATTCATGATGTCATTATTTCTTACATGAATATTTATGGAGGATTAAGGATTTGTCAAAAGAATGTAGCTACAATAGTTTTGCACTAATCCATGTGGATCTATGTCTTTTATCAATAACTCTTTCTTATGAAAGATTACCCTCCATCCATATCAACAGTACACAGTAATCAGAAGTTAGATATATAATTACAGTAAAACCCCGCTAATGCAACCACCTAAAAGAGGTATAAATATGTGTGCTAGATGCAGGTGGTTGCTTAATGCAGGATAAAAGTAATGCAGAAAGCTCCTCTAGGAGCTTTCTGCATTACTTTTGCCCTGCATTAAGCAGCCACCTGCTTATAAAGACTCCCGTGTTAATACATTAAGTGGTCGCATTAGCGGGGTTCTACTGTACATAGAAATGCATAACACATCATAAATTCTGTCAACATCAGTCACTCAAAACAAAAAGTTAACCCTTTAACCTTCACCCTTTACTCCATGGAAACACCTTTCAACACAACAAAAGTCTGCTCACAAATACTCATGATGTCATTATTTCTGACATGAATATTCAACAGCGAAAGTATTAAAAGATCTGTGAGAATACTAACCTATCATACTCACTAATATTTTATGTAATTGAAATAAACACATATGTCTCATATGTGTGTTTCTTTTATTGTTGTTGTTGTTGTTGTTGTTTTAGAGAAGATCTATGCCATATAGTTCAGATTCTGATCAGACAAAATCTAATCAAAAGATAAATGTTTGAATGGAATATGTCAAGTTTGAAGATAACAATGCATAGTAACCATCTAGTTGGGAATCAAACCCACAGCCTCACATTCCACATTAATATGTTCTACCACATCCCCACAAAAGCACAGCAAGGAGTTAAAGACTAAGATCTAGATGTGTTTAATTCTTTTCTCCATAAATATGCCTTACAATGCCTTTGCAAACAGACTAGAATAATATCAAATGGCTCATGTAGGAGCCTTATGATAATGGTCTGCTCTGTTTGCTTATGGAATAATATAGATTCAACAGTTTCTGCCATAGTCAAAAGTCCATGTGTCCATGTGCAATTATAACAATATGTCTTTGTGAAACACTATTCCCCCAATTATCACCAATATAAATTTGATATTTGACATTGATGTATGACCCTGACCTTAATAAGTCACCCTAAAAACGTTGCCTCCATAAGTTGCAAATACATGCCAAGTTTGAAGTATGTATGTGCAATGGCTACAAAAGTATCGCCAACGTTAAAGTTGTCCACAAACCAATTTAGAGACAAACAGACAGGTAAACAACAATATGCCTCCCCCCGCCCTTTGATCCGGGGGGGGGGGAGATAAAAATCATCTGATAAATGTTAACTCTTTGCATACTAGATCCCAATTCATAATTTTCTATAGAAATACTTTGGATCCATTTAACAACTTGGTATCTCATCTGGAGCCAGCCTGTTTGACACACAGATCAAGGATTTTGAAAATAAAGCAATGAGAAAAATCAATGTTAAGAATTTGTAGCACACAACAATTTTGCAGGCAACACTTCTTCAGCTCGCAAAAAGTTAATTATTGTTTTCTTAACCCTTTCCTCCATGAATATTCATGTTAGAGATAATGAGTCTTGAATGATGGCATGAATGTTTATTAGATTAATTTGTTATAATATCACGTGGACACGGGACTGTTTGGAAATGGCACAAACTGTAGAATCCTACATGTATCTATAGTATATCATTCATAAGCAAACAGAGCAGACCCTGATCAGACGACTCCTACAGGAGCCGCCTGATCTGGGTCTACTCTGTTTGCAAGGACATAGAAATGTGTATTTATGGAGTAAACGGTTAAGGCTTATTGTACTGTATGAACATTTGTGACACCTTTGACTGAAAACAAACACATGGTGGATATACGTAGTACTACAGAGCCAACGATAATGGTGTACATTCAAAGAATAATCCCTTCAGTGCTGAATAGAGTGGAATAGTCCATCAGCGCTTAACTATAAATACCACTCAGTATGAAAACCTTAAACTTGTTAGAGGAATTTGAATGTCAAACAGTGCATACCTTGATTAGAAGGTTCTAGAGGAGTCCTATGAAATGGATCTACATTGTTTCAAAATGACAGTACATGTATGTCCCCATTCAAAAGGCTAAACCATCGTTTCTTCACCAACTCCTATGTCGCGATCCTACATTAGAATTGTTTCAAAGAGACGATTATAATGAGTGGTCACAGCATTGGATTTAGTGGAGAAATAAAGCAACTGTTCTTAATTTATGAATCGTATGTATACCTCTAGTACTAACAAAACGAAGTATAAATTCATGATTAGATGTATATATGGATTTCATCAATATAATCAGCAGCTTGTTTTTTCTTGCATCGTCGTTGTGATAAACTGTCTTAACCCTTCTCTTGCTGAATTTTAAAATGCATTTCTCCTTCTTTACCCATGCCCTGTTGTATAATTGCACATATCTTCACTGTGTACAAGTATTTCGTTGTACAATCACTGCTGTGGAGTGCACTGGTTGCACAATCAACTTGTAAATAGTGAAGACCCAGATGTAACAGCTCCTACAGGAGCTGTCTCATCTGGGTCTTCACTATTTACAGGTAGGTATATTGACGTGAATAGCAAGCGAAGGGTTAACCCCTCTAAACCGGAAATTGTTAATCCCTCACCTGATGAATATTCACGAAAGACTGCCAAATTATGAATAACATAATTAAATATTGCATTAAATATAAAATACATATAGGGACATTTATTGACATGGCAAATAGCAGAATATTAAATCTCACATAAGGTAACATAGCAGAACCTGTATTAAAATATAAAATACATCCCAAACTACAGAGTGTGAAATCGGTAAAACATAAGATAGCACAGATCAGATAGCTCCTATTCTTGGTCTACTCTGTTTGAAAATGTGTGAAAAGGTCTGCTCTGTTCGCTAATGGAATAATATAAAGCTGATTTCGCAGTTTCTGCCATGATAGTAACATTCCTTTGATCATTTATTAATACAAAGATTGAGTTTGAAATTGATATTCATAAGTCAACATTTCTTACATGAATATTCATTATCTAACAAGTTAAAGCCATAGAACACAGGAGGGGATTATTTCCTTATGGCATCACTTGCATTGGCCTCTCCCACACACCACGGTGAGGACATTGTATGCCTGCTTGACTCCTTTAGATGCTGCATGGCGAATAAGCTGATGTGCCTCACTGCAGAAAAGGGATATATTCAAGCTGTGCTCAACAAATCGAGGTGTTAATCATTTACTCCATGAATGTATTAATTAGATTAATTGTTATTACAGGACATGTACACGGGAATGTTTGGCCATGGCAGAAACTGTTCAATTATATCTATATCATCAGCAAACGGATCAGACCCTGATCAGACGGCTCCTCGAGGAACAGTCAGATCCGGGTCTACACCGTTTGCAAAAGTGTAGAAAAGCACATTGATGGAGTAAGGGAAGAATTTAACGGAAAAGGCCGATAATATTGTGTTGTAGAACAAAAAATATCAGTATTGATGAAATCGGTTTATTTGTATCACAGGGGCATTTTTCGATATACATGTAAGTTCAAATCGAAACATTCATAATAATGATAGAGCATAACAAATACAAAGTTTTATGATATTATTGAAAATATGCGATCATTGTAGGGACTTCCTCTTTAAAGTAAAGTAAAATGCACCTGAACTTAAGGAGCATTCC
Organism: Azorinus chamasolen; assembly: GCA_963576725.1. Classification (NCBI taxonomy): domain Eukaryota; kingdom Metazoa; phylum Mollusca; class Bivalvia; order Cardiida; family Solecurtidae; genus Azorinus; species Azorinus chamasolen. The sequence goes on along the minus strand of OY755238.1, from coordinate 35,603,023 downwards.
TTTTTACTTTAAACCAGATTTAAACCTAAAACAGGCTATGGAGTAGTGTGTTAAATATGTTGAAATATCATTATGATTATGAATAGATTATGAATAAACAGTTGTTTGAACAGGTCTCATTGTTTTTATTACCAATCAATGCAATGTAATATAATTATAAAGCTAATGTCCATTCATGCTTTTCTTATAACGACTGAAGCTTTTTTTTTCTGTCACTTTACGAACGGTCTGAAAAAAAAAATCAGACGTTTTGTACAATCCCAAAGTCAAACGTTCAAATCATTACAATGTAATACATAAAGCTAATAGATTCGATTCAGTCATTTCATGAAATGACTGGAGGTGTTTTTCAGTAATTTCATGAAATGATTGAAATTATTAGGCATTTCGTGAAATGACTAGGTGAAATTTTCAGTAATTTCATGAAATGACTGATTATACAGAATGACTGTAACACATATACCTACTCCACTATGTTTATGCCTTTGAATTGTATACTTATCCGTATTTGCATGTGTTTTATTAGCCAATATATCATTACATATCAAACTATGAGAAGAATAGTATCAGATGGCATGAATTGGAAACAACACGCCTTTATACACAATTATTCATAATATTTGCGACAAACCATCATAAATAACAATTTAATTGAACTCTTTCGTTGCCAAACATCGTCGTCTGCAGATATTGTCGTCTGCAAAATTTGTCGTCTGCGAATGTTTAATTTTCTCCTGTGTTCTTCAAAAACACATTACCGCAGTAAAACAGTTTGAGACAGTTACTCGGCATCTCATCTGGACCCAAACTGCGATACGAAATAAGTTCCGAGAAATACTTTTTGAATGAACGGTCCATCAATGTTTGACAATAGAGTCCATTCAGTATGACAGAGTATGATTTGCGAGAGAATTTTGAATCACGATTGTACACCTTGATCAGAGGGCTCTTGCTATGTGCTATCTGAATTGGTATACACAGTTTGTAAATATTAATACATTCGTTTTCTGTTCTTAAAGGGTTAACCTTTATAGTGCGAAGAAGACGTGCCTGTGATATCATTTGCAAACAGTTTGAATCCATACAAAATGCCGAGTAGCTCGGCATTTTAGCTCGGCATATCACAAGGATCCAAGTTGTTTGACACACTGTTCATCGTTTTTAAAAGAAAATCAAGAAAAGTGAAGCAGATGAAAATGTGTCAAGCAGACGACCATGCCGAAAGGTTTAACCGAATTGCCCAAAGGCTATTTTTAGATTCAACCTCTTGGAATAAATCTACTGAAAAGGAGCATTTACTAGAAAAAAGGAAAAATTAGAATGTTGTAGTTTTGAAACTATTGTGGTAAATATAGAGCATTTGCTCCTATGGAGCAAATACTATATTCATCACAATAGTTTCAAAACTACACATACTATATATGCTATATTCTAAATTCTTTAAATCCCAATTTAATACAAGTTTCGCTTTGAAATCATCATAAAAACATCAGTGCTCTGATTTTATGGGAGTTTCCCACTAACATCTATTTTATGAACAGACCTTTCGACAGTCGACAGTCTTCCATGTTAAATATCTGCGTAAAATGACTTTCTGTACTATATGGCGTTTTGACTGAACTCTGAGAAGTTTATAGAACATGTCTGTATAACAGAATGCCTTACATTTGTTGTGGTTAGGCTAATATGGATCGATTGCATTGATTTCAATTTGCGAGGCCGAAACAGCTAATTATCATAAAACATGATGTTTTGAAATAACTACTAGGTCGCAAGAATGCCCCCAGGAATTTCGACACGTAGCAGACTGTATATCTGGATTTTACATAGTTTGGCCATGTGTAGAGGCATTATAAAAAGGCTGTATGCCAGTCAAACTAATGAAAATACAGTTTACTACTAAATTCTAGTAGGTCATATGCAAATTTCAATGTAACTTAGTTTCTGATTGGTGGAAAACTATAGCAAAAATGAAAATAGACAGCTAGCCGCTAAAAAAGGTGGCTGCTCGTCAATGCATTTGACGTCACACGTTATACACATATTGGTTACAGTTTGAAAAAGGAATAAAACTTGTTCAACAGTACATCTCTGATTGAGAGCGAATCTTATTTTTTATTTCTTTAGTATCGCTGGAACAATTTTGCTCCTGAAATGCACCAGTCTGTCTCCGAGTCTCGTTTTCACGTTACGTGACGTCACAGTTCTATCGATATTTAAGTAATGGCGATGCATCGGTGTGTACGGAAGCCAATCGATGCCAAGGTCACGTGGTTTGTTTGGGTTTCCCGTTTTAGCAAAATTTGTCCACAATGTCATGATAATCTTAGACAATTTCCTCTCCCAATCTTCGAGGACAGATTTCTCGGTTTTGCCAAAGGCTGATACGTCAACCTTTCCACCGAACAGGTAAATAAGCTCATCCGCATGATATGGCTTGTCCGCCCAAGATGGCACTGGCAGGAGGTGCATTGACGGAGAAGCAGTGAAATAATACATATACGAAGACTGTCGCTGAGAGAACCTTGCATGGGTATCAACAGTTCGGCACATGGGTTCTACAAAGAAAACATCACCAGCCAGGGTCGAGAACTTCTCTCGTATTGTTTCGGGATTGTCCGGGTCATTCCAGTCTACGTACTCTGCAACAACAGTTTCTGTAAGTGCAGGTGTGACCTGTCCAATATAGTCCAGCAAAAACTGTGGAACAAGTATGTCTCTGAAGTATGTCATATCCGGATAAAAGTTATGGTTGGGTTTTATATTCCATGGCGGAGGAGGAATCATATATCCTTCCCCAGAAAGGACACCGGCCATTATGTCATACGTAGAGAAAGAAGATCGGGACACTTCAGCCACTTGTGTATCTTGTTTGAAAATGTCGACAGGGGCTTCCTCTACGAAATCATGATCAACATACGGCACGAAGACAGAAGTTCTTGTAGCTAAGCCATTGGTCAAATTGTTCATTGTGTTGTAGATGATATCTGCTGGGAGACCCCTGAGGCAAGTCATCATTGCTGCTGTATCTGAAATTTTGCAGCCTGCCATTGAAGCAAAATGGTTTGCGTCTGATACAGGGTCACGAGCACTTGCCCAAGCAGACAAAGGTGCCCCACTCTGTCCAATTATTCTCTGGAAAAGCCCAATGTTACCCTTGTACAGTCCTTGATATATTACGCTGGCAGAACCAGCCGAGTTTCCAAAAATGGTAATCCTGTTTGAATCCCCTCCAAAGGCATTTATGTTATCGTGTACCCACTTAATTGCTATGTGTTGGTCCCACAGACCATAATTACCGGGGGAATTTGAATCAGCGGTGCTGAGAAATCCCCAGACAGACAGTCTGTAATTTAGAGTAACAACAATCACTTGGCCATAGGCCGCCAAGCGATCGGGTATGAACATGTTTCCCGAACCAATAACAAATCCGCCACCATGAATCCATATCATAACTGGAAGTTTCCCTTTCTCTGTGGTAAGTTTGGGAGAATAGATGTTTAGAAACAGACAGTCTTCGGAACCCTCAACTGGACTGGGTAATAACATATTCTGCAGACACTCGCTCCCAAATGTTTTCACTTCCATAGGCTCTGATATGTGACGTTTTGGTAATGGTCTGCGGAAACGTAAATCTCCAGTCGGTGGCTCAGCATACGGAATTCCAAGAAACTGTGAAATTTTAAATTTCTCGCCATCTTCGTCATTTATGTTAATTTCTTCGCTGAATCCAACAAATGTACCAACTTTAGATTCCACGGTTACGTCATCGGCACAGGTTGAAACAAATGCCAGTGTAAGAAGCACAACTGTAAATGCGGACATGTTTCTCGCCACAGATAGACTTACTGTAATGTATCTGACTCTATCGTTATCTACCGAACATCTGTGTTAAGTATATTTGTCCTCGATAGCGTATGTACAACATACGTGTTCTCTCTTGATAACATATGCATATAAGTATGTCATCATGAATGTTTATTAGCTTATTTTTATATCGTTATTAACTTATTACAGTATGAAAAAGGTAAGTTTTTACCATTGCAGAAAACGTAGAATTAAATCTAGATCTAGAGTTACTCGGCGTCTCATCTGGATCCAAACTGTTTGCATGGGTATTCACTCATCCGCCCATAGCAGGTTAAACATTAATTTACGCATGCTATCTTGGTCTCTGTGTATGTAAGTAAAGTCATCTGTTACATTTCTTACTTCCATAATCATATATCAAATGATCAATCAGTTATGTTTGGCCTTACTGGTTGCAAAATGTATGAATTAACATGTTACCTCATAGATGTGCCTTACATAGAGAGTAGGCCTGGATCTAACAGCTCTTGTAGGATTATATCAGTCTTTCTTGTATGAATATTCATGGGACAAAGGTTTAACCCCTTTCATGCGAATAGATAATGGCACGGAATATGAAACTTGGAAAACTCTTGAATTAGCTCTTTCCTCCAGAAATAATTGATTTAACCCAAAGCCTGTCAGTCACAAATATTGTTGCATTTGCAAACTGTGTAGACCCAGATGAGAGAGCTCCTATAGGAGACACCTGATCTTGATCTGCACTGTTTGTCATGGAAAATCCATTTCTACATACTCTATCCTTTTGCCTAGAAAATCATTTCAATATAACCCTGTATATTTTGTAAAGATTTGCCTAATTAATATTCATAGAGGGTAGAATGATAAAAAATATGTGGTATGTTAATGGTTAAAATTATTATTGTATGATAATCAACCCTTTACACCCTAAGTAACGTTTCGTCTGCAACAACTTTCATGTGATTTAATTCTTAAAATAGAGAGAGAGACACTGAGAGAGAGAGAGAGAGAGAGAGAGAGAGAGAGAGAGAGAGAGAGAGAAGGGGGGGAGAAGTTGACGCCTCTAAGCAAATAAATGCTGGACAGACTGACTTGACTACAAATAGAGTAGACCAAGATCAGATGGCTCCTACAAGGTCTGCTCGATTTGCTTTTAATATGGCAATAAACTATACTTTACAATTTCTACCAAAACGAAATCATTCTAAGTACACACACTTATAAAAAATCAGCTAATAAATATTTATGATTTCATTTTGTCTTAATACAAGAATATTCAACAGGGAAAGGGTTAACTTGAGAAGCATTGTTAACCAATTCCCGCATAGGCTATTTTTAGATCTAACCTCTTTGATAAAAAAGGAGCAGTAACTAGAGAAAAGGTATTTTTCAGAATTGTGTAGTTTTGAAACCATTGTGATAAATAGAGCATTTGCTCCTGTGGAGCAAATGCTCTATTTATCACAATGGTTTCACAAAGTTACTTTTACAGATGCGTCAAAAAGCGTCAATATGCGGGAATGGGTTAAGTTTAATTTTTTTTATGCCAACAGTGAATATGTCACGAACGAAACTCAATGTTTCACCAGAACTCACACTGTTCGACTCCTATATTATTTTGGAAGAGAAATAGAAAAGAAATTGTCATTGAGAATTGTAGCTGAAAACACTTGTACACATTGTATGCGATTAATTTGTAACAGGACAACTGGTGAAAAGATCCGACCGGGACTTGAACCCAGGGTCTCTGACTTGCAATGCCAGCACTCTAACCACTGTGCTACCAAGCCACAGTATCCATGACCTATTGATTTCCCACCAGGTACCTGTACCCAACATAACTCAATCCCATTACAAACTGACCCTTCATCTTAAGGTGCTTTTGCAAACAGAGTAGACCCACATCATACAACTCTAACAAAAACATTCTTACCACGATCTATCCCTTTTGCTTATGGAATATAATACATGTAGATTTGATTCTGCAGTTTCTGTCATGACCAAAGTAGTGTGTGTTGATATGCAATTATTGTTAAATTTCACCTTAAAAATAGTCATACTGTCATTGTTTCCTACATGACTGTGATTACCCGGCTTTGACATTGTTTCCTACATGACTGTACTTACCCGGCTTTGACATTGTTTCCTACATGACTGTACTTACCCGGCTTTGAGACCTGTTCTGTAACCTTTCAGATGACCAATGGCAAGGTTGTAAGAGGCATGGGGATGACCTTGATCAGCTGCTTTCCTACAATTAGAAATGTTCTCTTCTGTTCTATTCCTTTTAACCCTTTACTCCATAAATACATATTTCTACGACTTTGCAAACAGAGTAGATCCAGATCAGCCAGCTCCTGTAGGAGCTGTCTGATCAGGATATGCTCTGTATGCTTATGATATAACAAAGATATGATTCTACAGTTTCTGCCATGGTTAGAAATATGTTTGTCCATGTACTATTATAACAATTTAATTAATATTCATGATGTCATTATTTTTTCCATGAATATTCATGGGGTAAAGGGTTAAGTAATCAATAAGATTTTAGCTTCCGTTCTAATCCTATAGTGAATCAGTGATACTCTGTGGTTATTATGAACAATGAATATTCTTTTCCTATAAATTATGTTTAACTCTTTACTCCATATATCAAATTTGTAGTTTTGAAACCAATGTGATAAATAAATATTCTCGCTACTGGTGGAAATGGAAATGCTAATGACCAACCCCTGAGTTAAAGAATGGATTGACTAAACAGTAGTTAATCATTATTTTTATACTAAAAGTTATGTACACTGAAGGTACCCACACACACCCACATACACCCATGTGGATGACCTTGATCAGCTAATTTCCTCAAATTAGAAATGTTCTCTCCTGTTCTGTTCAACAAAGTACAACAAAACCTGTCTTCAAAACAGACTGGTTCTGAGCCTTTAAATTATTCCCTTATAGGCTATTTTTAGATCCAACCTCTTTGAATAAATCTACCGAAAAGAAGCATTAACTAGAGAAAAGGAAATATTTTAGAATGCTGTAGTTCTGAAACCATTGTGATAAATAGAGCATTTGCTCCTTAGAAGCAAATGCGTAGAAATGCGTGTTTATGGATGAAGGGGTTAACTCATTCCCTTATAGGCTATTTTTAGACCCAATGATTTTTAATAAATCTACTGAAAAGGACCACTAAAGTGGACATCCCTGCAATAAACACGTATTTTCAACAATATCATTGAACTTGGCATTTATGTTCAATCATTATTATGAAGATCGTCAATTTGAACTTATATCGATAAATGCCTCTGTGGTGCAAAATAAACCGTTGTCGATACTTATGTTTTTATCTACAGTAAAACCTCTCTATAACGGCCTCTAAATTGTGTTAATTAGTTGGTATTAATGGCAGGTGGTTGCTTAAAGCAAGATGAAAGTAAAACAGAACGCTCCTATAGGAGCTGCTTTTCACCTTGCAGCTACCTGCCTTTAACACAAAATACTTTATGTAATTTAATGGCCGTTAAATATAGAGAGGTTTTACTGTACAAGAAAATATTAGCGGCAAATGTCGAACAGTCACGAAACTAAAACGCAACCTGAATAGATAGCAATACATTGCCGAATAACGCCAGGTGTTCGATATCAAACGCGTGAAAGTTTTCTCTTTTTCGGCATTTATTCGATTGGTTTTCTTAAGATATACTTCTTTTCAGCATAAAAACACATGATTTATAGAACTTTGTGCATTTGTAAAACACCCTGCAAGTATAGACTGTCACTTAAATAAATTGTGTAGATTTGAAACCATGGTGATAGATAAAGCATTTGTTCATTGACGTTTTATCCCTTTACTCCATGGATATTTGTGTAAGAAATAATGACACCTTGAATATTAATTAGACTAATTGTTAGAATAACACATGGGCACAGGATTTGATGGCCATGGCAGATACTGTAGAATAATATCTATATTATATCATAAACAAACAGAACAGACCCTGATCAGATGGCTCCTACAGGAGCCGTTTGATCAGGGTCTAATCTGATTGCAAAGGCGTAGTAGAAAGGCATGTTTATTGAGTAAAGGGTTAAGACGTTCGTTTGTACAGTGCTCCCTCTCTACAACGACATCCTTTGGGATACGAAGATTGTATGTGCTGTTCAGAGGGAGTTGTTATAGGGAGGGAAAATCAAACATAATTAGCTTGTTTGTAGATCCCCAGATTTGGTGTATTTCGAGAACTAAAACCGTTATGCCTCAATCAAACCCTATGTTGTGACCACTCTTTAGAATCGTCACAAAGTGACAATTCTTAAGAGTGGTCACAACATAGGGTTTGATTGGGGCATAAAGAAAATACGATTGTTTCTGAAGCCTTGTTGTCTCGGAAACAGTGACATACGTTGTTGTAAGGAGGGAATCGTTACTGAGAGGGCCGTTGTAGGGAGGGAGCACTGTATTCACTTAACATAAATAAGGTTCTACTGTACAATTGATCTCATCATAGAATAATACTACAGTGAAATTTTGATTATTCGAACACTAGAATACGTATCATTATCGATTTTAAGACAGGTGACAGCTTAATGCAGGATGAAATGGATGAATGCATGGATTAAGCAGCCACCTGCCTAACAGGGTCTCAATTCTTCTTTACTAAAATTTCGAATGATCGAGGTTTGTCTGTACTTCGTTACCCTATCCTTTGAATGCTGATTTTTCAGAATGGAATATTCTACCATTGTTTAACAATGTGTATAAAGGTGTATTTATAGAGTAAACGGTTAACAGTTTCAATTTCAGTTTTATTGGCAAATCAGCAATACATATTGCCTTTGACCATTTACAACAATACATGCGAAATATGGCATATACAAACATTAATAACAAAATAACAAAGAATTACAAAGCAGCAAGAGTACCAAGGGTAGTTTTACGGAAATGCATACACTCCTTGATATATTTACCTGTATTTATTAATTTTTTCCTGTTTGTCGTTGACATAAAAGCGTTAAATGTGTTAACAGATGGCCAATGAACGTTACCAAAATATTTTCTACGAATTTCTGTGTATTTGGGGCAATACATTAGGAAATGATACTCACTTTCAACAAGATTATGATTACAAAGTTTACAGAATCTGTTTTCTTTTAATGGTCCACTAAAACGTATGATAGCTTAATCTAAAACGAGAAAATATTTTGCGTAGCTCATCATTCGTTATTATATTTAGATATTCTTCGAAGCAAAAACCGTTTTTAAATCTACAATACGTACTTAATTTGGTCATCGAGTTAATTGAATCATTCCAATCTTGAATAAACTGGTCTCTTAGACGCATCTTTATTAGTGGTACATAATTGGTATCAGCATCAAAACTTAACCGTACATTAGTAAGTCCGAGATGATCAATAATAGAATGAATTATTTTGGCCCAACAAGTGCTTTTTACATTATTGCACTGATCAATAAAAACTTAGAACATCGGTGAACCAATATTACTTCTTATCTTACACCAGAACTTAAGTGCCCGTTCTTTACATAAAACCGTCAATGGGAACCTTCCTAATTCAACATACACGGCTGAGTTAGATGTTTGTTTTTTTAACGCCAAGTACATATTTACAGAATTTTAGGTGCAACTTATCAACTTCTTTCAAATTATAAACACCCCAAACCTCAGCCCCGTATAATAAAATTAGAACAACCAAACTATCGAACAGCGCAAGTTTTGTCTTGACATCAAAATGATGTTTGTCAAAAAGATATAAAAGACTTGAATAGGCCTTTAGAGCCTGATCATGCAAACACTTTACAGCATTCGTGAAAGTTCCAACGTGATTAAATGTGATGCCTAAATATGTCAATTTGTTTACTATTTCTACTTGTTCTCCATTTATGTAAAACTCAATAACATGATTACTTCTACGTTTTTCGAATATTATAACTTTTGTTTTTGAGACATTTATTGTTAGACCCCATTTAACAGAGTATTGGTAAATGTTATCAATTTGTGACTGCAAACTAATAGGATCTGTAGTGAACAGAACAATATCGTCAGCAAAAAGAATTAGGTATTTTGATAATAATTCAAAATCCTTATCAGTTAATGATTGAAAATCAAGGTTATCAAAAATGTAATTTAGGATAAAAAGAAATGGTTGATAACGGTTCACCTTACTTTAAACCTATCGTGACGTCAAAGAATTCAGATATATTACAATCTGATAGTTAAATACACGACTGCACACTGCTATACATACATTTTATAATGTTTAACATTTTACGACTAATGCCTGACTGAATTGATTTATACCATAGTGCCTCCCAATTAACGGTATCAAAAGCCCGCTGGTAATCTATAAAAATGCACCATAATTTAGACTGCTTAGCTAAAACTTTCTGTATGATACAATGGAGAAGAAATATTGCGTCAGCTGTAGATCGATTATCACGAAATCCAAATTGGCAATCTGGAAACAAGTTACTTTTCTCACTCAATTTATTCAGGCGGTTTCGCAGTATCAAAGAGAATATCTTAGATGTAACATTTACTAGAGTTATACCCCTATAATTTGATGGATCCAGTTTGTCACCTTTTTTATATATAGGAACAATAGCCCCTGTGGTCCAACCATCTGGATATATGCAAGATTAAAAAATATAATTGAAAATCGTGCAGAGAAACGGAGCGATAAAGGGTTTCGCATCCATAAAGAAGTCCGTTACATTATTGTCTAAGTCACAGCTTTTGTGCCGTTTTAAAGAAGAAATTACTTTTTCTATTTCATCGATAGTAATACGTGAATCTAAATCATTTATATGAAGATCATTGTCAACATCGCCATCAAAATTAACAATAGAGTCTATCTTGAAATGGCGTATATTTTCGCGATGATTTTAATTACAAACTTTGTATACCCTGAACAGAAAGCCTCTCTAGGAGCCCTCTGATATGGGTATAAACTGTTTTCAAATGATAGAGAATCATTTCCAGCATTCGAAGGGCTAAATTAAAAGCTTTCACCCCTCTCCATAGACATACAAAACCGAATAAGGCAATCTGTCATAATTTTGTTGACTTTAAATTCGACCAATATAGTTAAAAAAGAGTGTAGACCTTGATCAAACTGCTCCTGAAGAAGCATTTTGATATTGACCGCACTGTTTGAATATTTACATACCTAAACCATTTAAGGGTACACATCGACTTGCCAGCAACATACCTGAACCATTTAATTGTATACATCGTCTTTCCAGCAACATACATGAACCATTCAATTGTGTACATCGACTTGCCAGCAACAGAACCATTCAAGTGTATACATCGACTTGCCAGTAACATACCTGAACCATTCAATTGCGTACATCGACACGCCAGCAACAGAAACATTCAATTGTATACATCGACTTGCCAGCAACATACCTGAACCATTCAATTGTGTACATCGATTTGCCAGCAACATATGTGCAGTAACTGAACAATTCAATGGTATACATCGACTTGTCAGCAACATACCTGAACCGTGTAATTGTATACATCGACTTGCCGGCAACATACATGAACCAATCAATTGTATACATCGACTTGGCAGTAACATACCTGAACCATTCAATTGTATACACCGACTTGCCGGCAACATACCTGAACCATTCAATTGTATACACCGACTTGCCGGCAACATACCTGAACCATTCAAATATATATCGACTTGCCAGTAACATACCTGAACCATTCAATTGTATACATCGACTTGCCGGCAACATACCTGTACCATTCAATTGTGTACATCGATTTGCCAGCAACATACCTGAACCATTCCATTGCTTTTCCAAGGTGTTTTTCTGTTCCCTTACCTGCAGTAGAACAATATCAAACAAAAACAGAACAATTTATTCTCATCTGGATCCAAGCAACATGTAAATGCAAATGATTTATAATCCTTTACGTGCAAAGCGCGATCTAACAGGGTTTTGCTAGCAGTTTGGATCCAGATGAGACGCCGAGTAACTCAGCTTCTCATAAGCATCCAAACTGTTTGACACTTTAAAGGACTTGAAAGTAACTGGTAGTGTTTAAGCAGACATCATTTTTTAACAAACCTGAAGTCAGGAAAACTGAAGCAAACCAGAGTTTAAATAGATCTCATTTTGAAAGCAGGCTAAAGGTCAACCCTTCACTCCATGAATATCCATGTAACAAACATTGATATCATGAATATTAATAAGATTACTTTTTATAATAACACATGGACACGGTAATTGTTGGCCATGACAAGAACTGTAGAATCATATCTATGATATATCGTAAGCAAACAGAGTAGGCCCTGATCAGACAAAATTGAATGGCAGACGACAATTAGAAAGTTGGCGCTGAAAGGGTTAACAAATATGATATCAAGTATTTGGGACAGATAAAACACTCTCAGATAAACAAGTTTACGATTAAACCAGGTGTAAGAAAAGTTAGATTGTGCTGTATGTGAGTACCTGTATGTGAGATGAGTGAGACGCTGAGTGACTAAAGGTCTCATCAGGATCCACACAGCTAGACATTTTAAGAGAAAGAGACATTCAAGAGAGGTGTAAGAAAATATTTCTTTGCGAAAACAACTTATTTGCATGCAAAGTTTAAATATCTACATACCATGGAGATATCGTTGTCCAACCTGATGCTGTCCTGAAGGGTATCTTAGGGTTGCATAATCCTTTGTGATTCGGCAATGAACATTGTCGAAGTAGAAGTAAGAATAGATTGCGATTGTTATAGTCAGACGCAAGGCAAGTCCCTGTAAATGATAACGTTATACAGACATGAAATGAAATACGTTGTTAACATTTTACCTTATGGAGATGTCTTGGCAACAGATAAGTATACCTTGTTCCTAAATTAGACCTGTCTGGTCAGGTTTTGTTTGTGTTATAATATACAGTAAAACCTCTCTATAACGGTCACTAAAATAGATCAAGTAGTTTGTGTTAAAGGCAGGTGGCTGCTTTAATTAAAGCAAGGTGAAAGTAAAACAGAACGCTCCTATAGGAGCGTTCTGTTTTACTTTCACCTTGCTTTAAGCAGCCACGTGCAATAAATACCGACTAGTTAACACAATTTAGTGGCCGTTTTACAGATGTTTTACTGTAGATCTGGTTCTATAGTTTCTGCCATGGCCAAAATATTTTTGTTCATATGTTATTATTAAATAGTCAGCTAATATATATTCAAGGTTTCATTATTTCTTACATAACAAATAATTCCATAACCAAACAGTCCCGAGTCAGCTTCTAAAGGAACCACCTAATCTGGTTTTGCGCCGTTTATAAAAGCATCTCTATAAAGGAGTAAATGAGGATCCTGGTGTATTAATCAATAATCATCGACATTGTTAGTTCATGCATTTCAATACTACCCATGGAAGCATAAAGACTCAAATAATATTGATATTGTCACAGTGGCTAATCAATAATGAATGGAAACTTTAACTGTTACAGGTGTAACTGCCGTAACGGCCACGTAATCACAATAGTATCGACCATTTGAATTTTACCAAACGTTCCGCTTTTATTAAACCAGTAAGTAAAGGAAAAACTCTTTATTATAATGTACTCATATAACATTAAGATACTTCTGTACTTGTATTTCTTGAACGTTAGAACTTACGGGAGCCAGCGCTTACAAAACATCATTCACAGAAGCACTAAGACTCAAAACATTGATTGAATTGATGTGCAGTCTACAAGAACTAGCCAGACTTACCTCCATAATTTGCACGGGTTTGATTTCGTTCTTTGAGATAGATAAACTTTCCCACAATAAGGGAGTTCGGAGTTCCAATTCCCGTCTTCGTCCTCGTGGAATATTCTCTGCCTTAATCCGGGTTATCTCGCTCTGGATTCAATAATGCTGCAGTCTCCGCTGTGAGAACTGACTGCTGCTACCAACAATCGGATACTGCAGTTGTCATGGTTAAAACAGGTGCGCGCATAATTGTCAGCTAAATCGACATCATTTCTGGGTGAAATTTATGGCACATCGTTTGCAATCCTGGATTCCCAACTGAGAACATATCTTCACGCATGAGAACCTAAGTTCTCATTTAGCCAAACGCACAATTAACATATCTTCTTAAGAATGAAATGGGATACTGGCCCGCTAACATAATTATTTCCTGTGTTCATTTGCTGAAATAGTCTGTTCATCATTTCTAAAAAATGTTTTTCTATCAATTTCTTCACAAAAATGGCGAACAAGTTTCTCAATAAAATACAAAAAAATCCGTATTCAAGTAAATCCAAGCTGAAGGCGAGGTTGCAATTAGTACACAGTTTACCCTAATTATGCGATTTCAGACACCAACCTCCTATGTCCACTGGTTTGAACAGCTGCACGATTCTGTTTGGCACAATTTTGATTACTTCAAGTTAGAATGGCATACATGTAGTAGCAAATGAGGCAGTGTATACCATGATCAAACGGCTCGTTCAGGCCCCGTATGCCTGAAATTGCCTTCCGAAGTTAGAGGACATTGTGAAAAACACAATCAATGGAAGAACGCATTCATTGTGACAAATGAAAGGTTAGAAAAATTTGAATCGTTACTCCATGTTACTTCATTAATACTTCATGAATACTAATATATGAATAACGACCCCTTGAATGTTAACAAACAAAATTTTAAGTTAAAACAAAAATATTTTATTTCATGAAATTTACAACGCTTTGAAAACAAAATGGACCCAAATCAGACAGGTACTGCAGGGAAACTGTTCATGTGCATGTATTATCCCCTACCCCAAATACATCATACAGACATCTTTTTCCAAGTTTGCAAACATAGTAAACCGAGATTAGACGGCTCCTGTAAAAACATCTGATCAGGATCTGCTCTGTTTGCTTATGTATCTAATTAATCTTTCTTACATGAACATTCATCAGAAGATGAATTTACCCGGGTCGTCTTTAACACCAGACAGACGCTTTTCACGTCTTTGCAGAGTAGATCCAGATCAGATGACTCTTAAATTAGTTGTTAGTTATTAGTTAACCGTTTCCTTCGTATAAACGTGTTGGCATGCGTTTGCAAACAGAGTAGACTCAGATCAGCTCCTAGAGGAGCCGTCTGTTCAGGGTCGGTTCTGTTTGCTGGTGGAATTTGATAGATCTGATTCTTTACTTTCTAATATGGCTGCAATGTTCCCCCTTCCATATAATATATCATGATAACTAGTTTATCCATGAATATTTAGTAGGTATTGAAATTTGAAGTAAACATAGAATAGGGAAAGAGTTTTTCATAATGACAATATGTACGTGTACAAGGGAATATACTGTAGCCATATACATGTATAACAGGAGCCGTCTCATATGGGTCTACTCTGTTTGCAAACATGCCAAAAGGTGTTTGTATGAGGTAAAGCATTAGTATTCTTATATTAATACACTTTTGTTGGTATAAGCAAACAGAGCAGACCTACATGAGCCGTCTGATCTGGGTCTACCCTGTTTAAAAAAGATGTACAACTGCGATTATATTAGGTAAAAGGTTGACACAGTTCTGTAAAGAGTTCGTGTATATGAATTAACATGGCTCGATCAAAGGCGATGTATTTTCAGGTGTACACACTGTGTATAAGAATTAACATGCCTCGATCAACAGCGATGTTTTATGATGTATACACACTGCAATGATAAACATCTCATGTGACCCTGCAAAACTCTTCTGCTATCTTAAAACGTACGAGACACTGTTGATCAAGTGTTATTTTGTAAACAGTTTTGATACTGATCGACGTTGGGTTATTGGGTTCTGTTCTGAGCCCAAGCTGTTTGCAGGTGCCAGTAAGGTCGTCTTTAGCACGATAATAGTTAAGCCTGGGTCAACCCGTCAACCAGTTCATCCTTTATCTGATAGAGAGCCCTTTTGATGAATTTGCAGCAGGAACGAATTGTCTGATCAGTATCTGCCCTGTTTGCGTATGAAAGTATATACTTAAATATGATAATACGTTTTGGCAGCACTTTAGCAAACAGAGTAGACCCAGATCAGGGTCCATGCTTATAAAACTTTTAGTTGAGTCTGAGAACGTTCTCAAGCTTTTGATTGGTCAGATTTGAGCCTTTGGTTCAAATCTGACCAATCAAAAGCTTGAGAACTCAAATCTGACCAATCAAAAGCTTGAGAACGAAACTCAGACTCAACTAAAAGCTTTATAAGCATGGATCCAGACCCAGAGTAGACCCAGATCTACAGGATTTGAGTATAAAATAGAATAAATATGATACTACAGTCTGGGTGTACTTTGTTTGCAAAAGTTTCCCTCAGCTACAAAGAAGGACAATATAAAACCCCTGATAAATCAAGTAGATGCACTACCCTGTGACAATGAAAAATCCAAACCAGACAAAGAACTTTTAGCATTTTTGGACTCTCTGTTGGCTCTGCCGGTGTAATATATCAAGGATTGTACAAGGGTAACAGTGGGCTTTTTTTTAGAGAATAACTGGACAGAGTGGAGCACCTTTGTCTATTTGGGCAAGTTCTCGTGACCCTGTATCAGACGCAAATCATTTTGCTTCAATGGCAGGCTGCAAAATTTCAGATACAGCAGCAATGATGACTTGCCTCCTCAGCGGTCTCCCAGCAGATATTATTTACAACACTATGAACAATTTGACCAATAGGTTAGCTACAAGAACTTCGGTCTTCGTGCCGTATGTTGATCATGATTTCATAGAGGAAGCCCCTGTCGACATTTTCAAATAAGATACACAAGTGGCTGAAGTGTCCCGATTTTCTTTCTCTACGTATGACATAATGGCCGGTGTCCTTTCTGGGGAAGGATATGATTCCTCCTCCGCCATGGAATATAAAACCCAACCATAACTTGTATCCGGATATGACATACTTCAGAGACGTGCTTGTTCCAAAGTTTTTGCTCGACTATATTGGACAGGTCACGCCTGCACTTACAGAAGTTGTTGTTGCAGAGTACGTTGACTGGAATGAACCGGGAAATCCCGAAACAATACGAGAGAAGTTCTCGACCCTGGCCGGTGATGTTTTCTTTGTAGAACCCATGTGCCGAATTGTTGATACACATGAAATGTTCTCTCAGCGACATTCTTCGTATATGTATTACATGTATTTCACTGCTTCTCCATCAATGCACCTCCTACCAACGCCATCTTGGGCGGACAAGCCATACCATGGGGATGAGATTATTTACCTGTTCGGCGGAAAGGTTGACGTATCAGCCTTTCGCAAAACCGAGAAATCCGTCCTCGAAGATTGGGAAAGAGAATTGTCTAAGATTATCATGACCGTGTGGACAAATTTTGCTAAAACGGGAAACCCAAACAAACCACGTGACCTTGGCATCGATTGGCTTCCGTACTCACCGATGCATCGCCATTACTTAAACATCGATATGACTGTGACGTCACGTAACGTGAAAACGAGACTCGGAGACAGAATGGTGCATTTCAAATTGTCCCAGCGATACTGTAGAAACATGGGCATGTTGTATTGCTATGCAAGACATGAGTCCACCACCGGACTGGAAAAAAACCTCCACTCTCCCCACCCCACCCACCCATGGTGTGGTTGACCGTGGTATATAGATCTACATGACCACCTAAATGGTATTAGTACCTACTTTCATACCAAAAGGTGACCTTGACCTTGGGTATAAAAGGCCAGGTATTGTGTATGACACACCTTCATGCTATGAGTAATAATCATGCTATAGATAATGGACAATTCTGAGTGTAACAGTCAAAGTTGTGACTTTGACCTTGAGAGCTGGTGACTAGTGTTGTGCGTGACACACTTCCATGCTATGGGTAATAATCATGTGAAGTATGAATTTGGCCTACCCTTGTAAGAGATATGGCACACAGTGTGACAGACGGACAGAGTGTGAAAATAGGAAAAAGGGGAATAACTCCAAAAATATTGATGCTAGAATTGAATTGCCCTTGTGCATGACACTACCACTCATCATGATTGTTCCATATGTGAAGTTTCAAATCAATTGAACCATTAGATTATTGTCCGGACAAAAAATGTGAAATGGGGGAATACCTCCAAAAATATTGATGCTAGAGTTATGGCCCTTGTGCATGACACTACTCCTCATCATGCTTCTTCAATGTGTGAAGTTATAATGAATTTGGCCTAACTTTGTAGGAGATATGGCCCGGACACGAAGCGTGACAGGCGGACTGACAAGAAAATATGAAAAAGGGGAAGAGCTCCAAAAATATTGATGCTAGAGTTATGGCCCTTGTGCATGACACTACCCCTCATCATGAGTGTTCCATATGTGAAGTTTCAAATCAATTGAACCAGTAGATAAAGAGTTATTGTCCGGACAAAAAAAAGACTTGCCCTTGTGCATGACACTACCCCTCATCATGCTTCTTCAATGTGTGAAGTTATAATGAATTTGGCATAACTTTGTAAGAGATATGGCCCGGACACGAAGCTTGACAGACGGACGGACAGACGGACGGACGGAATCGAGCAAACCTATAGTCCCCCAACCGGTAACCGGTGGGGGACTAATAAACAATTAAGTTTCGCTCTTAATCAGAGCTGTACTGTTGAAAAGTTTATTCCTTTTTGAAACTGTATGTATACCCCAATATGTGTATAACGTGTGGCGTCAAATGCATTGACGAGCAGCCACCTTTTCCTTCTCGTATTCAGACTTTAATAACCGATTAACTTTTCATAAACAGTAAAACCTCTCTAAACCAGACGAACAGATCAGTACCAATGCCGGTTTTAAATACAGGTGGTAGCTTAACGGAGGTTTAAAGTCACATAGAAAGCTCATTTTCGAGCTTTGAGTATGACTTTTACCCTGCATTAAGCAACTAGCTAGCTAAAAAGACATCTTTTCTAATTTAGATTCCGGTTTAGAGGAGTTTCATTGTACATGTAGATGTATTTCCCAGTCGAACCCCTTCAAACAGTATCCATGTTGTGCACAAGAGCTGTAATCCTGGCTGGCCTTCGGTTTGCCTATCATGTCTTACTGTTTCAAACACATCGGAATGTTGACACTCTCCTTCAGACAAAACAAACTATATCATATTGAAGACCACATGGAGGGAATGACCTCATTCAAGCTTTCAACAGATGGTCAATTTGAATGACTGGGTGACGCTTGTGACTTTAGACATGTATATTTGTGAGTTAACCTATTACCTCATATTGACGCCTCTGTAAAAGTTCGTTTTTGAAGCCATTGTGATATATAAAGCATTTGCTCCATAGGAGCAAATGCTCTATTTACCACAATAGTTTCAAAACTGCACAATTCTAAATTTTCTTTTTTTCTAGTAAATGCGCCTTTTCAGTAGATTTATTCCAAAAGGTTGAATCTAAAAATAGCCTTTGAGGGAATTGGTCCTGTACGAAAACTTCCAGGCGGAATCCGCCTGGACAAAACAGTGATTTTCCAGGCGGACTAAATTGTCCGTGTGAAAACAGCTCAGTTGACACGGATTGCTATTTTTAGTAACATTTAGGCGGAATATCACACGAAATATTTAAATTAGTCCGGGTCATGTGACCTTATCCGGGCAGAATTCTTAAAAATCCGGGCGGAATTCTAAATGTTTAGACAGGTTGCTTCAAGAAATCCAGGCGGAATCCTAAAAATTCCAGGCGGAATCTGAAAATATCCGGACGGAATTTTGTGAAAATCCGTGTGGAATTTTAAAATGTCCAGGCAGAAAAAAATCCGGGCGGAATTTGAAACAAAAATCCAGGCGGAATTTGAAAAAAATACGGGTGGAATGTGAAAATGTCCAGACGGACTTATAAAAATCCGTGTGGATTTTTTTAAAAAATCCGTGAGGAATTTTTTTAAAAATCCGGCTGGAATCTGAAAATGTCCGGGTGGACTTTTTTAAAAATCCATGTGGACTTTTTTAAAAATCCAGGCAGAATTTTTAAAACCTATTGGCTTTTGAATATTATCTATCATATATCACACAATGTTTACTAATATGCTAGTCATCTTTGGTCTATGAATCAGAAGAATTTTGTTGGAATCACAAAACTATACCATTAGGTGCACTTGGTAGGTGTAACATTATACTAATAATTTGCCATCCAGGATGGTACAATAACAAACATAATGTCAGTTTTAAAAATCAATTTTTATGTGTAATTTCAACTGAAAACAGTTTTATTTACAACAGAATATAGCCTTTTGCTCCATAAGGGCTGTTCCATTTAAATGTGTATTGGGGCAGGAAGGTACTTAAAATAACCCAGCTATGCATGGATGGGATTCCTTGCAAAAATGGTACTAATTGGTTTGTGAATTAATAAAAAACTTCTATGGGTGGGTGCCTTCCTGCACCCCATACACATTTAAATGAACAGCCCTAAGCAATTTTATGGATTTGTCCAGTTTGAAAGCAATAGATCATTAACAAAGAATAAATTTAAATTTCGTTGACGTTTACTGACAAAGAGGGAAGATATCAGATTACCTATCAATATGAACATTCTGAGGTCTTCAGACTCCTTATCTGGTTGAATGAGAACTTGATGGAGTAAATGGTGGATGATATATGAACCTGCACCATGAGAAAGACTTATTTTACATTGTAGATAAGGACCAGAGACACAGCCGTTGATCTGTGTCTACACTATTTTACACTCACCAGCATGTACAGTATATTGTGATTTTTCTTGTAAGACACTAGACAGTGTGCATCCTGATCAGATGTGGAGCTTTTAAAAGAAAGAGACTGGAATTGGCACATATTTTTTCAATAGTTTTGTATTCTCATGGTGTGGCTCTTAATGATAAAGATTTGTACACAAAATGAATACATGTATATGGTTTTATCAACAAAAGAAAGGTGATCAATATCACAGTACTTTAACTCATTACCCCCATAAATACTTTTTAAAGTAATGAGTATGTGTCATAAGAAATATTTCCTCTATCCTACCAGATGGTAGCTTAAAGCATGCTGAAAGTACCAGTATAGCAGAATGCTCCTGCTTTACTTTCAGTCTAATTTAGGCTACCTTTTGTTTTCCGTACTAAAACCATGCTACGGGGGCAAAGAGTAAACTAGATGAAAGAAAAAAAACATTATTCTATTGTAAACAAATGACTTTCCTTTTTCATGTCAGCAACAATTTATTTTACAGAGGCTTATGCTGAAAGTATCAGGTCATGCTCTTACTACTAAATCTTATACCATCTGTTGCCATAACCTGAACAAGTACTATGTATCAAATATCTGGGTTCCACCATTCTGCATTTCCTTTAACCCTATACAGAGAAGGTCATTAAGAAAATAAGCGTAGGAAGAGTTCAGATCTACTTCTACATGCAGTCTGATGTCTTACTGCATGTTTTATACATAACTGATCAAAAACAAATTCTTGTCAAGCAAAATATTAAAAAAAATACCTGTTAGTTCAAGATAAAAAAAAAGTATGACCTTTATCTCAGTGTTTCATCATAAACTCGTTACAATACACCTATCATTTAAATGATAAATCATTAACACATATAAATTTGTTATCTTTATATAGAACAAATAGGGGCTCGTCTTATGAAACGTCGTATGACAAAAATGGTCAAAAGTCAAACCTTTAAAATACATCTTATTTCTCAATCTAATCCTGTCTTTTGACATCTCTTTGTAATCGTCTTTTCAAGATGATTCCAGAGATGTCACAAGACAGAATTAGATGGAGAAATAAATAATAGTTTGAGAATTTTATAATTTGACTTACAACAACATTTGTCATGTTTCGTAAGATGGCCCCTAGGATACAAGTATAAGTTTTAGCTCACTGTGAGAAGCAATTCTTTTATGCAACGGGTTTTATGCAACGGGCATATAAAATCCATGTTCCACAAGAGTGTTCAAAGGAATACACGTGTCACCAGTTGGGAGTAGTGTTAAAATAAAAACAAGATGTGTTTGTGAAACACTATGCCCCCTCGATATGATATTTGACCCTGAAGGATGACCTTGATCTTGACATGTCACCCCTCAAACTGTGAAGCTCCATGGTGTACTGGTACTGGTTCAAAAGTTATGGCCAATGTTAAAGTCGGTGACCTTTGACCTGGAAAGATGACCTTGACATGTCATCCCTCAAAATGTCCGGCTTTATGAGATACATCTGCATGCCAAATATCAAGTCTCCGTCTGTACTGGCTCAAAAGTTATGACCAATGTTAAAGTTGCTGACAAACAAACAGACAGGGCAAAAACAATATGCCCCCCCCCCCCAGATCAGATCTGGGGGCATAAAAAAGTGTGACAGACAGAAAGAAAAGTGATCCCTATGTGGCACACTGCCTCTCGACAGGTGACACAAAAATCCATGTTTAACACATTCCTTCATAGTGACACATTTGGTGCCATTGTGATAAATAGAGTGTTTACTCCATAGGAGCAGATACTCTTATTTATCATAATGGTTTCCAAACTACACAATTCTAAATTCTCCAGTTCTATAGTTAATGCTCCTTTTCGGTAGATTTTGGGAATGGGTCTAAAGATTGTCGAGGAGGGAACGAGTTAAAGATGAAGTCCCTACAATGATCGCATATTTTCAATAATATCATAAAACTTGGTATTTGTTATGCTCTATCATTATTATGAAGGTTCCCAATTTGAACTTATATCGAAAAATGCCCCTGTGATACAAATAAACCGATTTCATCAATAACTGATAATTTTTGTTCTAAAACACAATATTATCGGCCTTTTCCGTAAATTATTCTGCGTTTTGCCGATCACCCAATCCCTCCATTGTTTACGTAATAGCTTTCTCAGAAGTGGTCGGAGAATCGCGAATAGGGCGAACAGTTACGAAACTAAAACTCAACCCGAATAAAACTGAAACATCGGGGAGTAAAACCGGGATCGACGATATTAAACACATGGATGTTTTGTCATTATAAACGGTAATTGGATGGGGCTTTTTGTGATATACTACTTTTCAGCATATAAACAAACGAGTTTTGTTTATTTTAAGTGTTTATGAAACGCGTCAAATGTAGGGACATCCCCTTTAAAGTCACTACATCTGGCCGAAGCACTGTTCTTTTAATTTTTTTCTGGCGTAGGACGTCTGTTCTGCCACCGCAAATAAATTTGAATAATCTTGGTAGAAAACCATTAGACGATGCTACATACCAAATATCAAGGGCCTAGACCTTACAGTTCTGGAGGAGAAGATTTTTAAAGATTAGCCTATGAAAAACTGATAAGCCCTTGGGCGGGGCCATTTTTGGTCCGGGGATTATAATTTGATTAATCTTGGTAGAGGACCATTAAATAATGATACATACCAATATTAAAGGTCTATAACTTATAATTTTAGAGAAGAAGATTTTTTAAAGATTTTGCCATGAAAAACTGATAAGCCCCAGGGCGGAGTCATTTTTGTCCTGGGGGTCATAATTCAAACAATCTTAGCAGAGGACCATTAGATGATGCTACATACTAAATATTAAATGTCTATTCCTTACATTTTCAGAGAAGAAGATTTTTAAAGATTTTCCTATGAAAAACTGATAAGCCCTGGGGTGGGGCCATTTTTGCCCCAGGGGTCATAATTTGAACAATCTTAGTAGAGGACCATTATATCATGCTACATACCAAATATCAAAGGTCTATGCCTTACAGTTTCAGAGAAGAAGATTTTTAAAGATTTTCCTATGAAAAACTGATAAGCCCTGGGGCGGGGCCATTTTTTGCCCGGCGGACATAAATTGAACAATCTTTGTAGAGGACCATTACATCATGCTACATACCAAATATCAAAGCTCTTGGCTTTGTAGTTCCAGAGAAGAAGATGTTTAAGTAAATTGTTGACGCCCACACATACACACAACGCACATACGCACGACACCGGACATAGGATCATCCCAATAGCTCACCTTGGCACTTTGTGCCAGGTGAGCTAATAAAAAAGCCTTGGTAGGTAAAATGTTCATCATAAAATGAAAAGTATTGTTTATCCACAATATATGTAACTAGCCAAATCAAGTGTTCAATTTAGTATAAGCAGCAGTGTTATCATTTTTATGCCCCCGCCTTTAGGGCATTAAGTTTTACCCTTGTCCATCAGTTTTGTCAAAGACTTCTTGACTTGTAAGCTGGAATTTTTCGATATTTGCTCTGAAGCATAATCATGGTGAATTGTACAGTGTCTCTCCTTTTCACGTCTGTCGTTACTCAACTTCCTGTTTGTCGACACTTTGATAGAATTTTGGTGAAAAAAGAAATCGTTAAAGATTTCTTGCCTTACATGTGTAAGCTGTAATGATTTGATATTTGGTCTGAAGTATAACCATAGTGTGTTGTACCGTGTCTCCCCATTTCAGGTCTGTCTTTCATCAACTTCTTGTTCGCCGACAATTGATTGAATTTTGGTGATTGTTTAATGACTTTTTTTGTCAAAAAAACCTGGCCTAGGCATTTGTGTCCTATGGTCCCATTTTCTTTTATTTACGTCTGGGTTTCATGGAAACCCATGCATCAGTACACTTTTGGTGATTGCCTGGATGACGTCTTTCTCCGGAGTCTTGCATTTCTCTTGCACATATTCTGAAATGTAAGAAAAAAAGAGAATATTGTAAATATTTAAATTCTTTCCCCACCTGATGTGAATTTAAAAGACTGTGGAAGAAATTTGCAAACAATCTTGGATCTAGATGTGCACCCTGCACCTTATCTCTATCCAAGGTATTTGACACTTGGATATATAGCGAAATATTGGATTTTTTAAAAATTGTACCTGATATATTTATCTTTGCAAACAGTGTAGATACAGATAAAGAAGCTCTGAAGGAGCAATCGAATCTGGGTGTACTCAATAATTTGCTTGACAGAATATTGTATTCTGTTAATGGAAAACAAGTAAAAGATTAACAGTTATGTGTAAAAACAGTTACTGAGTCTTTATTCCACAGTAAATATAATCTGAAAATGGGTGAGTTTTACTGCTATAGATGTACAGAATAACGGCAATAATTTAGCAGCAATTGTTTGAATCCTACAGGCTTGTGTGAGGGATATTCAGCATAGAGTGAAAGTCCTGTCATGAATACAATATTTAAATGTTGTTGCATTCATTCTCAGTGTTGTTATACCTTCTGATCCTTCGAGATCATGAATTTCAGTACTTCTTGTTCTGAAAATTGAATACCTCTTAAGCCGGTGCTAGGGGGAGTGAGCAGTGTTGCACTTTCAATTACTGTTCATGAACAGACTCAATAAAACCAAGTCTGCAATTTTCTCTTTTTGTGTTGCAATTTTTGCTTTCGAGGGATCACCACCCTTCAGAATTTATCACATATAATTCAAGGCCTAAGGATTTGATTCATCCCAATTCATCCTCAAATTAATGATTTATTGCTGCTATACCCACTGGTATTTAAAGTAAATTATTTATTGTGCCCAACTTATTGTGTATTGGTGTATAGTTCATATTTGTATTAATTTTATAATTTTTTTACATCAGGATCTTTATCAGATGCATTAAAACACATGTGAATTAAATATTGAGTTACATGCACAGTACCAATCACTCAATATGCTGTTTTCACTTACTTGTTATGCCATTAACACTCCTTCCATCCAGGGCTGGCTTCTCCTTTGGCAGAGCTCCTAGACATTACTTCATCTGAGAAGTACACTGCATAACAGGCGAGTTTGTGCAGTGTCACTTCGTTTTGATGTCCAGCTGACAGAGATCTTTACACGATATCCTGGTAGCAGATCAGTCTCAACATCTGTACCGTCAGCCTTAAAATTAAACATTATCCAATAAGCACCAGTTACTAAAAAGTACTACATGTATACAAAGACTTATGATAAAATAGTGTCTTTATGAGTCTGATGCAAGACATGACATGAGTTTTTAAACAGTGTCACAGCAAGGCATCAGCGAAATATTTCAACTATCTATAATTGCTGCAGAGTGTACTGTAAGTCTGTTTCAAGGAGTGTAGATCTTGATGAAAGTGTCTGCTAAATTTGGTCAATCCTGTTTGCATTAGCCCAAACAACCACTGAACCTCATTAAAATATTATTCATGACCACTGCACGTAATTACATTTTTCTAATGAAATTTTCATAAAAATGCTTTTATTAAAATCTTGCCAAGTGCTGAATATATTCTGCGTATGCCTTGATCGTTTTGGACCGAATTTTGGCCGATTCTACCAAGGCCGAAACGGATTATGTCCGAAACGACCGAATGCCGTGTTGATGTTGTACATGAGCGGTCCTGTCGATGCATATGGTTTGGTTGTGAAGAAGAGTGCGCTGACACTTTGTACAAGTGCATGATTTAATAAATGCTTGTATTAATTTTGACTGTTTGAGATACAATTTCCAAACGAGTGTCTGCAACTTCTAAACTCGAGACCGAATATAACATCGTAACAGATAATTAGCCATCGACTTTCGTCAATAATTCAAACTTCCGACTTAAAAAAAATAACAATAAGTGGTATTTTATATACTGATACTCACCATTCATTCTTGCATGTACTTTTTGTAGTATATGGTGGACGTTTTCATTCAAAACGAGTCGATTTTCTTTATCGAGAGAAAACGTGTTTTTCAAAATGGCGCCGGTTCGGACTAACATGTGACCCCGAAATTTTGAATATTTAGGGCCGGATGCAATATGGTTAAAATTGTTTCCGAGATATGACATATACATCAACATAAAGCTTAAAGTGCTTTTTCGTATGGTAGATGGTGCATTTTGATAAAATGATACTTTTTCGAACAAAATGGATTAAACTTCGAGGGACTATATCTTTGCGTAGGAACAACCTAAATTCATGCACAGCTTGCACCTAGTGACCTTCAATTCGTCACACCCAAAGGACTGTGTGTACACATGCATTTTCTACCCCCTGAAACTGTAAGGCATACCCCTTTGATATTTGGTATGTAGCATGATCTAATGGTCCTCTACTAATATTGTTCAAATTATGACCCCTGGGCCGAAAATGGCCCTGCCCCAGGGCTTATCAGTTTCCATAGGACAATCTTTAAAAATCTTCTTCTCTGAAACTGTAGGGCATAGGCCTTTGATATTTGGTATGTAGCATGATTTAATGGTCCTCTACTAAGATTGTTCAAATTATGACCACCAGGACAAAAATGGCCCCGCCCCAGGGCTTATCAGTTTTTCATAGGAAAATCTTTAAAAATCATCTTCCCTGAAACTGTAAGGCATAGGCCTTTGATATTTGGTATGTAGCATGATTTAATGGTCCTCTACTAAGATTGTTCAAATTATGACCCCTGGGCCAAAAATGGTCCCACCCCGGGGCTTATCAGTTTTTCATAAGAAAATCTTTAAAAATCTTCTTCTCTGAAAATGTAAGGAATAGACCTTTAGTATTTGGTATGTAGCATCATCTATTGGTCCTCCACTAAGATTGTTCAAATTATGACCCCCAGGACAAAAATGGCCCCGCCCCAGGGCTTATCAGTTTTTCATAGGAAAATCTTTAAAAATCATCTTCTCTGAAACTGTAAGGCATAGGCCTTTGATTTTTGGTATGTAGCATGATCTAACGGTCCTCTACTAAGATTGTTCAAATTATGACCCTTGGGCCAAAATTGGCCCCGCCCCAGGGCTTATCGGTTTTTCATAGGAAAATCTTTAAAAATCATTTTCTCTGAAAATGTAAGGCCTAGACCTTTGTTATTTGGTATGTAGCATCATCTAATGGTCCTCTACTAAGATTGTTCAAATTATGACCCCTGGGCCAAAAATGGCCCCACCCGGGGCTTATCAGTTTTTCATAAGAAAATCTTTAAAAATCTTCTTCTCTGAAAATGTAAGGAATAGACCTTTAGTATTTGGTATGTAGCATCATCTAATGGTCCTCTACTAAAATTGTTCAAATTATGACCCCCAGGACAAAAATGGCCCCGCCCCGGGGCTTATCAGTTTTTCATAGGAAAATCTTTAAATATTTTCTTCTCTAAAATTATAAGGTATAGACCTGTGATATTTGGTATGTAGCATTATTTAATGGTCCTCTACCAAGATTAATCAAATTATGACCCCGGACCAAAAATGGCCCCGCCCCAGGGCTTATCAGTTTTTCATAGGAAAATCTTTAAAAATCATTTTCTCTGAAAATGTAAGGCATAGACCTTTGTTATTTGGTATGTAGCATCATCTAATGGTCCTCTACTAAGATTGTTCAAATTATGACCCCTGGGCCAAAAATGGCCCCATCCCGGGGCTTATCAGTTTTTCATAAGAAAATCTTTAAAAATCTTCTTCTCTGAAAATGTAAGGAATAGACCTTTAGTATTTGGTATGTAGCATCATCTAATGGTCCTCTACTAAAATTGTTCAAATTATGACCCCCAGGACAAAAATGGCCCGCCCCGGGGCTTATCAGTTTTTCATAGGAAAATCTTTAAATATTTTCTTCTCTAAAATTATAAGGTATAGACCTGTGATATTTGGTATGTAGCATTATTTAATGGTCCTCTACCAAGATTAATCAAATTATGACCCCGGACCAAAAATGGCCCCGCCCAAGGGCTTATCAGTTTTTCATAGGAAAATCTTTAAAAATCTTCTCCAGAACTGTAAGGTCTAAGCCCTTGATATTTGGTATGTAGCATCATCTAATGGTTTTCTACCAAGAGTATTCAAATTATTACCCCTGGGTCAAAAATGGCCCCACCCTGGGACTTATCAGTTTTTCATATGAAAAGCTTTAAGAATCTTCTTCTCCAAAACTGTAAGGCAGAGACCTTTAATATTTGGTATGAAGCGTTATGATCTAATAGTTTTCTACCAAGATTGTTCAAATTATGTCCCCTGGGTTGAAAATGGCTCGCCTAGGGGCATGTCAGTTTTTCATAGGAAAGTTTTAAAAAATCTTATTCTCTTAAAAATCTTTTAAAGTCTTCTCTGAGCTTGTAAGGCAAAGACCTTAGATATTTGGTATGTTGTATTATCTAATAGTCCTCTACCAAGATTTTCAAATTATGAACCCCGGATCAAAGATGGCCCCGCCCTGGGGCTTAACAGTTTTTCATAGGAAAATCTTTAAAATATCTTCTCCTCCAAATCTGTAAGGTCTAGACTCTTTATATTTAAGTATGTAGCATCATCTAATAGTTTCCTACCAAGATTTTTCAAATTATGCAATCTGTCATTGAAACCATTAATCTGTTACAAACAGGTGAGCGATTAAGGGCCATCATTGCCCTCTTGTTTATAATTTATATTTCTGTCACTTTACCAAACTTTAAGACTCAATTAATTTTTACACTATCCTGGGTCAAATATTTCCAGTACTGAAAAATTCTAAGTATGAAATGTCCATGTGTATTGTTACTTTTTTTTTTTTTTTATCAAAGTATGAAGTTTCCCTGCTCTCAAACTGTCCAAGTATTAAAAATCCGTGTGGGAGTAATGTTCCTGCTGCTTTTTTTTTTTTATCAAAGTATGAAGTTTCCGTGTTCTCAAACTGTCCAAGTATTAAAATTCCGTGTGGAGAAAGAAATTCCGGGTGGACATGACAGAAAATCCGTACGGACATTTACCCTGTCCACACGGAATTGTTAAGTTTCCACACGGACATTCTCAAAAAAATCCGTGTCCGCCTGGACTCCGGGCGGAATATTGAGATTCCGTGTCATTTCCGCCTGGATTCCGCCCGGAATCCGCCTGGAATCCGTGTGGATTTTTCGTACAGGGTTAAACCTTTCGGCATGGTCGTCTGCTGGACACATTTTCACCTGCTTCGATATTTTCTTGATTTTCTTTATAAAACGATGAACAGCTTGTCAAACAACTTGGATCGTGGTGATACGCCGAGCTGAGATGCCGAGCTACTCGGCATTTTGTACGTATTCAAACTGTTTGCAAATGATATCACAGACACGTCTTCTTCGCACGGAAAGGGTGAACCCTTTGAGCGCGGAAAACGAATGTACTAGTATTTACAAACGGTGTAGACCCAATCAGATAGCACCTAGAGGGGCCCTCTGATCAGGACCCAATCAGATAGCACCTAGAGGGGCCCTCTGATCAGGATGCACAATCAGATAGCACCTAGAGGGGCCCTCTGATCAGGATGCACAATCAGATAGCACCTAGAGGGGCCCTCTGATCAGGACCCAATCAGATAGCACCTAGAGGGGCCCTCTGATCAGGATGCACAATCAGATAGCACCTAGAGGGGCCCTCTGATCAGGATGCACAATCGTGATTCAAAATTCCCATGCAAATCATACTATTCCATACTGAATGGACTCTATTGCCATACATTGATGGACCATTCCACTTTGAATGCATCATTCAGAAAGTATTTTTCGGAACATATGTCCTATCTGTGATTATCTATGCACACAGTTTGGATCCAGATGAGATACTGGAGTATATCAGCATCTCATCAGGAGCCAAACTGTTTGAAGAACATGGAAGAAAATTAAACAAACGGAAATTGTAGCAGACAACAAATTTTGCAGATGACAATATTTGCAGACGACAATGTTTGGCAAGGAAAGGGTTATTTGTGATGGCTTGTCGCAAATATTATGAATAATTATGTATAAAGGCGGGTTGTTTTCAGTGCATGCCATCTGAAACTATTCTTCTCATACGTTTATATGAAATAATATTTTCTGGCTAATAAAACACATGCAGTTACGGTAAGTATACAATTTAAAGGCATAAACATAGTGGAGTCAGTGTATTATATTACAGTCAATCTGTGTAATGACGAAACAAACTTCAGTCGTTATAAGAAAATCATGAATCGACATTAGCTTTATACTTATATTACATTGTATTGATTGGTAATAGAAACAACGCGACCTGTTCAAACAACTGTTTATTCATAATCTATTCATAATCAGAATCATATTTCAACATATCTAACCCATTACTCCATAGCCTGTTTTAGTTTTGAAGTTGGTTTAAAGTAAAACGGAGGCTCCTTAAGTTAAGATGTATTTTACTTTACCATAAGCCTGTGTTAAGTTATAATCTGCTAGAATATAGGAAATATCTCATTGTTTATTGATAATCTATTCGTAATTATATTACATTCTACTTGACCCTTTACTCCGAGGCTTGTTTCTCTGTTTACACACGGGTTACTACTTAAAAGTAAAACGAATTGCCTTGATGTGCATTCTGCTTTAAACCTACTTTAAGCGACCAACTACTAGGCTATTGGAAATATTCCATTTTTTAATTCATGTTTCCATAATTATATGACATCATACTTAACCAATTACTCGACAGCCTGTTTCTATGGTTAAAGCTGGATGAAAGTAAAACGGAATGCCTTGATGTGCATACTACTTTACTTTAAGCTGTTTAAGCTACCAACTACTAGGCTATTGGAAATATTGCATTCTTTATTCATAATGTATTCATGATTATATTACATTTTTAACCCATAACTCCATAGCCTATATAAACAAAAATATGCATAAATAATGATGTGAATGAACAATTGCTGTTGAATTAATTAAATAACAGTCAATGCACACATTCCTAAATCCCGTTAATGGTCTTTAGTCAATATTTCATGAAACGACTGAAAATTTTAGGCAGTTATTTATGGCGTGACAAACGTTGCAATATTCAATTTCACATTTCTGGTTTGATAAAAAATCCAATATTTTCTTTTTCTCATTCGATGTTTGAACATTTTTCGTTTGTACTTTATATCCACAGTAAATCTGTGCTTGGCATCCTTAAGTCAGAATAAAACAAGACAATATGAAGTTAACAAATAATAGTTTTATTTCCTTAAAACAGCTAACAGGTACTGAACATGAAACTCGTCACAGCCCTAAACATGGAATAGTTCTTTTCAATTGAGACATAATATTACAAAATCAATGCAGTTAAAGCTATGTAAATAATTTTTATATCAGATAAAACGTGTTTTACTCTTTCGCCGCCAACATAGGTGAATCAATGATAATCTTTGCAAACAGTTTAGTGCGAGAGGAGACGTTGGGTAACTTGGCGTCTCCTAAGGACCCAAACCTGGAGACAGCAATTCTAGTTTTTTTATTATTATTATTTTATCCGCCAAAAGGGTCAACAAAACATTAATACAGAATTACAAAAATACGAATATAATACTAGAATAACTTTATTCTTCACCTTTAACCCTGTACATGATAATCCAACTATATTAAGCCTTTGCGAACAGAGAAGACCCAGATCAAGCAGCACGTAAGAGGTGTCTGACCACGATCCGCTGAGATTTTCTTTTACCAGATCTGGTTCTCTACCATTTTGCCATGGAAATAATTTTTCATATTTTATAGATTTAATACAAAAATAACAAGAGCCGTGTGCGGCGCCAACGCTTGTCTTATTTGGTGCTTGCATGCCCAACTAAATTTAAAAACAATAAAGGGCCACAACTCCAAATTTTTGAAATAAAGAGTTATGGTTTTTATGTAAGGGCCTTCCCGTCAATGAGATCTACTAACCTATAAAGTTGCATGTTGATACCTCTTATACTTTTTGAGTAATGAGCTACATTAAAGTTGTTGCATGCCGAGGATGACAACAACGCCTACGACCCAGTGATTACAATAGCTTGACTTCGAAACAGACGAGCTAAAATAATTTATATTCATATTGGGTGGAGTTGTCCAACATTCACCTAATAAAGAGTTAAATTCAAATGGGGAAAACACCGTCTTCTTCAAATTCTAACAGTAGTATTTGCTCCCATTTGTTCAAAATTTGGGTATGTCTAAACACCGGAGTCATATCCGTCATATCCGGTGTTTAGTCATGCCGCAAAATTATAATCAAACGGCGTCAAATTGTTTGGATTCTAATGATACAAAGTTACTCAACTCTCATCGAAATAAAAACTATTTACAAACATATTAACCCTTTACTCCATAAATACGCCTTTCTATGCCTTTGCAAACAGAGTAGATCCAGATCAGACGGCTCCTATAGGAGATCTGATCAGGGTCTGCTCTGTTTTCTTTATATGATATAATATAGATATGATTCTACAGTTTCTGCCACAGTCAAAATTCCTGTATGCATGTGCTATCATAAGTTAATATAATTAATATTCATGATGTCATTATGTCAGGATCTGTCAGCAGAATGTAGCTACAATGCACTTATCTTTATGGATCTATTTCTTTTACCTATCTGTCCATCCACATCCAACAGTACACATTCATCAAAAGGAAGTTAGATATATACTTGCATAGAAATGCATAACATACAATAAATTCTGTCAACACCAATCACTCAAATCAAAAGGTAAACCCTTTAATCCACAGATACACCTTTCAACACCTTGGAAAACAGAGTAGAGCCAGATCAGACAACTCCTGCAAAGACTGTCTGGTCGAGGTCTGCCATGATGAAAAAAATCCCTTGTTCATAATGCAATTATAAATAGTCTATTAATAAACAGGCATGGTTATAATCTCTTTTCTGAATCTTCATCAGGTAAAGGCTTAAGAGAAGCAATTGTAGCTAAAAGGCTATAGAATCAATTACATACAGTATTAACCATTTTCCTGTTGAATATTCATGTAAGATATAATGACACCAGTATCCATGCTTATAAAACTTTTAGTTGAGTCTGAGTTCGTTCTCAAGTTTTTGATTGGTCAGATTTGAGCCTTTGGCTCAAATCTGACCAATCAAAAGCTTGAGAACTCAAATCTGACCAATCAAGCGCTTGAGAACAAACTCAGACTCAACTAAAAAGCTTTATAAGCAAGCATGGACCCATGAATTTCCATTAGCATGAACTGACCACTTCATGAATATTCATTAATCTATTTTTGTAGAATGTAAAAATTTCGATGATAACTTTTAGCTTTAGTAGACAAAAAATGTAGAAATCATATCTATATAATTCCATAGACAAACAGACTAGACCCTGATCTACATGAGCTTTCTGATTTGGGTCTCTCCTGTTTGCAAAGGTGTAAAAGCTAGGGTGTTTCTAGTGGGGAAATGGTTAAATATTAAAAAAAAAAAAAATAACAGAATTTAATGTAAACTCAGAAATCCTGATAACAAACTGCCATTTTACATGTGAAATGGAAAATTAATCCTTTCTGTGTTGAATATTCATGTAAGAAACTAGAACTGTAAGCCAAAGGCTAACGAATACCCCCCCACCTGTCTGCTTGTCAGAACACCTATCATCAATCTGAACATATGTACATACAGAAATGTGAAGAGATTTAAAAACAATACATGCCCCAACCCAATGTATGTAATAAAAATGAAGAATAATTCTTAGAAATAAGACCCTTTCATGAGGTTTTTGTCAAATCCAAAGTTCAAAAGCTAGGTACCTTTTCAGAAAAACATTAAGTTCAAGGACCATAACTCTGACAAAAATTATTCAACCAGACCGATATTTGAACTTAAGCTGTTCCTCATCTAGATTTATTTTTATGTCAAATATGAAGTTAATATCTGCAACGACTTCCAAAGAAAGACCGGAAAACTGAAAATTTGACAAAAAATCAAAGTTCAAGGGCCATAACTCTGGCAAAAATTTGTCAACCAGACTGAGATTGGGAATTAAGCTGTAAATCATGTAGAGTTAGTTTTATGCCAAATATAAAGTTAATATCTGCAACCACTTCCAAGAAAAGTCCGGAAAACTGAAAATTTGACAAAAAATTAAAGTTCAAGGGCCATAACTCTGGCAAAAATTATTCAACCAGACTGAGATTGGGAATTAAGCTGTAAATCATGTAGAGTTAGCTTTATGCCAACTATAAAGTTAATATCTGCAACCACTTCCAAGAAAAGTCCGGAAAATCCCAAATTTGAAGAAAAAAATTAAAGTACAAGGGCAATAACTCTGGAAATAATTATTCAACCGGACTGAGATTGTAACATAAGCTGTAACTTATACATATGTAGCTTTGTACTAAATATAGAGTTGATATCTCGAGTCACTTCCATAAAAAGTCCAGAAAACCGGAAAACATTGGTACAGGACTAAAAAGGGGAGATAACTCCTGAAGTAGTGGTCCGATCATAACGGAAATATGCGGTGCACAGGTTTATATGGTCATATAGCTATATATGAACTTTCAACAAAATTGAAGCAAAACTGTAGAAGAAGGAGGCCGGACAAAATTGTGTCCACGGACGGACAGACGGACATACTAACGGATGGGTAGTTGTGTGACTTTTTCCTTTGATCTTTTCTTGTGTGACTAGTCCCACAAGAAAAACTATTTTTGGCTCTAACTTTGGAAAAGAATGATCTGGAAGCTAACCCTAACCCTAACCCTATGTCCCACAACTGGCCAGGTTAATGTCACAAGAAATGGCCAGGTTAATGTCACAAGAGATGGCCAGGTTAATGATTTTACTTGTGGGACTAGTTAGAAAAAGTCACACAACTACCCTTTGGTGAGTGCGGACGGACGGACGGACGGACAGACGGACAGACGGACAACCTGATTCCAGTATACCCCCCCCAAACTTCGTTGTGGGGGGTATAATAATGGTATCATGAAAATTTATTTGTTGAAATTGCATATGTACACAGGAACTTTTGGTATTGACAGAAACTGTAGACGGATCTATTTTGATTTCTTAAGCAAACAGGGCAGATCCTGATTAGACGGCTCCTACAAGAGCCATCTGATCTTGGTCTACTCTGTTTGCAAGCCATGAAAAAAGTGTTTATATGAGGCAAATTAAGGGTCAAAAAAAAAAAAACTTGATGAAAACTAACATAAACATTTATACTAATTTTCAATAAAATTGTACTATTCATGAATATTTCTAAAGTGCACAATTTAAATGTTAGCAAATTTTAATATCTACTTATGAAACAACCAAAGAGTTTGACTAGAATACTCATCACCATGAAATTATAGTGCTTAACACTTTAACTGTTATATGTTTATTCCAAATTTCAATACCTACTGAATATTCATGGACAAAATAATTATAATGAAATATGGAAGGTTGTATATATTCTAAAAAGCAAAGAAACAGATCTATCAAATTCTATGAACAAACAGAGCAGACCCTGATCAAACGGCTCATCTAGGAACCATCTGATCTGGGTCTACTCTGTTTTCAAATGCGTGAAAACACGTCTATATGAGGGAAAGGGTTAACACTTAAACCGTTGAATATTCATGTTATAAATAATGACATCATTAATATTAATTAGATCAGTTTTTATAATGGCATATGAACACTGAACATTTTGGCTCAAACAGAAATTGTAGAATCAGATCTATATTATACTATAAGCAAACACAGAAGACCCTGATTAGATGGCTCCTTCAGGAGTTGTCTGATCTGTGTCAACTCTGTTTGCAAAGGATTGAAAAGGTATTTATAAAAATGAACAGGTTATCTGAATATCTGTTTCACATATTTACATAAAAGTAATCGGTAACAAATTCCCTTTAACCCTTTCCTTCACATAAAGGCCTTTTCACACATTTGCAAACACAGTAAATCCAGATCAGACAGATTCTGTTCTGTTTGCTTATGAAAATTTAGATCCAATTCTACAGTTTCTACCAATACCGAAACATTCTCTGTACATATGTCATTGCACAAATACTCATAATGTCATTTATATTTCAACAGGGAAAGGATTACAAGATCTGTGAGAATACTAATCTATCATACAAACTAATATGTTATGTACATGTAGTTGAAATAAACATATGTCTCCTATGTGTGTTTCTTTTATTGTTGTTGTTGTTTGTTCTTTTAAAGAAGAACTAGCTATGCCATAAAATTCGGATTCTGATCAGACAAAATCTAATTATTATTAAGATAAATCTAATTAAGAAGATAAATGCTTGAATTGATGTTAATGGATTATGTCAAGTTTGCGGATAACAATGCATAGTAACCATCTTGTTGGGGATCAAACTCACAGCCTCACATTCCACAGTAATATGTTCTACCACATCCAAACCAAAGCACAGCAAGAAGTTAAACACTAGATGTGTTTAATTCTTTACTCCATAAATACGCCTTTTAATGCCTTTGAAAACAGAGCAGACCCAGATCACATGGCTCCTGCTACGCCCTGTAGGAACCTTATGATAATGGGCTGTTCTGTTTGCATATGGAATAATATAGATTAAACAGTTTCTACAATAGTCAAAATTTCCTGTGCTCATGTGCAATTATAAAAATCATCTAATTAATATTCCTACAGGAGCCGTCTGATCTGGGTCTACTCTGTTTGCAAGGGCATAGAAAAGGTGTATTTATGGAGTAAAAGGTTAAGGCGTATTGTACTGTATGAACATGTGACACTTTTGACTGAGGAAAAAAACCACATATGGACAGCCAGAGATCTACAGGACTACAATAAGGGTGTTTATTATAATGTTAACCCTTTCAATGATGAATTTACAGTGAAATGGTCCATCAGTGTATAACCCTTTCCCTCATATAAATGCATTTTCATCCATTTGCAAACAGAGTAGACCCAGATCAGACGGCTCCTATAGGAGCCTTCTGATCAGGGTCTGCTGTTTGCTAATGAATTTGATAGATCTGTTTTTTTTAGTTTCTGAAATGGTTATAAAGTTCCACCTTTCATATTCCATTATAACTATTTTGTCTGTGAATATTCAGCAGGTACTGAAATTTAGAATAAATATAGAACAGGGAAATATGACTCAATATGAAAACCTTACAACTTCTTGGAGAATTTTGAATGTCAAACAGAGCATACCTTAATCAGAGGGCTCCTAGAGGAGTCCTATGAACTGGGTCTACATTATTTCCAATTGACAGCACATGCATGTCCTCCATCCAAATGGCTAAAAGCATCATTTCTACACCAAAACTTATGTTGTGACCACACATTAGAATTGTCTCAAATAGGCGATTCTATCGTGTCGGAGGTCCACATAAGGTGCGTTAAGTTCAACATTTAAAAAAATAACTCCTTTATTTTTCCATCAAACCCTATACTGTGATCACTCTTTAGAATTGTCACACAGAGAGTGGTCACAGTATAGGGTTTGGTGGAGAAATGACATTTTAGTATTTGGGTATGCACCCCTACTGTAGCTCTGAATGAGTGGTCACTGAACATTGAGTTTAGTAGAGAAACAAAGGAGTTAACTAGGCCTCTGGTACTAGTTGAACAAAAACGACGTAGGACAAAAATACAAATATAAATTCATGATAAGATGTATATATGTGTTTCATCAATATAATCAGCAGATTGTTTTTCTTGCATCGTCGTTGTGATAAACTGTCTTAATCCCTTACCTGATGAATATTCATGAAAGACTGCTGAATTATAAATAAAGTAATTAAATTCTTGCATTAAAGAATGCAAGCTGTGTAAATTTAAACATTTAAAAGAATAGCTACTTTATTTCTCCACCAAGCCCAATACTGTGACCACTTTTCAGGATTGTCTCCAAGAGTGGTCACAGTATAGGGTTTGATGGAGAAATGACGATTTTAGTATTCAGGTACGCACCTTTATTGATCTGTAACTCTGAACCAGTACAAAACTTCAGCTTATTAACATTCATAAAGTCAGCATTTCTCACATGAAGACTCATTAAGTAATAGATTAATGCTACAGTATACAGGAGAGGAAAATCTCCGTATGAGATCAATTGCAATGGCCTCTACCACACACCTCTGTGAGGACCTTGTGTGCCTGTTTGACTCCTTTAGAAGCTGCATGGTGGATAAGCTGATGGGCCTCACTGCAGAAATAGAAATCATAATAACAGCTGTGCTCAAAAAGTCATGAAGAGTGGATGCAGCTTTATCAAGTCTTACAACACTTGGGTCACAACTAAGTATAGCTATAAATATTTCTGCTGCTAGAAGAATTTGTAACGCCAATGACCAACCCCTGAGCTAAAGAATCGATTCACTAAACATTGCTTTTAGAGTAAACTTTTTGTGTACAATTCCCAACACTGGTTAACCCATTCTCACATATTGACGACTTTTGACACCTCTGTAAAAGTCAACGTGTAAAACCATTGTGATAAATAGAGCATGTGCTCCTATAGGAGCACTGTGATGCTCTATTTATCACAATGGTTTCAAACAACAAAATTCTAAAATTTTCCTTTTCTCTAGTTAATGTTCCTTTTTGGTAGATTTATTCAAAGAGGTTGTATCTACAAATAGCCTATGAGGAAAATAGGTTAATACATTAGTGTACATGTTTGTCCTGACTGGTTGCAAAATCTATCATAATGTAACCAAGCTTTTACCTCGTATATATGCCTTTTAAAGCCTTTGCTTACAGAGTATACCTGATTCAGACAGTTCCTGTATGAGCTGTCAGATCAGGTTAACCCATTCCCGCATATTGACGCCTTTTGACGCTTCTGTAAAGTTACAAAATGTATAACCATTGTGATAAATAGAGCATTTGCTCCAGGAGCAAATGCTCTACTTATCACAATGGTTTAAAAACTACACAATTCTGAAAAATTCCTTTTCTCTAGTAAATGCTCCTTTTTGGTACATTTAAGCAAAGAGCTTGGATCTAAAACTAGCCTATGCGGGAATGGGTTAAGCGCCGTGTTTTGGGGTTTGGTTTTTTTTTTTTAAGAGAAATGGAAAAGAAATTGTCATTAAGAATTGTAGCTGAAAAATATGTTGCCATTAATAAGTACTTAGAATACAAATAATTAACCCTTTACCTGATAGAGACACCTATTTATGCCTTTGCTAACAGATAAGAGCAAGATCAAACAGCTCCTACAGGATCCACGGATTTTAGGATCTCAGGATCTGCTCTGATTATTTATGGAACTATCTGAGATCTGATTCTGTAAATTTTGCAAAGGCCATAATACCCTGTGCTTATATGCTATTTAAATATATCAGCTAATAAATATTCATGATGTCATAATTTCCTACCTGAATATTCATCATGAATGTACTTACCCTGCTTTGACGTCCGTTTTATAACCTTTCAGATGACCAACAGCAAGATTGTATGAGGAATGGGGATGACCTTGATCAGCTGCTTTTCTACAATTAGAAATGTTCTCTTCTGTTCTGTTCAACAAAGTGCAACAAAACCTGTCTTCAAACTAGAAAATTGTCCCCCACTCCCAAGCGATATTGTCTCTTAAACAAGCACTTTTCAATATATGTTATATAGTAAAAAAAATCAAAGTTCCATAACTCTAATAAAAATGTTCGGAACAAAGATTCCCCTCTTTACATACATTTTCACATCAAAGTTGTTCATCTGTAAATGTTTGAAGTAAATCCTCTCTGTATGAGGAGTTGGACACACAATTTTTATTTTGGTACATGTTATATTATGAACAAGAGTGCCAGTGGGCACAATATACGCCCGTCGAGGTTTTGTTCAACATAAACTGGGGTTAATGTATTTGCTAAATTCAAATTCTAAGTCCAATTTTGCGACCAAGTTTCAAGGTTGTAAATAGGCATACTTTAACAAAAAACCTTAACCAAAAATTCTAAATTAAAAAGTGTCATAATTGTGTCTAAATGCTTGAGATGAAGATGAAGCTTCTGATGGTGAACAAATGTTTCAAGTTTAAAAGCTTTATCTGAAAGGATTATGTAAATAAGTGGACTTTAACCAAAACCTGAACCAAAAATTCCAAGCTAAAAA
This sequence comes from Azorinus chamasolen, assembly GCA_963576725.1. Lineage (NCBI taxonomy): Eukaryota > Metazoa > Mollusca > Bivalvia > Cardiida > Solecurtidae > Azorinus > Azorinus chamasolen. Next base: position 35,562,512 of record OY755238.1, on the reverse strand, counting down.
GCGTTATAATTATGTCAAAATGTTAGACAGAATTATGTACTCTTGCCTACAGGTGAAGCTTGTGATGGTGAACAAATGTTTCAAGTTTAAAAGCTTTATCTGAAAGGATTATGTAAATAAGTGGACTTTAACCAAAACCTTAACCCAAAATTCCAAGCTAGAAAGCGTCATAATCATGTCAAAATGTCAAGAGTTATGTACTCTTGCCTACAGGTGAAGCTTGTGATGGTGAACAAGTGTTCCAAGTTTAAAAGCTTAATCTAAAAGGGTTATGTAAATAAGTGGACTTTAACAAAGCCTTAACCAAAAATTCTAAGTTAAAAAGGGGCATAATTCGGTCAAAGTGCTTGACAGAGTTATTTTCTCTTGCCTACAGGTGAAGGTTGTGACGGTGAACAAGTGTTCCAAGTTTCAAAGCTTTATCACAAAGTGTTATGTAAATAAGTGGACTTGTTCCACATAAATTTAGGTTAACATTTTTGCTTAACGCAAATGCTAAACGCAAATTCTAAGTCAAATTAAGCGACCTTGACCTTGGATAAACGAGCCAGGACATGGCAGGCTACTGTAGCATGTCTAGATAAACATTGTGTTTAAATTTGGGAAGGATCCATCAAGCGGAACTTGAGTTAGAGATGTTACAGACAGACAGACCGGTTAACATTTTTGCAAAACGCAAATTCTAAGTCCAATTGTGTGACCTTGACCTTAGATAAACAAACCGGGACTTGGCAGGCTACTGTAGCATGTCTAGATAAACATTGTGGTAAAATTTGAGAAGGATCCACCAAGCGGAACTTGAGTTAGGGATGTTACAGACGGACAGACAGACAGACAGACAGCGCCATTCCATAATACGTCCCGTTTTTTCAAACGGGCGTATAAAAACAATTCAATATCCCATAACTCTGGTAAAAATGGTCGGAGCAAATATTCCCTTCATTACCTACATCTACATATCAAGGTTGTTCATCTGTGAAAGTTTGATGTAAATCCTCCCATTGGGGTATGAGGACTTAGACACACAACATTTGCGGCATGTATGGACAGACGGATGGACGCAATTTCGTATGTATGGATGGACAAGTGCAAGCCTATATGCCAGGAATCCTCCCACCTAAAACAACTACTGTATGAGCACTTTGACACACAATATTTGAGGGGACAGATGAAGAGACATACAGACAGATGTATGTACAGGGGACACACAATATTTGTTTTAGTATATGTTATATTGTGACTGATATTATGGCTCATGAGAGGGGTTGCCAGTATACAGAGATAGATAGATAGAGAAGAGCAAGGCAATATGCCTCTCATCTTGTGGAGGGCATAAAAAGATTTAATAGTTCCACTTCCCACATAGGTTATTTTTAGACCCAACCTCTTTGAATAAATCTACTGGAATGGAGTATTAATAGAAAAAAGGAATTTTTGAGTAGTTCTGAAACCATAGGAACAAATCTCTATGTATCACAATGATAGGCATCAAAAGGTGTCAATATAAGGGAATCAGGGATTGAAGGCATGCAGTAGGTTAATGCAGGATGACAGTAATACAGAAAGGTCTAAAATTATATGATTTTTATGTTTGGTCAATAGTGGTCAATACAGAGAGGTTCTACTATACTACTGATCCCATTAAAAAACCTAGGAATGGAATGTTCTTTCATGGTTTTGCATTCAGTATGAAAGGGTATAAATTTACGAGATGATTCTAAATGACAAACAATGCATACCTTGATCAAAGGGCCCCTCCAGAAGCCCTCTGATCTGGGTATACACTGTTTGCAGATAACAGCTAATCATTTCCAGCATTTGAAGGGCTAATTACCCTAAGTATTCTTCCCTTTCTATGGGTATATACGAGGGGTGTTCCATAAATAATGTCATCTGTGCTTTATTTCGCGGAAATCGTGCAATTCATGCACAAAACCACCTCGTGTCGATTGAGTGATCACTGGCTCGTGACACAGGTAAATATCTCGTCCACACGTTCACTTGCCTCGGTACAGTGTACATCGTTTCATAGCCTATTCGTTTCATAGCCTATTCGTTAGACTATACACAAAATGACAGGAAAACGAGCTGAAAATGTTCTTGAAATTAGGGCCTATATAAAAGGTACCGTAGGTCATTACTCGGCATAAAGGCTGTAGATATTCACCGCGAGGTGTGTGACATTTATGGGGAGGGCCAAATGTCCCACAGGACTGTTTGTAGGTGGGTAGCTAAATTTAGTGCTGGGCAGCAGCAACTGAAAGATGCTGCTCGCCCAGGTCGTCCTGCAACAACTACGACCAAAGGTAACATAGAAAAAATCCGAAATATCCTCAAAACTGATGCTCGATTCACCGTAAGACAATTGGCTCGAATGACAAACTTGTCGTTAGCAAGAGTTCATGCAATTTTGAAGAAACACCTAAAAGTTAGAAAGATAAATGCAAGATGGATACCCCATTTGTTAACGGATGAGCAAAAGAAGACGGTGCCGAAAGGCAGAACGGTCACAGGCAAGTTCTATAAAAACGTTGTTCTGAGAAAATTGAAGAACTACTACAAAAGTAGCCGCCCCAAAACAGGACTTAAGTATGTCCGACTTTTGCATGATAATGCACCCGCTCACAAGGCACGTATTGTGACTGACTTTTTGGAGTCAGAGAAGGTTACCGTCCTTCCGCACCCTCCGTATTCGCCAGACTTGGCCCCCTGTGACTATTTTCTCTTTCCAAAACTTAAATATCATTTATCTGGAAGGAGATACAATTCGAGAAATGCCCTTGGATCTGCTGTTTATCAGTGTCTGATGGGTGTCCCCATTGAAGAGTATGAAAAATGCTTCCAAAAATGGATTGACCGGCTAAAAAGGTGTATTCTGGCTGGCGGAGAGTATTTTGAAGGGCAGAGCAAATTAAAATGAACAAAAGCACTTCCGCTATATGAGCACCGATGCAAGTGACATTATTTTTGGAACACCCCTCGTATGTAAAACTGAATAAAAACTGAAGTCAATTCGACATATATAGTATCAATTAAAGAGTGTAAGACCTTGATCAAATTGCTTCTAAAGGAGCAGTCTGATCTGGGTCTACACTGTTTACCTATTAACCCATTTCCACTTGGGCTATTTTTAGACCTAACCTCTTTGAAAAAAAATCTACCAAAAAGGAGCTTTTATTAGAGAAAAGGAAATGTTTAGAATTGTGTAGATTTGAAACCATTCTGATAAATAGAGTATTTGCTCCTGTGAAGCAAATGCTCTATTTATCAGAATGGTTTCAAAAATGACTTTCGTAGAAGCAAAAGGCTTCAATATGCGGGAATGGGTTAATTGTTGTCTGTCCAAATAGGGCAGTTATGCTTGACAGGTCTGTAAATTACATTACTCAAGGAGAACAACAGATAAATGTGCATATTCAAATACTAAAAAAGTCATTCTCCATCAAATCCTATGTTGTGACAACTCTTTAGCGTCGCCAAGAGACAATGCTAAAGAGTGGTCACAATATAGGGTTTGGTGGAGAAATAAAGGAGTTATTATTGAACATGTTTTAATTAATGCATCTTATCTAGCTGGACCTCTGATTAATGTATAAATACATCTATTTTAAGTCTTGCCAGCAACATACCTGAACCATTCCATTGCTTTTCCATGGTGCTTTTCTGTTCCCTTACCTACAATAGAACAAAATCAAACCTGAGATAAAAAAAAATGTCAGCTTAAATTTCCATTGTTGCACTTTTAATTTACCATTTTCTCTCTAAACACCCCCTTACTTGAATGAATGAATGAATGAATGAAAGACGAATGAATGAAAGACTTTATTTAACGAGGGTAGCTCAATTAGTCATAATGACTAATCTAACTTCAGGGAGAAAATTTAACAATGAATAAAACAACTAAGACTCTATAATAACCATTAAATAAAAAAGTTGGGTTTTCCAAATACGGGGGGGGGTAGCTTAATGCAGATTGAAAGCGTTGATTCTGCATGAACCCTTTTCCTGTTCAGTATGCATGTAAGAAATTATGACATCATGAATATGTATCAGCTGAATATTTATAACGTAAAATGTTCAAGGGAATTTTTTACCTGAAAAAAAACCCTGTAGAATCAGATTTATATCATGCCAAAAGCAAACAGAGCAGACCCTGTAGGAGCCATCAGATCTGGATCTACTCTGTTTGCAAATGTGTGAAAAAGCGTATATATGAGGAGAAGGGTTAAGCAACCACCAACATGTATGTACAAAATGCAAGAAGCTCCTTTTCAAAAATGTTACACCTGGTGTTTTTATTAGAAATAACGTAGTATTTCAAATTCCTCAAAGCTTTTATAAATTAATTAATTAATTATTGACTGAGTGTCAAACAGATTGAATCCTGATGAGATGATGTGTTACTCAGTATCTCATCTGGATATATCGAGGGCTTGGTGCAAAACTATTCTAACTCCTTCACAAAGTGAAGGAGTTAGAATAGTTTTGCACCAAACCCTATATGCTGTTCGCAAATGATACATTTAAGTTGCTATAAATTTAGCACAATAATGGTGAACAACCATAGTTTGACATTTGGAGCATTCAAAGGATAATTAAATGCAAAAAAGTTGATATCAAAATTAAGAATTAAGATAATTAAATATTCCGGCATTTCAAAAATTCAATGTTTTGTATTTTAGGAAGATTGACTGGGGCATTACAAAGTAGACAATTATCATAAAGCAGATGTGTCATGGATGTGCAGAGCTCCAGATAAGATGTGTAAATTAAAACATTTTCAAGAATAACTCCCTTATTTCTCCACCGAGCCCTATAATACTGTGACCACTCTTTAGAGAGACGATTCTAAAGAGTGGTCACAATATAGGATTTGGTGGAGAAATGATGATTTATGTATTTGGGTACGCACCCTTATCTATAGCTTCAGATTTTACCCTATTTGTACAACTGGATAATTGAGTTAGGTGCTTATGCAGTGTCAAACAATGTAGAGCCATCAGACAAATACAGTAGAACCTGCCTTAAGTGACCATCAAAAAGAGGTATAATCATGGGTGTGTATGGCAGGTGGTAGCTTAATGCAGGTATTCACAGAGTAAAGGTTTAAGACCAGTTTTCTGCTTATTAATCCGTTACTTCATAGCTATGCCTTTCGATACCTGTAAAGGGTTAAATTAAGACCATATTTCTGCCAATAAACCTATCACACATCAAGAGCAAATACCTAGGCAAATAGCTTGGATACAGATGAGAAAAGCAAATACATTGTGTATATATAGTATAAATTTGCTCATACGACGTCCTTTGGTTAGCAGCAGAGAGGAGGCAGGTTGTCAATTAAACCTTTCCCCGTTGCATATTCTTGTAAGAAATAAAGACATGAATATTTATTAGTTGAATTTTTACAATGGCTTATGTACATAGAAGTTTTCAGTATTAGTAGAAACTGTGGAGTCAGATCTACAAGTATTATAACTTTTATAAGCAAACAGAGCAGACCCTGATCAGACAGCTCCTACAGGAGCTGTCTGATTTGGGTCTACCCTGTTTGCAAAGGCATGCAAAAGCATTTATAATCAATTTATAAAAGGCAAAATATTAAATTAGGTTTAAGAAATATGACATTAAAGATTAGGGAGAGACGATCACTGTCAGATAAAGCGGGTTTAAGAAAAGTCAGGTTATGCTGTATATGAGTTCATAGAACAGCTTGGATCCAGATGAGACACTGCATGACTAAATTCTTCATCAGGATCGAGACATATTATGCTGGACATATTCTAACTATATTTTCCATGAGAAATGTAGGAAAAATAATTACCAAATTGTACAAAACAAAACATGTGCATGCAAAATTTAACTATATACATGTACATACCATGTAGATATCGTTGTCCAACCTGATGCTGTGCTGAAGGGTATCCTAGGTGTGCATAAGCCTTTGTGATATGGAAATGAACGTTGTCGAAGTAGAAGTAGGCATAGAATGCAAATGTTATAGTCAGACACAAGGCAAGTCCCTGTAAATGAAAAGTTATATACAGATCTATGTAAAATTTGTATCTTAGTTGTTTCTTAAATTCACCCTTTATCTGATGGAGATGCCTTTGCAAACAGAGAAGACCTAGACCTGAGTAGACCATAATCCAAAATTAAGACCAAGAGCTGTCTGAACAGGGTCTGTTCTGCTTGCTTGTTTAATATCATAGATCTGATTGTAGTTTCTGCCATGACCAAAATATTTTTGTTCATAAAATTAAGCTATTAAAAAATTCATCAAAATATATATTCAAGATATCATTTCTTAAATAAAAAATAAGTACATAATTAAGCAGAGCAGCCCCTGGTCGGATATGGCTCCTAAAGGTTTTATAGTAGTTACTCTGTTTGTATAGGCGTCTCTATATAGGCTTAAATGAGGATCCTGATATCAATAGTCATTGACATTATTACTCTAAAACTGCAAACGAAGGCAGACTCCAATAATATTGATATTTTCACGGAGGCTAATCAATAATGCATGGTGTAACTGCTGTCAGGTGTTTGCTTACCTGATCTAGGCCACGTCAACACAATAATATCGACCATTTTAAATTTAACAAATTTGTCGTTTTTATCAAATCGATGTCATGGGAAAAGTTATTCTAAACGCACTAATTTAATATTGTCATACTTCTGTACTTGATTTTGTTAAACGTTTAAACTTAAAAGAGCCCAATGCTTTCAAATCACTACAGTACAGAAACAATTTGACTCGTCTACAATAACCAGTCAGACTCACCTCCAAAACTCGCACGTGCGTTGGGTCAGGTTTCTTTCTTCTAGCTAGATAAACTCTTCCTCCATAAGGGAGTTCAGGGTTCCAATCCGAATCCTCGTCCTCATGTGCTATTCTCTGCCTTAATCCTGATGTATCTCGCTCGGGATGCAATAATGCTGCCGTCTCCGCCGTCGCCATTTTGTAAACAACTTGACTGCTGCTGCCACCAATCGGATGCTGCAATGTTGTCATGGTTACCACAGGTGCGCGTGTAATTGTCAACCAAATCTTCAAAAGTAAGGCACATATTCTTGCAAGAGAATCAAAGGGGAAGGCACAATCAAATTAATTGACATCTTTAAGAATAAAATGGAATGACCCGCTAACATAATTTTTCGTGTTTGTTGTCTTGGCCCGAAGTTGTATATTGCTGGTCTGCTTATCATTTTTGATTGCTTCAAATTAGAATGACATAGTAGATAGCAAATAATGTGATCAAGTGGAACATTTGGTCACATAGTATACTCTACATTATTGAGGTTTTTGAATTAATACACATGGTGTTATTATTTATCATATGAATAATCATAGAGTAAGGGTTAATTCATGATGTCATTATTATGTTTATGGATAATCATGAAGCAAACTTCAGAAAGCTCTAGTCCAATGTAGGTAACCGAAATAGATGATGACACGAGGGAAAGACCAAATACCGGAAAAAAGTAATTGTAAAACAGAAAGGAACAATAAATGAAAATGAAAATAAATCATGAGGACTCGTCTCTAAGATGTGCCTTAAATCGCCTTGATAACTGTAAACAGAGTAGACCAATATCAGACAGCTCCTTGGGGATCAGGGTCTACTCTGTTTGCTTAGGGAATAATGAAGCTCTGATTCTACTGTTTCCGAAATAATAAAAGTTCCTTTGGTTATTGGCTATTATTAAAAAGGTTAATGAATATTCACGAAGTCATAATTCTTGTATAAATAATCACAATACAATCCCAAGCTGGGTCTTCATAAAAGCTTGCTAAATACAAAGTTTGGTCAAAAATAGTCATTCCAAACATAAGCTGTTGACCAGAAACCGTTTTTCTTTTTTTAGTAACAGTGACCTTCACCTTTGAGCCCCGAAATATAATCCCAAGCTAGGTCTTCATGTAAGCTTGCTAAATACGAAGTTTGGTCAAAATTGGTCAATCCAAACTTAAGTCATTGACCGGAAACCGTTTTTCTATTTTCAGAAATAGTGACATTGTCCTGAGAATCTCCAAATACAACCCCAAGCTAGGTCTTCATGTAAGCTTGCTAAATACAAAGTTTGGTCAAAATCAGTTATACCAAACTTGTGTTACTGACCGGAAACCGTTTTTCTAGTTTTAGTAACAGTGACCTTGACCCAAGAACCCCGAAATATGTTCACAACCTAGGTCCTCATGTAAGCTTGCTAAATACAATGGTTGGTCAAAATTGGTCTATATAAACTTAAGTTATTGACCGGAAACAGTTTTTCTATTTTTAGAAACAGTGACCTTGACCTTGACTTGAGAACCTCCAAATACAACCTGAAGCTAGATCTCCATGTAAGCTACCTACATACCAAGTTTGGTCTAAATTGATCAATCCAAACTAAAGTTATCGACCAGAAACCACCTGTTTGAAGACGCCTGCCCTCCCGACCGCCATTTGACAATCTAATAACCAGACTCTGATTATATCGTTCCTACAAGAGTCGTCTAATCCAGGTATACATTGTTTGCAAATGTACCTCTATCAAGTAAAGGATTAAATACATGTAAAAACAAAAATGTATCAATTTCATGCCAATTTATTTCTCATAAAATAAACATTTTGCAAAAAGATATAATAAAACATCATGTATGCATCCATTAACCCGTTACCTCATGAATATTTATTTAAGTAGTAATGACATCTTGAATATTCATGAACTGAATTGTTTATGATGGAATATGAACACTAGATATTTGGCAGAAACTTGTAGAATTAGATCCACAAAGTTCCTTAAGCAAACAGAGCTAACCCTGATTAGATGACTCCTACAGGAGTTGTCTGATCTGGGTCTACTCTGTTTGCTAAGATGTTAAAAGGCTTACCTATGGAGTAAAGGATTAAATAAGTAAGGAATTTTTGGTGCATATCTGTACCAGTTTGAAAAACATTAAAGTATGTAAATAATTAAACTAAATTTGTAAAAGTTATTTTTGTTATTGATTTGTTTTAGTTCTATACATTGTAGACATACTGTATGACATCTCTGCAAATGGAGTAGACCAAAATCAGATGGCTCTTGATCAAGGTCTGCTCTGTTTGTTTATAGAATTATATTGATCTGATTACGCTGTTCCTGTCATGGCCAAAATTCCTTTTTTCACATGCCATTATAACAATTTAACTAATACAAATTCATGATGTCATTATTACTTAAGAGAATATTCATTAGGTAAAAGGTTCAAAATGCATTCCAGGAATTTCATAGAGATGAAAATAAACTAAACACAGATGAAATATCATATCTAATATCAGATAACAATAATATACTATCTACTGTGACAATCCTAATACAGTTCATGTTGGTTTTTTGTGTGTGTCTGCATATTAACAAATTCAATTCAATACAAAACACTGTTGAAATACCCAAAATAACATACATTGTATTCCCGCATAGGCTATTTTAAGATCCAACCTCTTTATTAAATCTACCAACAAGAGCACCGCAAGCAGGTGCCAACGCTCATCTGTCGTCATTGTCAAGATGAACATGCTTACAAAAAATGAAGGTTGTAAATGAAACATTGAAGAAGTTATGGTCAATGTTAAGATTTCGGACAACGACGACAACAACGATGCGGACGCCGGAGTTATGACAATAGCTCGTGATTTCTTCGAAGCAGAGCATTTACTAGAGAAAAGGAATATTCAGAATTATGTAGTTTTTAAACCACTGTGATAAATACAGCATTTGCTCCTATGGAGCAAATGCTCTTTTTATCACATTGGTTTAAAAAGATGACTTTTATAGAGGCGTCAATATGCGGGAATAGGTTAAAACAGTGCTTCAATCACATACAATCATCTTTATACCTATCCAGCCCTTATCCTTCAATCACATATAATCATATTTTATACCTATCAAACCCTTATCCTTCAGAAAAACCAATATCTGCTCAAACCTGCTACAATCTTCACTTAATGTCAAAACCCTTACGAGACACTATTAACCAAGTGTCATACAGCTGGGATCCTTATGAATGCCAAGTTACTTGCCACCTCATCTGAAACTGAGTTGTTTGTATATGTCAGTCAGGTCATGTTTAGCAGGCTAAGGGTAAACCCTTTCCCTCATATAAACACCTTTTCATGCCTATGTTGACAGAAACCTTTGTTAACAGAGTAGACCCAGATCAGACGGCTCCTGTATGAGCTGTCTGATCTGGGTCTGCTCTGTTTGCCTCTGAAATTTATAATAGATCTGACTCTACAGCATCTACCAATACCAAAACAGCCTATGTACATATGCTGTACAATTAATAATAATTAAAGATATCATTATTTCTCACATAAATATTCAATCATTTTTTCATGGCAAATTTGTTCAGAACTGTACTGTAAACCAGTTTCATTTGAAAAGGGTGTTTCTGCAAATATGTTGTTGATATGAGCTTTGAATAATAATAATTTGTAAAGTAAACAATGCTGATCATGATCTGACAGTTTTTCTATAGATCTGGGACTGCTCTGTTTGAAAAGGCATTAAAGGGCATATCTATAAGGTATTGGGTTAACCCTTTCCTTCATATAAATGCTTTTTTCACATCTTTTCAAACAGAGTAGACCAAGATCAGATGGCTCCTAAAGGAGCCATCTGTTCAGAGTTTGCTCTGTTTGCTTATGAAATTATTATAGCCCTGACTCTACAGTTTCTACCAATATCAAAATATCCTATGTACACATGCCATTATAAAAAATTCAGCTAACAACATGATCTTACTAGTTCATACATAACTAATCAGCAAGGAAAGGGTTAAATAAAAAATCTAGGAAAAATATTTCCTACATTTCTCTTCCAGACCTAGCTGCTTAGTTCTCATTAAAGTTACCTCTCCAAGACAATTTTAAGAGAACCAACAAGACAAGCTTTGGCTGAGAAGCAAACATTTCCAGTCTATTACAAGACATTACAAGTCAACATGTATCTTCTCTACTTCTATCATCCTGACTGTTTTGTTTTGGGTTTTTTTTAAAATGTGGAGAAAAATAAAAGGCAGGTTAACCCCTTACCTGAAATAGACACATTTCCATGAATTTGCAAACAGAAGAGACCCAGATCAGATGGCTCCTTTAGGAGCCATTTCATCAGGGTCTGCTCTGTTTGCCTATGGAATTACAAGTATATAGATTTGGATTTACATGTAGTTTCTAACATGACTAAAACATCACTCATTCAAATACCATTGAAAATTTCAGCCAATTAATATTCATGTTGTCTTTATTTCTTACATGAATATTCATGAGGTAAAGGGTTAACAGATAAGCTACATAAAATTACCTCCATTCAGGCAAGAGAGATAAAATTATATGAATATGCAAGAATTCGTTAATCTCTTATTAGACTAGACTACTAAAACACAATACATATATAAATTCTAATAGAGTAAATATGGCAATTTATGAAGAGCACCGCAAGCAAACACCAGCTTCCATTCGGTGGCCCTTTTAATCATGAACAAATGGGCAAAAGATTTTAACCCTTTTCACACCTTTGCAAAAATAGTAGACCCTGATCAGACAGCTCCTGTAGGGGCCATCTAATCAAGGTCTGCTGTTTGCTTACATTGTATGAATTTATATAGATCTGATTCTTCAGTTTCTGCACTAGCTGAAAATTCGTATACCATTATAAAAATTTCAGCTAATAAATACGTGTGATGTCATCATTTCTTACATGATTATTCATGTGGTAAAGGTTTAAGGCAAAATGAGTTGCATGACCATAAAAATAAAGTACAACGCAAATGTATATAAGTATACAAAAATAAATTGGTGATATCGAGAGCAATGAGCTTTTAGTTGGTTAAATGCATCATTAATTTAACCCTTTACACCAAAGATACATTTTTCTATCTCTTTACAAACAGAGTAGCCTAATATCCGACAGCTCCTGTAGAAACCATCTGATCAGGGTCTGCTCTGTTTGCTTATTATATAATATAGATATAATTCTACAGAATTCTACCATGATAAAGTATTCTTTTATTCATAAAGAATTTTGATCACTGTAGTAAATATTGATGATATTATAAAATTTTCTTGCCTGAATATTCATGGTGTAAAAGGGTTAAGTAAATAAAATGTGTGTAGAGAATAAGTTTAGATATGGTTTTCTTCTGTTTCCCATGGCAATAAAATGTATTTTTTTATTCCTAATACAAGAATGAAATTATAATGGGCGGAGTCTTGGATGAATATTCATCCGATAAACAATTAACCCATTCCCTCATATAGATGCTTTTAGGCACCTCAGTAAAAGTCACTTTTTTAACCATTGTGATAAATAGAGCATTTGCTCCATTGGAGCAAAAGCTCTATTTATCACAATGGTTTCAAAATTTCACAATTCTAAAACTTCCCCTTTTTCTAGTAAATGATAGATTTTTTCAAAGAGGTTGGGTATAAAAATAGCCTATGAGGGAATGGGTTAAACTTAACTTTGACTATCCCTGAAAGTGATCAATATACCCCTAAAATGAAAATGCTGTATAAGTTGTTGAAACAATTTGTTCCAAAAGAAAATTGCAGAAAAGGGAAAATTGCAAATAAAGATTTTCCAGGAAAATGCAGTGAAACAGTGAAAAATAGTACCGCTCCAAACGAATATTGCAAAGTCCAGGAAGGCCACTAGGTCTGTCATATTAAATTCTATTGAATTAAAAATATGTTCCATATAACTGCTCATCAAGTTGAACATTTTTGTGAAGTTTCTTGAAAATGCTGTGAAAATTGTAGTAGCAGGCTGCTCAAGTAATTGCACAGACCGAAGAAGCAGGACAACAACAAAAATATCAACTGACCAGATGACTCTTAATATACCCCATTCAAACTTTGTTTGAGAGGTAAATAATAAAGCAAACAGAATAAAATTGCATAGTAAATATACCTGTATTCATGCTTATAAAACTTTTAGTTGAGTCTGATTTCGTTCTCAAGTTTTTGATTGGTCAGATTTGAGCCTCTGGCTCAAATCTGACCAATCAAAAGCTTGAGAACTCAAATCTGACCAATCAAAAGCTTGAGAATGCATGGACCCAGGTATTAGAAAGGTTTACCCTTTGAATACTGGATTTTCCAAGTGCAATGGTCAAACATTGTTCAATGAGTCCACTCAGTATGAAAGTATATAATTTGCATGAGGGTTTTGAATGACCAAACATGCATCTACTGATCAGTCCTCTGATCTGGGTCTACATTGCTTGCAAATGACATCAAACTTGTTTCCCACATTCAAAGGCTTAAAATCATGTTTATTTCCCTGTCAATGTACAGAATGCATGCAGTTCTAAAACTATATGTACATAAAAATGACCTTGACCTTGGAACACAGTAAAACTCCTCTAAAATGACTACTTTTTTAATAAGCATGAATGTCATTAAAGGCAAGTGGTTGCTTGATGCTGGATGACAGTAATGCAGAAAGCTCATACTTGAGCTTCTGCATTGCTTTCATCCTGCATTGCTATCATCCTGCATTCACCCTTTCCTCCATAAATAGGCCTTTCTATGCCTCTGTAATAGTCATTTCTTGTAAACATTGTGATAAATAGAGCATCCTATAGGAGCAAATGCTCTATTTATCACAACTGACTCAAACTACAAAATTCAAATTTTTTCCTTTTCTCTAGTTAATGCTACTTTTCGGTCGATTTATTCAAAGAGGTTGGGTCTAAAAATAGCCTATGGAGGAAAGGGCTAATCACGTGGTCACTGTTGAGAGGTTACATATTTGGTCCACATTACTCCACAATAAGTGCATAACCTCAAATCCACAATCTTGTTTAACCCTTTCCCTTTTCTGTATTTAGGCCAAATTGCAATACCTACTGAATATTCATTAACAAAATAGCTATAAAGAAATATGGAAGGTGGAGCACTGTAGACATTTTAGAAAGTAAAGAAACAGATCTATCAAATTTTATATGCAAACAGAGCAGACCCTGATCAGATGGCTCCTCTAGGAGCCATCTGATCTGGGTCTACTCTGTTTGCAAACGCGTGAAAATACGTTTATATGAGGGAAAGGGTTAACAGATTGCATATTGTTTGGATCCAGATCAAAGACTGAGTAAATCTGGCATCCCATCTGAACCACAAATGATTTATACTCCTGTTCATATTTCTTCAATTAAAAACTAAAACAAATTAATTTAGAGACATTAGTTCTGAAGAAGATTTTAAGGAGTCAATTTGATAAAATTAAACATCACATTAAACTGGATTTGCAAACTTTAAAAACAACAAGATGCGTTTCTGAAACACTATGCCCCGATATGACCTTTGACCTTGTATGACTTTAACCTTAATAAGTCACCCATAAAAATGTTTGCCTCCATAAGTTGCACATGCATGCCAAGTTTGAAGTATGCATGTGCAATGGCGACAAAATTATCACTAACGTTAAAGTTGGGGCCAAACCAACCAACAGACAGACAAGAGTAAAAACAATATGCCCCCACCACAACCTCTGAAGGGATGGTGCATAAAAACTATGCAACAATGCACTATTTAGATGCTGAAGTTCACCTGTTTACAACAAGTATTAAAATGCATTCAAAGGGCTATACATGCCTTAACCGCCTTACTCCATATATACACATACATGATGTATTTAAACACTTACAAACAGAGTAGACTCAGATCAGGTCTGCTCTGTTTGCTTATGGAATAATACAGATCCCTGCTATGACTTAAATGTCTTGTGTCTATCAGTCATAATAATTCAGTGTGCCTCATATGAATATTCATGAGGTAAAGGGTCAAGATAATGGTAATTGTGATAGTGATTAAGAGTTCTGTAGATGCTGGAGTTACAGCAACAGGTTATATTTGCACAAGGAAATATTAAAACAATATACCACAAAAACCATGGCTATGACCATACCTGGGACTAGTTTTCTTTCTTTGAAAACAAAAATGACGAGCTAACAATAGGTTTTGGAATTGCAGAAGTGTGTGTATACAGAGCTGTAGAAAAGAAGTGTACCATTTTATCTCAAAAAATGTCCCCAGAATAACGTTTTTAACAGAAGCTACATGTACTTGCATTTGGTACAAAAGTGTTTGCTTAATGCAGAATGAAAACAATGTAGAAAGCTCCAATGTGAGCCTTTTGCAGTGCTTTCATTCTGTATGAAGCTGCAACATTTATTTTGAAAACAATATATATATATTTCTTTACTTAATTGACAAGTTAAACATCTTAGCTGTAATAATTTATTCATTGTTAGTTTCCCCCCAAGAAATAAGGGTCATTTATTAGAATGGGGGCATTTATTTGGGAGAATACAGTATTTACAAATCTAAAATATTTTTAATTCTTTTCCATCAAAATCCTCACTTTCTGCAACTCATTAGAATCACCTCCCTGAGGCGATTGTAAAGTGTTGCAGCCCAGGGTCTGCAGTCCAGAATCTGAGTCTCAAATCATTCTCAAGTATCTGATTGGTCAGATTCTGAGCAATCTCAGAATCTGACCAATCAGATGCTTGAGAATGACCTCAGACTCAAGCAATAGATTTTATAATCTCGGGGCCTGGGCTTGACTGAGAAATAGGAGGTTTTGATAGATCAGTACACATCTTATCTACAGGACAGTATTTATAATTCTAAAGTTTTATTTAACAGCAGCTTTTAGTATATTGTGTCTATAGATATACACTTGAATGAATATAGATATATCTATCAACACTTGTAGAGAACCACAGATCCAGAACTGGGCCGGAGCTTCCCGAATGATAAAATAACACGTCTTAAACACATCCCCACAAGTCCACATTGCAACCATCTTCTTACTGAAAATAAGAAAATAAAATTTCATTTGAGCAGTGCCATGACAACATGTGTAATCATTCTTGTGCCATCAGTATAGATCAAACCCTTTACTTAACCCTTTCATTCATATAAACACCTTTTCACGCATTTGCAACAGAGTAGACCCAGATTAGACAGCTCCTCAAGGGGCAGTCTGATCAGGGTCTGCTCTGTCTGCTAATGGAATTTGTTAGATTTCTAAAATGGCTATAATAATCCACCTTCCATATTTCATTATAACTATTTTGTCAATGAATATTCAGTGGGTATTGAAAATTGTAATAAACACAGAACAGGGAAAGGGTTAACCGTTTCTTCATATAAACACCTTTTCAAGCTTTTTCAAACATAGAAGACACAAATTAGACGGCTTCTATAGGAGCCACCCGACCAGGGTCTGCTCTGATTGCTTAATAAATGAAATAATGTAGAAACAATTCAAATCATTATGATTCTACAGTTTCTGCCATAGCCAAACATTCCTGTGTCTATGTGCCATTATAAAAATAATCTACTTCATATTCATACTGTAATTATTTCCTACATAAATATTCATGGAGATAAGGGTTAACCCATCCCCTCATAGTCTATTTTCAGATCCAACCTCTTTGAATACATCCACTGAAAAGGAGCATTTACGAGAAGAAATGACTCTTTCAGAATTGTGTAGTTTTGAAACAACTGTGATAAATGGAGCAAATGCTCTATTTTATCACAGTGGTTTCAAGAAGTGACTTTTACAGAGGCGTCAAAAGGCGTCAATATGAGGGAATGGGTTAATTAGATTTTCTAAATATCTACAGCCCTGGGATACATATACCAAAGTTTCCTCATTCATACAGTTTTGTATACCTTCATATAAGCCATGCAAATGGACTTTTTGCCTTACAACTATGGATTAACAATTTCCTTATATCAATGCCTTCTCAGGACCTTGCAAACAGTGTAGACCAAGATCAGATGGCTCCTACAGGAGTCTGCTCTGTTTGCTTATGAAATGACTCTACAGTTTCTATCAATACTAAAACAATCCTGTGTACATATGCCATTAAATAATTCAGCTAACAAGAGATGTTTGTAAAACATGTATACCCCCCAGACCCCCTGACCTTTGATCTAGTGACCTCAACTATAGAGGTTATCTAGCGGTCATGACTAATCATCACAGCAACTTTGAAGATCCTAAGCCAAACCACTGATCATTTATTGATCTGAAAACATTTCACATATTAAGGTCATGGTGACCTTGACCTTTAACCTTTGGGAAAAACAGAGTCTATTATTTTTGGATCAAAGATGAAAATAAAATCTAACAATGATCTCAATGTCACTTGTAATGGTCAGGTTATTGATTCAACCAAATCGGTCAAATATTTGGGAGCTACATTAGATCAGAGTCTAACCGGTGAATCTATGGCTAGTGGTATTGTCAAAAAGGCTAATGCAAGGCTTAAGTTTTTGTATAGGAATAGATGTCATCTTACAGATCATACAAAAAGACTATTGGTGTTAGCTCTCATTCAGTGTCATTTTGATTATGCATGCTCATTTTGGTATCACGGTTTGACTCAATTTTGGAAAGACAAACTACAGGTTACTCAAAATAAGATGATTCGATTTGTTCTCAATATGGATGCTCGATCTTCGGTTAAAAAGTCTCATTTCATCTCTTTGGACTGGTTACCTGTATCGAAAAGAGTTGAGTAAATTGCTCTTTGTCATGTCTTCAAAATAAGAAATAGTTTATGCCCTGTCTATATGTCTCAGAGTTTCACTTCTCAGGATTCAGTTCACACTTACAGAACTAGATCAAGTGAACATGGGTCATTTGTGCCTCCAAAGGTCAAAGGTTTTGGCTCAAAGTCATTTTCCTTCTTAGGGTGTAAGTGGTGGAATGCTTTACCTTCTAATATTAGAGTCTTGTCCACATTACCAAAATTCAAAAGGGCTGTTAAAGACCACTTTTTAAAAACTCTTCACATTTAAGAATAATACATCTTACTGAAATATAGAAGAACATTAATGGAATTTGTCTGTGATATTTGCTAAAAGAAGGTTCTTTCAAGTTCAATCTCAACATAGAGTTATATATATTCCAATGTTGTGTGCTAACATTTTGATTAAATGCCTAGTTATTCATTCTATACGTAAATCTTTGCAAAATAGTTCAGTAATTTACTTTCTAGTCAGATTAATATACATAATGTAAGCTATAAGTGTGCTAGTTTTTAAGATTTTGCTGCTGATCTCAATCTTATTCATTTTTTACAAATAGTCTTAAATATTTAAAATAAGCTTATTCTTTTGTAATTTTTTAATCTTGATAGTTTATTTCAAACCTGTCTATATCTGTAAGGACTGATTTGGCAATTAACATCACTTTTGATATTTTAGTACCTCAAACTATTTTTATCTCATTTAAAATAATTCATTTCATATTTAATTTTATTTACTCCTAGTTCATGCCTCTCTATGTCAGACCATCAGTATCAATAAGGACCACAGTGGAAATAAGAGTTCATTCTCTTTTTTGTGTACCCACAGATGGGGAGCATTTTGTTCCTCGTTTGTGGTAATCCTTGATATTGATGTGACTGACATAGTTCATAACACAACATATATAATCATTACAATTTTTATTGAATTGTGAAATGTTTTAAATGTATGTATGTGTTGTTAACTATTGCCATGTTACTCGATATTGAAATAAATCTATCTAACCTAGTGACCTCAACAACTATAGGGGTCATCAAGTGGTCACAACCAACTACCACAGCAAGTTTCTCGAACCAAACCATTGAGCAGTTATTAATTGGAAACCATTTCATCAGCTAAGGTCATGATAACCTTGATCTTTGACCTGGTGACCTCAAAATCAATAGGGGTCATCTAGTTGTCATGGCCAACCACCACAGCAAGTTTGAAGATCCCAAGCCAAACCCTTGAGCAGTTATTGATCGCAAACCATTTCACCAGTTAAGGTCATAGTGACCTTGACCTTTGACCTAGTGACCTAAAAAATAATAGGGGTTATCTACTGGTCATGACCAAGCACCACAGCAAGTTTGAAGATCCTAAGCCAAACCCTTGAGCAGTTATTGATCGCAAACCATTTCACCAGTTAAGGTCATGGTGACCTTGACCTTTGACCTAGTGACCTCAAATACAATAGGGGTCATCCAGTTGTCATGACCAACTACCGCAGCAAGTTTGAAGATTTTAAGCCAAACCCTTGAGCAGTTATTGATCGCAAACCATTTCACCAGTTAAGAGCATGGTGACCTTGACCTTTGACCTAGTGACCTAAAAAGCAATAGGGGTCATCTAGTGGTCATTACCAACCACCACAGCAAATTTGAAGATCCTAGGCCAAACCATTGAGCAGTTATTGATCGCAAACTATTTCACCCTTTAAGGTCATGGTGACCTTGACCTTTGACCTAGTGACCTAAAAAACTTTAGGGCTAATTTGGTTGTCATGACCAACCAACTAAGCAAATTTGAAGATCCTAAGCCAAACCCTTGAGCAGTTATTGATCAGAAACCATTTTACCAGTTAAGGTCATGGTAACCTTGACCTTTGACCTAGTGACCTCAAAATCAAAAGGGGTCATCCAGTGGTCATGACCAACTACCACAGCAAGTTTGAAGATTCTAAGCTAAACCCTTGAGCAGTTATTGATCGGAAACCATTTAACCATTTAAGGTCATGGTGACCTTGACCTTTGACCTAGTTACCTCAAAATCAATAGGGGTCATCTAGTGGTCATGACCAACCACCACAGCAAGTTTGAAGATCCCAAGCCAAACCCTTGAGCAGTTATTGATCGGAAACTATTTCACCATTTTAGGTCATGGTGACCTTGACCTTTGACCTAGTGACCTCAAAAACAATAGGGGTCATCTACTTGTCATGACCAACCACCACAGCAAGTTTGAAGATTCTAGGCCAAGTCGTTTATTAGTTATCGTTCGGAAACCATCGATCTACCGACTGACCGACCGACCGACCGACCGACCGACAGACCGACCGACCGACATGTGCAAAGCAATATACCCCCTTTTTTTCAAAAGGGGGGTATAATAAATATTCATGACATAATTTTTTTTTCATTTTCTTACATGATCATTCAACAGGGAAATCCATAGGGGTCTGTACTGCTTTATGGAGCCTATATATATATATACAGTAAAACCCCGCTAATGCGACCACCTAAAAGAGGTATAGTTCTAGGTGGTAGATGCAGGTGGTAGCTTAATGCAGGACAAAAGTAATGCAGAAAGCTCCTAGAGGAGCTTTCTGCATTACTTTTGTCTTGCATTAAGCAACCACCTGCTTATAAAGACACCGATGTTTATTCATTAAGTGGTCGCATTAGCGGGGTTCTACTGTACTATATAATGTTTATTATATAGCATATATTAATATAGACTCCAATGAAGTGGTACATACATGTAGATACAAGCTGTTGCAAAACTAAGGCAACTGTTCCTTAAAAGCCTGAATGAACTGGAAATAAATGAACCTTGCAACAGCTCAGCGTTTAACCCTTTCCCTGTTATATGTTTATTGCACATTTCGATACATACTGAATACTCATGAACAAGAAAGTTATAATGAAATGTGTAGAAGGTGGAACATTGTAGCCATTTCAGAAAGTAAAGAAACAAAAATATCAAATTCCATTAACATACAGAACAGACCCTGATCAGATGGCGCCTATAGGAGCCGTCTGATCTGGGTCTACTGTTTGCAAATGTGTGAAAACACATTTATATTAACCCATTCCCTCATATTGATGACTCAGTAAAAGTTACTTTGTGAAACCATTGTGATAAATAGAGTATTTGCTCCTAAGGAGCAAATGCTCTATTTATCACAATGGTTTCAAGACTACAAAATTCTAAAATTTCCCTTTTCTCTAGATAATGATCCTTTTCGGTAGATTTATTCAAAGAGGTTGTATCTAAAAATAGCCTATGAGGTAATGGGTTAAGGAAAGGGTTAAGCTGACACTTGTTCTTTAAGGACAATAAGGATTAGATTTAAAACTCTTCCCACTTACCTCATTCCCTGCGTAGATTTATTCTGAAAGTTTCTGTAGAATTGTGGCGTTCCTAACATAGCTTCTGCAAACACTGCTAGGAAGCCTATTGTCTCTATATACCACCAGCTTTCAACAAACATATATGTTACAAGTCCTGATATCGACGTGAAGATTAGCGTGAATTCCAAATAACTGTTGAAGTCTGTCCACTTCCAAAAATAACTCCAATCAAAATCTGAAAAATCAGAAATGAAAAACCATTATCTCAATCATGTCAGGATACAGACTGTTATCTATAATAAGATAATCTATATTTAGATCTTGGATTTTTTTTTCAAATTTTCAAATATCATAATTCATAAGAAATTACATAACCCTACCTTGCAGCCAATGTTTCACCATTTATTTATGAAAAAAATAATGTCTATGAATAGTCATTAGCTGAATTTTATGGCATTATAAACAAAGGAATATCATAGTATGACAGAAACAGAATAATCAAATTTAAATTGTTCTTTAACCCTTTCCACCGTGAATATCATTTTAACCCTTCCCCTCATAGGTTATTTTTGGACCAACTTCTCTGAATAAAGGACCATTTACTACGAAAAAAAATGGTAAATGTGTAGTGTTGAAATCATTGTGATACATAGAGCATTTGCTCATCCAGAGCAAATGCTCTATGTATCACAATGGTTTTAAAAATTGATCTTTACAGAGACATCAAAAAGCATAAATATGAGGATATGGGTTAAGAATTTAATACTGTATAAATATTCATTGACTGAATTTTTATAATTATACATTAACAATGAAATGTTTGGCTGTGACAGAAATATCAGAATCAGAATTGTATTATTCCAGAAGCAAACAGAGCTGACCCTGATGAGACACCTTCTACAGGACCTGTCTGATCTTGGTCTACTCTGTTTGTAACTGTGCCAAAAGTCAACTCTATGAGGGAAAGGGTTAAATAAGCCAACAGAGCAGACTCCTACAGAAGATGTCTGATCTGGGTAAACACTGTTTTCACAAATACAGTAGAACTTCTCTGAAACGACCACTCACTGGATAAACATGGAGCTTTTAACCCATTCCCTCATAGGCTATTTTTAGATACAACCTCTTTGAATAAATCTACTGAAAAGGAGCATTAACTAGAGAAAAGGATTTTTTTTAGAATTTTGTAGTTTGAAACCATTGTGATAAAGAGAGCATTTGCTCCTATAGGAGTAAATGCTCTATTTATCACAATGGTTTCACAAAGAGACTTTTAAAAGGCATCAATATGAGGGGAGGGGTTAACAACAAGCGGCTGCTTAATGTAGGACAAAAACAATGCAGGAGCTTCCTGTATAAGTTTCATCCTACATTATACTACCACCTGCTTCTACAACCGGGAGTTTAACCTTATTCTGGTGGTCGCATTAGGGTGGTCTAAATGTACATAAAAACATGTCTCTATCAAGTTAACCCATTCCCTCATATGGCTATTTTTACACCCACCCTTTTTAAATAAATCTACTGAAAAGGAGCATTTACTAGAGAAAATTTAAAATTTTAGAATTGTGTAACTTTGAAACCATTGTGATAAAGAGAGCATTTGCTCAAATGCTCTATTTATCACAATGGTTTCATAAAGTGACTTTTACATGGGCGTCAAAAGGTGTCAATAGGCATCAAAAGACTTCAATTTGAGGGAATGAGTTAAGGGTTCAAGTGATAGTCTCTACTTGCCACTCTGAAAATCACAAGAAGACCGATCAAATAAACGTTGAAGAAGACAAAATTTTCATGATTTTGATATCGAAGACCCAAACATTATTCGCCATTATATAAGCATTTATTCAGGTCACATTTTAGTTTGTAACTGTTCAACAAAGGCCGATAATGTGATGTTGTACAAACGACAAATTGTAAGCGTCAACGAAAACATTTTATTTTACATCACAGTGGTATTTTCGATATCTGACAGTTCAAATTGATAATTTTCATAAGAATGATTGAACATAACAAATACCACACTTTTATGATGTTTTTGAAAATACATTGAATGCATTTCAAGGGCTTGGTGCAAAACTATTCTAACTCCTTCACAAAGTGAAGGAGTTAGAATAGTTTTGCACCAAGCCCTCGATTTATCGTAGGGTCTATCACTTTAACCCATTACCTAATACGCTATTTTTAGATCCAACCTCTTTGAATAAATTTACCGAAACGGAGCATTTACTAGAGAAAAGGAAAATTTTAGAATTGTGTAATTTTTAAACCATTGTGATAAATAAAACATTATATTGCTCCTATGGAGCAAATGATCTATTTATCACAATGGTGACTCTTACTTAGTGTGTAGACAGGCGTATTTATGGAGGAAAGGGTTAAAAACTCCTAAAATGTAAAATTCAATGTGGATAAAACTTGAAAGTTTGAGTCACTGAAACCATTGGAAGTAATAAACTCTATACAAATGTAACGTATATCAGTATTATATACATGTATATGAACTCTTTACCACATGATATACCAATATTATAGTACTGTTATCAATATGTTGTCATATATGTGAAGAATGTTGATATTCTTTTAAGAACATGTATATATGCAACTGATTGTAAAACATTTATATTATTGTTCATCCTTTTACATCATGTATATTCATATCAGAAATAATACATGAAATGTATCAACTAGCTGCATTTTCATAATGGCATTTTGAACAAAAGATTTTTTATCATGGCAGAAACTGTAGAATAACATCTATATTATTTGATAAACAGAACAGACTCTGATCAGACAGATCCTACTGGAGTCATCTGATCTAGGTCTACACAATTTGCACAGTATATCTATTTCAATAGGTAAAAAAATACAAGTTTATTCAAAGAACTCCAGATAAAATGTGAAATGATCAACAAATCCTATCATATTAATTCATACTCATTAGAATCACCTCAAATAGGCAGAACTCATTAGAAACGCCTCAAAGATGAGTCAAATGAGTACAAACAAGACAGGGTTCAGTATACAAATGTTTACTCATTTATTTAATGGACAAATGTTTATTTATTTATTCAAAGGACAAATGATTATTTAACATTAACATCATTTATCTTATTGGTGGATTCTGCTTTAACCCTTTACTTCATGAATATTCATGATTTATTAGATGAACTTTTATAGTGGCACATAAACACAGGAATGTATGACCATGGAAGAAATCATAGAATCAGATCTATATAATCCCGCATCTGACGGCTCCTATAATATATATTTTTCCGCAAGCAAAAAAGGAGACTCTGATCAAACAGCTCCTATAGGAGCCATCTAATCTGGGTGTACCCTCTTTGTAAGTATCTATGGACTAAAGGGTTAAATAAACTCTACCATCTGTCTTAGAGACCAAGAATTCTGTTTCTTCTGTGTGGTTGCTGATAACCCTTTCCTTCTTAAACACCTTTTTATGCCTTTGCAAGCAGAGTACACCCAGATTAGATGGCCCCTGAGAGAGCTGTCTAATCAGGGTAGGCCATTTCTGCCTATAAAATTATATACATGTAGTTCTGATTCTTTAGTTTCTGCCAATACCAAAAACACTGCGTACAAATGCGATTATAAAATTTAGCTAATAAATATCTATGATGTTATTATTTCTTACATGAGTATTCAACAAGCAAAAGGTAAACCCCTTACTTCATGAATATTCATGTAAGAAATAATGATGTCATGAATATTAATTGTTAAAAGGCACATGAACATAATTATGAACTGTTGGCCAAGGAAGAATCTGTATAATCAGATCTATATTATTTCATAAGCAAACAGAGTAGACCCTGATCAGATGGCTCCTACAGGAGCCGTCTGATCTGGGTCTGCTCTGTTTGCAGAGGAGTAGAAAAGCGTATTTATCGAGGAAAGGGTTATAAAAGAAGGTTAACTTTATATGGTCATGCATACAATATAGACTATACGATAGGTCTGGTGCTGGTGGGCTGGAGGTAAAGGAACGGTATAATTCATTGTTGCTGAGGTACATACCATACAGAGCAATCTAGATGTAGAATTGTGTGCGTGCTTAACCCTTTACCTCATAAATATTCATGAAAGAATAATAAATATTAATTAGATATTTTTTTTAAAATGAAAATTATGAACAAGTGAACTACTGACCATGACACAAACTGTACAATCAGATCTTTATTAACCCATTACCTCATAGGCTATTTTTAGATCAAACCACTTTGAATAAATCTACCGAAAAGGAGCATTAACTAGGGAAAAGGAACATTTTAGAATTTTGTAATTTGAAACCATTGTGATAAATAGAGCATTTGCTCCTATAGGTGCAAATGCTCTATTTATCACAATGGTTTCACAAAGAGACTTTTACAGAGGCGTCAAAAGGTGTATTTATGGAGGAAAGGGTTCATGGTACTTCAAATGCAAAGTTAGCAAAGTCTGATCAGACAGCTCCTACATGAGCCATCTGATCTGGATCTATCCTGTTTACAAAGGCAACCAAAAGGTATTCATGAGATAAAGAGTTAAATGAAATGCATTCAGGTTAAGTGTAGGTGTATGTGCTTATTTATTTCATGACCGCAATGACTATCACAATATATTGTGGTGTACCAGTAGCTCTGCAAGAAACCAGTTTTTAACCCTTTGATCACAGGTTACGAGTGTACAAGCATTATTTTGCAAACAATGAAGACCTAGGTCTTCACTGTTTGTCATTCAAAATCCCCCTGCAAATTATACTCTTTCAAACTGAATGGACTTTATAGTTAAACAGCAATGGACTGTTCCACTCTGAACATTCAAAGGATTAACTCTTATAGAAAGCTTGTCATTCACAAAACGGTGTTGTCTGTTACAATACTAAGACTTTTAACCCTTTCCTCCATAAATATTCATGTAAGAAATAATGACATCATGATATTATTTAGATACATTTAGCATATGGAAACAGGAACTTTTGGCACTGGCAGAAACTGTAGAATTTTATCTATATTATATCATAAGCAAACAGAGCAGACCATAGAATCCGTCTGATCAGGGTCTGCTATGTTTGCAAAGGCGTATTTATGGAGTAAAGGGTTAATTTTTATTCCACTTCTGCTAAAACTTCATTCAGAGTGTGAAACAGTTTGGAACCTGATGAGAACCGTGAGTGACTGCATCGCATCTGATGCATATGTTATATAACCCATTCCTCCATAGGCTATTTTTAGATCCATTCGCTTTGAATGAATATACCCAAAAGGAGCATTTACTAGAGTTAAGTAAAATTTTAGAATTTTGTAGTTTGAAATCATTGTGATAAATAGAGCATTTGCTCCTATAGGAGCAAAATTTATGCTCTATTTATCACAATGGTTTCAAGAAGTGGTTATTACAGAGGCGTAGAAAGGCATATTTATGGAGGAATAGGTTAAACATCATCACAAGCCTGCATAGTTAACCCTTTACTCCCTAAATATGTCTTTCTATGCCTTTGCAAACAGAATAGACCAAGATCAGACTGCTCCTGTAGGAGCCGTCTGATCACGGTCTGCTCTGTTTGCTTATGATATAATATAGATCTGATTCTACTGTTTCTGCCATGGCCAAACATTCTGGTAATCAAACTAATCATATGCTATTTAACTACTCTAATTAATATTCATAATGTCATTATTTTGTACATGAATATTCATCGAGTAAAGGGTTAAAGCACTAACATGCATACATGTACATGACACTGTTTATTTGCGATTGCAACTGTTAAGTAATTATAATCTTCCAATATTATTATCTGTTATACTATTACATGCTAAAGGTTTATTTCCTTCTATTTTTCAGCAAAACACATGATCTGTGTAAAATATAAAGCAATAGATAAAGGGGCATATTCAAATACTAATACCGTCATTTCCCCATCAAACCCTATTTTGTGACCATTCTTTAGGAATCATCTCAATGAGACGATTCTCAAGAATGGTTACAACATAGGGTTTGGTGGAGAAATAAGGAAGATATTCTTCAAATTTTACGCATCGTATCTGGACCTGGATACTGACAAGACCCCTAATTGCTCAGTACCCAACCAGACTACAATAGGTTCACAAAGGTTATAACAAATTCATGTCTAGAAGACTCTGAATGACAAACATTGCAGATCCTGATCAGCTCGATATTTTAGGAGCCCTTTGATCTGGATCTACACTGTTTGCAAATGCCAGTATACTTGATTCCTGCATTTAAAGATTCAATGCATGAAACGTGTTGTCAGCCCTAACTCTTATCTATTCCCTTTGATCACTTACAACGGATTTGCTGAAGTTCTTGAGAAAGTACTGACAGCACTCTCCCAATCAGATGCCTAGTCACTCAGCATCTGATCTGGATCAAAGCAATTTGCAAAGCTAGTCAAGTCACAACTACATGTAGCAGAACAACAGTTAACTCTGCAAGATCCATTAACACAAATTTACATATTATTCTGTTAACCCTTACCCTCATTAACCCATTCCCTCATAGGTTATTTCAGAGCTCCAGATAAGATGCGTAAATTAAAATATTTTCAAGCATAATTTCTTTATTTCTCCACTAAACCCTATGTTGTGACCACTCTTTAGAATCGTCTCGAAGAGACGATTCTAAAGAGTGGTCACAACATAGGATATGGTGGAGAAATGATGATTTTAGTATTTGAGTACGCATCGTTATCTGTAGCTCTGCTATTTATAGATCCTACCTCTTTGAATAAACCAACCAAAACAGTGCTTTGACTAGAGAAAAAGAAAATTTTAGAACTGTTTCGTTTTGAAACCATTGAGATAAACAGAGCATTTGCTCTCATGGAGCAAAAGTTCTATCTATCACAATGGTTTCAGAAAGCAACTTTTAAAGAGGCATCAAAAAGGAGTCAACTTGAGGGAATGGGTTAATATTAATGTAAGAAATAATGAAATAAATAAATAAATACCATGAATATTACTTAGCTGCATTTTTATAATGGCATCATAAATATAAAACCTTTTGGACATGACAGAAACAGTAGAATCAGATCTATATTATTTCTTGAGCAAACAGAGCAAAACCCTGATCAGACGGTTGCTACAGGAGCAATCTGATCTGGGTTTACTCTGTTTGCATAGGCATAGAAAAAAACATTTATATGAGGGAAGGCTTAAACGTAACAGACATGTGGACAATGAGCAAGCAGTCACTCTGTATTTGCAGTCAACACAAACAAGCTCTACCAGTTGAAGAATTGCTCGAGTATTCAACCAGCCATAGTGGTGTGTTTTTTACAAGTTATCACTGACATACCCATCCAAGCCAAAGTAGAGTGGCAACATGCATTATGCGGAGGGAAAAACATCGGAGGCAGCTTATTGAAACATTTCTTACAGCAAACATCATGTTATTTAACCATCTGAATGCAAACCTATTCTACTTAGACCGGTCCATTACTGTCAACCCTTTCCTCCATAGGCTATTTTTAGACCCAACCTCTTTGAATGAATCTACCGAAAAGGAGCATTAAGAAGAGAAAAGGAAACTTTTTAGAATTTTGCAGTTTGAAACCATTGTGATAAATAGAGCATTTGCATATTTATGGAGGAAAGGGTTAGCTCAATGCAAGTTTTTGAATGACAAAACGGTGCAACTCTAAGAGACAGTCTCTGATCTGGGTTTACACAGTTTGCAAATGCCGGAGAGACAAACAATGCAGACCCTGGTCAGAGGTCAAGTTAATGTTTAAATGCAAAACTTGTCCTCTTTTTTTTTTATTGTAACCTTTTCAGTGCGGGAAATGTCCTTTGCAAACAGTGTAGACCCAAATGAGAGGGCTACAGCCTCCTAGAGGAGCCCTCTCATCAGGGTCAGCACTGTTTGTCATGTTACACCTTTTTTTTTAAAAAAAATCCCTGAATATTCCCGGTCAGCTTGGCCTAATTGAATTTTGGGACAGTCCATTGGACAATTCAGCGTTGAAAGGGTTAATAAGGTTTTCCTTTTCATAACCTTGATCATCATGATCATATGTTGGATCTAAATGAGATACCAAGTTACTCTGCCTTCTATCTGTATCCAAGCTCTTTAACCCATTCCCACTTAGGCTATTTTTAGACCTAACCTCTTTGGTTAAATCTACCAAAAAGGAGCATTAACTAGAGAAAAGGAATTTTTCAGAATTGTGCAGTTTTGAAACCATTGTAATAAATAGAGCATTTGCTCCTGTGGTTTCATAAAGTGACTTTTACAGAAGCGTCAAAAGGCGTCAATATGTGGGAATGGGTTAAAATGGTTATCAAAACTTAGCCATCTACAGGCCAACATCGGTATTTCTAACTCACTTACATATTTATTTCTTTGCATGCTAGCTGTTTACTTAACCCATTCCCTCTTAGACTATTTTTAGACCAAACCTCTTTGAATATATAAGTTACGGAAAAGGAGCAATCTCAGCATTTGTACTTGAAATATTAGAATTGTGTAGTTTTGAAATCATTGTGATAAATAGATTATTTCCTCCTTTGGAGCAAACACTCTTTTTATCACAATGGTTTCAAGAAGTGACACTTTCAGAGGCGTCAAAAGGCGTCTATGTTTATTCTAAATTTCAATACGTATTGAATATTCATGGACAAAATAGTTATAACAAAATAAGGAAAGCAAAACATTGTAGCTATTTTAGAAAGTAACGAAACAGATCATTCAAATTCATTTAGCAAACAGAGCAGACCCTGCTTAGACAGCTCTTACAGGAGCCATCTGATCTTGGTCTACTCTGTTTGCAAATGTGTGAAAAGGCGTCAATATGAGGGAATGGGTTACAATATTTATCTAAATAATTTGGATCCAGATAGGAGATTAAGTAACTTGATCAATCTAGCTGAACACTATGTCCAACACAAACACAAGTCATGAAGTTATAGCCATTTTGACCTTTGACCTCTAACCATGACATTCATCAAACCCCACTTAAATTTACAGCTCCATGAGATCAGTATACATGTATGAGGCCTCTAACTTAAAACTCAGCTTAAGTTACAGGCAGACAAACAGGCAGACAGACCAACAACCAAACAGAACAGAACAGAACAGACAGGCCAAAAACATTACACCCCAAGATCATGATCTTTGGAGCATAAGAAATTAAAATACAATTTAAGATGACAAATTTTCCAGGTGACAATTACTTGCATACATGTATTTTTACATATGACAACAATTGCAATTTTTGCTCAACAAAAATGGGCACACCAAGGCTGTACCGGTACTTTTTAATTTTTCTGAAAGAAAAATTATAAAGAAACTGCAACCGACCCTTTTCCCTTTCTTTCGTTGTAAAGCTTTAAAACCAACTTTTATTCTTAACATCTATAGGAGTTATCTGATCTGGGTCTACTCTGTTTGCAAAGGCGTAGAAAGGCGTATTTATGGAGTATAGGGTTAAATAAAGTTTTAGTTATTTTACTGATCGTTAGGGTCTGCTCTGTTTGCTTATGGAATTCTATAGATCGGATTCTACAATTTCTCCAAAAGTCAAAAATTGCTATTGTTCATATACCATTATGAAAATTCAGCTACCATAATAAATATTCATGATGTCATTATTTCTTACAGTTTTTGGCCAAGGCAGAAACTGAAGAATCGTATCTATATTATATCATAATCAAACAGAGTCATCTGATCTGAGTCTATTCTGTTTGCAATGGTGTAGAATGGTGTAATTACGGAGTGAAGGGTTAAAAAGTTTCTAAGATGTTTGTAAAATAGTTATGCCTCTCATGGTTGCAGGTTTATAGTTTTGACATATGACCTTGAAATGCAACCTTGACATGACATCACTCAACAGTAGCAACTTCATGGTCAAGGTTTAACTCTTTACTTCATGAATATTCATATCAGATAAAATATATTCAGAGCTACAGATAATGGTGTGTACTCAAATACTAAAATCGACATTTCTCCATCAAACACCATGTTGTGACCAAAGAGACGATTCTAAAGAGTGGTCACAACATAGGGTTTGGTGGAGAAGTAAATAAGATATACTTGAAAATGTTTTTTGATTTACGCATCTTATCTGGACCTCTGATATTACTTTGATTATTTTTCATACTGGCACATGAACACAGGAAGTTTTGACTATTGCAGAAATTGTAGAATCAGATTTATGTTGTTCCACAAGCATACCACAATCAGTCTACTCTGCAAAGGTTGACTGAATATACATGTAATAAGGTTCTGCATCAGTGGAGTTGTCAGTTAACCCATTCCCTCATAGGCTATTTTTAGACCCAACCTCTTTGAATAAATCTACCAAAAAGGAGCATTTACTAGAGAAAAGGAAAATATTAGAATTGTGTAGTGTAGAATTGCAAATGCTCTGTTTATCACAATGGTTTCAAGAAGTGACTATTACAGAGGCGTAGAAAGGCGTATTTATGGAGGAAAGGGTTAAAATTGAAATGCATGCAGCAGCTTATCTCTTTTCTTCATAAATACGCCTTTTCATACATTTACAAACAGAGTAGACCCAGATTAGATGGCTCCTGTAAGAGCCATCTGATCAGTTTCTTTTTTCTCTGTTTGCTTATGGAATTTTACTGATTCTACAGTTCTACATATGGCCAAAAGGTTTCTTGTTTATTGGCCATTTTAAAAAAGTAGGTTTAAATAGTGAATATTCATGAAGATATGAACTCTTGTATAAATACTCATGAGGAAAACAATTAATGTAAAACAAACAATATAATCCTGAATACAATTACATATACATGTACATGTACTTTGGATTCTCATCAGACTCTGGTGGCCCCAACTTCTTGGCAAAAGCTAATTTAATATCAATAAAATGAAGACAGAATAAAAGTTGGTTTTAAATGTTTGCATCGCAACATATCAAAGCTTGTGTTAGGGTGTTGAAAAAGAAGTGGTTAGATAAAAGGACAGCGAACCTACCACGAAATCTATATTGCGGAACTTTAGTAGTGTCTGCATTAATAAAATACAAGAAACAATTGCAACTTCAATATGAGCTGAGTCACAGAAAAAACAGCCAATTCATGGAATAAACAGAAATAGCTGAGTCATGGAAATCATAATATCATATCTACTGGTACACTAAGTATTCAGGCAGCCAATCTCCCTTCTCAATCTGTTTCTTAACCCTTCACTCGATGAATATTCATGTAAGAAATAATGACATCAAGAAAGTTAATTAGATTAATTATTATAATAGCACATGGACACAGAATTGTTTGTTGGAGGAGTTTCAGCATTACTTTAGACCTGCATTAACCCTTTCTCTCATAGGCTATTTTCAGACCCAACCTCTTTGAATAAATCTACCGAAAAGCAGCATTAACTAGAGAAAAGGAAAATTTTAGAATTTTGTAGTTTGAAACCATTGTGATAAAAAGAGCATTTGCTCCTATAGGAGCATATGCTCTATTTATCACAATGGTTGTGATTTTGTAGTTTGAAACCATTGTGATAAAAAGAGCATTTGCTCCTATAGGAGCAAATGCTCTATTTATCACAATGGTTTCACAAACTGACTTCTACAGAGTCTTCAAAAGTCGTCAATATGAAGGAATGGGATAGCTGTAAACTCGAACTTCTAATAAATAGAAATGTTATTTGTGGGGTCCCTTGAAGTTCGAGTTATCAAAGTTCAACTGTACCTATGCCATTATAAACATTCAGCTAGTAAATACTCATGTTATTTTTTCTTACATGAATATTCAACAGTGAAACTGTAATCAGATTCACATATAACAGAGGCCCACATAAGATGCATACATTAAAACATTTTCAAAAATAATTCCTTTATTACTCCACCAAACCATATGTTGTGACCACTCTTTAGAATCGTCTCTTCGAGACGATTCTAAAGAGTGGTTACAACATAAGGTTTGGTGGAGAAATGACGATTTTAGTATTTGAGTACGCTCCTTTATCTGCTGCTCTGATATAACTTATTTTTCATCGTCACCAGTCTCCAGCTGTATGTACAGTTGTGTAAGTTTAATTTAGCACCTTTTTGATTACTGACCCTTTACTCAATAAATGGCATTTTCACGCACTTGCAAACAGAGTAGACCCAGATCAGATGGCTCCTGTAGGAGGTCTGCTCTGTTTGCTTATGAAGTTATGACATGATATAGATCTGATTCTACAGTCTTTGTCAAAGCCAAATATTGCTGTGTTCATGTGTCATTATAAAACTTAATCTAATTAATATTCATGATGGCATTATTTCTTACATGAATATTAATCATAGAGTAAACAGTTCAATGAAACTATACAAAATACTGAAGTTTGATCTGAGCAGAGCTACAGATAACTGTGCGTACTCAAATGCTAAAATCGTCATTTCTCCACCAAATCATATGTTGCAACCACTCTTCAAGACGATTCTAAAGAGTGGTCACAACATAGGGTTTGGTGGAGAAATAAAGAAGTTATTCTGGAAATGTTTTAATTTATGCATCTTATCTGGACCTCTGTCTGAGTCTACAGTATATGCCCAATGCTGCCTGGATGAATTTTTAAAGTAGTTATAGAATATCAAGAAAGTAATATAAAATGTAGCCATTTGTGAGAATTGCATTTTTCAACCTTCCACATACACCATTGTACTTGTCTTACCTTTATATTGAATGGTAGTATTTGAATAGCTAGTGAAAAAACCAGATCCATTACCCTATAAGACCCATCCTGTTACAATAGAAATAAATGTTTATCCCATTCCTTCATACTGACACCTCCGTAAAAGTAACTTTTTGAAACCATTGTTATAAAATACAGCATTTGCTCCACAGGAGCAAGTGCTCTATTTATCACAATGGTTTCAAAACTACACAATTGATTTTTTTCTCCATTTTTTCTTTTAAATGCTCCTTTTCAGTAGATTTATTCAAAGAGGTTGGGTCTAAAAATAACGTACGAGGGAATGGGTTGCAAAGTATTACAAAAGACCCACATGCTGATGACAATGCTGGACTATTACTGAGAAAATTATTATTTTAACACTTTCCTTCTTAAATGTCTTTTCACACATTTGCAAACAGAGATTCTCAGAAGACCCAGATCAGATGGCTCCTGTGGGAGCCGTCTGATCAGGGTCTGCTCTGTTTGCTAAGGGAATTGATAGATAGAATATGTTTCTTTAGTTTCTAAAATGGCTATAATATATAGTTTCTCCTTCCATATTTCATTGTAACTATTTTGTCCATGAATATTCAGTAGGTATTGAAATTTGGACTAAATATAGAACAGGGAAATTGTTAACCTTTTACTCCATGAATATTCATGTAAGAAATAAAGATACCATGTATTTTTATAATAGCTAACCCTTTACTCCATAAACATGCCTTTCAACACCTTTGCAAACAGAGTAGACCCAGATCAGAAAGCTCCAATAGGATCTGTCTGATCAGGGTCTGCTCTGTTTGCTTATGATTTGTTTCTACAGCGTCTGCCATGGCCAACATTTCCTGTGTCCATGTGATATTATAACATTTAGTGTAATTCATATTGATGACGTCATTATTTCTTGTATGAATATTCATGAAGTAAACGGTTAATAAACAGAATAAATTTTAGCCATTACACAAAGTGTAGAACCTGATCTACATTATTGCATAAACAAACAGCAGATCACAATCCATTGTTGTCTGATCAGGATCTGCTCTGTTTGCTTATGAAATAATATAGATATGATTCTACAGTTTCTGCCATGGCCAAAGGTTCCTGAGTTCATGTGGCATTATAAAAATTACAACTACTTAACCCTTTCCTCCATAGGATATTTTTAGACCCAACCTCTTTGAGTGAATATACTCAAAAGGTGCATTTACTAGAGAAAAGTAAAATTTTAGAATTTTGTAGTTTGATACCATTGTGATAAATAGAGCATTTGCTCCTATTTATCACAATGGTTTCAATGGGTTATTTTTACAGAGGCGTAGAAAGGCGTATTTATGAAGGAAAGGGTTAATATTCAAGACGTCATTATTTTTTACATGAATATTCATGGAGTAAAGGGTTAAACATGTATGATACTAGATTGTAGCAGTTATGATGGTGAACAATTGTTTGAAGTTTAATAGAACTGTATCTATGTCGAATCCGTGTCACACCTTTTGCACAACAACAACGATGAAGCCCATGACAATGACAACACCGACGTTATGGGATTACTTCAGAATTTCTCTTTGAAAAAAACAACAACAGAAAAGCTGAAAGAAAATACTAACTCACCTGTAAAGGAATGTTGTTTTGCTTTTATAATTTCTGTTTTATTTTTTACTGTGACACACAGGTGTGTGAGGGCCATCATTGCGAACGTCATGATCACACTCTGGGCCAAAAGTGGAATTTCAAAGTGTTTACCAAACCTGCAAGAGAAGCATAAATAAAACTGAACAATACTGTTAGAAAAAAGCATCAATTTGGATTTTGCAAGTAAATGTAGTTCATCCTTTACCTGTTCAATATTCATGGAAGAAGTAATGACATCATGAAAATTAATAAGATTATTTTTATAATGGCACATGAATACAGGATATTTTGGCTCAGACAGAAACTGTAGATTTATCTTAGAATCAGATCTATATTATACTATAAGCAAACAGAGCAGACCCTGATCAGATGGGTCCTATAGGAGGTGTCTAATCTAGGTCTACTCTGTTTGCAAATGCATGAAAATGTGTTTGTATGAAGGGTTAAAATTCACTGCCATGTGCATTTTAAAGAATAATTTCATTATTTATGTCTCGAAGACGACTCTAAAGAGTGATCACAACATAGGGTTTGGTGGAGAACTGAAGATTTTAGTATTTGATTATGTACCTTTATCTGTTGCTCTGAGATGTATCTCTACCTCTAGCACATTTGAATAAATTGAAGTTAGCTGAATACCTATAACTGATTTGCCATATTGATCATGGTCTGCACCGTTACCATTCAAAATTATTTAAAACTAAATTTACCCTAAGAATAGGCTCTGCTGTTATACAACAAGAGTTTTTGAAGGAACACATGTATCACATGCCTGCAAAAGTGTGACACAAAGAATTGTGATGCAAAAAGCATGTCAAAACAAACAGACGAATAGACAGACAGACAACCATGAAGTGATATCTATGTTTCACCCTGCTTAAGCAAGTGACAAAATAATGGACCGTCACCACTCCTCTTGAAAATTCAGCATTGACCCTTTCCTTCATATTAACACCTTTTCACACATTTGCAGAGTAGACCCAGATCAGATGGCACCTATTGGAGCCGTCTGATCTGGGTCTGCTCTGTTTGTTAATCGAATTTGATAGATAGATTTGTTTCTTTAGTTTCTAAAATGGCTACAATGTTCCATCTCCATATGTTATTATAACTATTTTGTATTGAAATTTCGAGTACAATGTATTTATAGAACAGGGAAAGGGTTAATATGGATAACAATTGATAAACTCACCAGAACAAAATCCTGAGAATGTTTGCGATGAGCAAGGTAAGACATACGAACAATGAAAACCCCTCTGCATTCTGAGTGCGGTTTATATCTCTGTACTGTGGAATGAATGGAAACACCCCTCCAAAGATCATAGCCCCTGCAGCCACTGTGCTAACGATGTTTGTCAGTGTGAAATCCGGCATGGTGAGAAGTGACGCTAGTCCGTAGCCAACTGCTGAATGCACTGCATTAGGAGACTCATCTACCTGACTATCCTGAGCCACAGCTTGACTATCGTCTACCATCTATGAAGATGGCTTTTGAACTCGAGGCTGTTTGTATCTATCTCGTATCTACAATCTGAAATTATCAACAGCAGACACATAAAATTTACGATTAGGTTATACCATAACTTCAAAGCAAACTGACACTTTAACCATTTCCCTTATTTCCAAATATTGATGTAAGAAATAATGACCATGAGTCATTGACCGTGATGCTTAACCCTTTCCTTGTTCTATGTTTATTTCATTTTTCAGTACCTACTGAATATTCATGGCCCAAAGGTAGAACATTGTAGCCATTTTAGAAAGTAAAGACACAGATCTATCAAATTCTATTAGCAAACAGAGTAGACCCTGATCAGACGGCTCCTCTAGGAGCCGTCTGATCTGGGTCTACTCTGTTTGCAAATGCGTGAAAACATGTTTATATGAGGGAAAGGGTTAAACATTCTAATTTGTAGTCTTGAAAATACTTCTGCTTCTCAGCAACATTGTAACAGGTTGTATACTATGTTCTACCATATATATCAGACGTCCCAGTATATTTTTCCTGAATTTGTTATCACCTGAAGATTAATTTTGTGCATTTCATTGATATTAAGCAGCATGACAGGACATTTATTTATGACAAACTATGTTTACTATGTTTACAGAAACTAGCTTTGGCTAGGCTTGTTTTTTAAATATATATATACATGTATATATATACGGAACGAATATACTTTGCTGGTCCCCACAAAATGTACGGGAAATGTAGGTATTTTACTGTCGCGTGGGAGGGTTTTTAAACCAATAATTACGAAAAAGTAAGCTTCAAATCCCCATAAATCGAATTCTACAAACGATTATGTATACATTCTCGTGTACTTAATGTTATTAACTTATTATTGGGGCTGCTGCCTAGAACCCCCACTTATCGGATGATAGAATATAATTATCTAGTGTTCATACATTTTTTTTTTCTGTCGAGGTTCATAATTCATTGTGACTGTGGTATCAGGTATTGTGTACACATTTGTAAAATTCTGTAATAAATGGAGGTCTGAATAAATGGGATGGCTCTACATGAATCTGGGTCAAATCGGACCAAAACCAAATCGGCCTGGGTCAAATCGGACTGGGTCAAATCGGACCACTCTATATATGGGAATGCCCCATATGATTAATTAGATACCTAAATTTGGACAAATAAGAATAGTGTTGTGTATTGATTAATACAAAAGGCTTTAATTAAAGATTTAATCTGTTTAGGCGGGGGGTAGGTAATTGAGGTATATCAGAGACGTATATGTCTCTGGGTATATGTTGTTGTGATAATATTTTTTTTTAACTTTGATGATCCTGAGTAGAGGGCATTGTCTGCACCAACTGACCTGATCATAATTAGATTTCTTAATCTGAGTTTGTTACATTAAATGACCCATGAAATAAGAGGTGTTTAATGGTTGTCATTAATTGTAAACGGCATATTTTAATCAGAGACATATACATACTGTATGTAATATATGTCTCTGCTTTAATCAACTAATGATTATGTAACTGATTATTACTTTCCTGCAAATTACTGTTTAGATGAATTGTACTGTTCACACCCCTTTTCTGATTATGTAGATTGTTGGCGAATAAAAGAAAAATTAGGTGTCATCTTTAAATTTATAAGTTAAATTGTTATATATAATTTGACTAAAACTTGCAGAAAACAAGTCTATATTTGAATAAATAAATATTCGATTCACGATTAAAATCATCTTAATATCATACTTCGGTATTCACAAGCAAAAATAGTTTAAAAAATTAAAGAATGAGTAAATTACCATTATAATTTTTTTTTCGATTCGACCTGGTCCAATTTGGATATAGTCCGGTTTGACCCAAGGTCCGATTTGGTTTTAGTCTGATTTGACCCGTTACCCTCTACATGCATATTTATTAACCCTTTCTCTGTTTATGTTTATTCCAAATTTCAATACCTACTGAATATTCACGGATATAAAAGTTATAATGAAATATGGAAGGTGAAATACTGTAGCCATTTTAGGAAGTAAAGAAACAGATCTTTTAAATTCCACTAGCAAACAGAGCAGACCCAGATCAGACGGCTCCTCTAGGAGCAGACCCAGATCAGACGGCTCCTCTAGGAGCCGTCTGATCTGTGTCTACTCTGTTTGCAAATGCGTGAAAACACGTTTACACGAGTTTAACTTAATTTTTATAATGGCAGAATGATGTACACAGGATATTTCAATATTTGTAGAACTGTAGTCAGATCTCAGGCCTGAAAAATTCCACTCGTCCGCTCACCATGAAGAGTAACTTTCTTGCAGGACGAGTAGAATTTCAGAAATTTTAACAATGACTAAGTAAAATAACAATTAAATAAGACAAAGGCAGCTGGCAGGATGAGTAAAACTTTTAGAATTTTTCCAGCTCTGGGTCTATAATAATCTCATAAGCAAACAGAGTAGATTCTGATTAGACAGCACCTACAAGAGCTATTTGAGTTGGGTCCAACTCTATTTGCAATGCCAAGGACATGAAAAGCGTTTATACGAAGGGGTCCCATACGAAGGAACGGATTTTGCAATGAAAGCAGCAATTATCAAAGAGCAAAAAAAATAATTCCCAAACGAAATTACGTACTGCTATGACACCACTTTAAATAATCCTTATGCCTGGCTCCTATGTAAATAAATGTGAAAAACCATAATAAGTCCTCTACCTGGGAAAACACCCAAACTAATGACTAATGACGCAGGTGTGGAAGTGTGACACATAAATTTGGAAGGATTTTGAAATAATGAATAACTCTAGAAAATGTTAAAATAGTGTTAGGCCATGTTTCCTACACTGAAGTCGGCTTTAGGCGACGAATATGGTTTGATCAATATCTGACGTTGCAAACAATATTCTCCGTCCGGGTTCGATCAGGGGAAGTAACTCAAAGGGACTACCGGAAGCGGATGTTGAACGTTCTGGCTATAGATACGACCAGTCAACGCAACGTCCACTCGGAAGACCTCGGCTATTTCCAACGAATATCTATATTCCGAACCCGGACGGAATACGACGAGTAGTTACGAATGCGCAACGTCTCCCGTCCATGGCCATGCGCAGTGTTTTAAGTGCAAGTCGGCATGCCTTATAAACGGATTATTTCATCAGGAATACTACATGGATTCTATAACTTTGAAATAAAAGCCAAATACCATATTCCTGTCTTCATAACCCGTGAAAAGAAGCAAGAGCGCAATTATTCTAAATTATTCAATAGAACCTTATACTAAATTATGAAATTTCAGTGGCGTATCCGTCGTGTAAAAACCTTTATAGGATTATACGACGTATAAATACATGTACAGATACAGGTGCAATTTGATTCTGAAGAAAATCGCACAGCATCCTGTAACATAAATAATAACTGTTAGCCCATAGGCACGTGTCCTGTTTTCATATAAAACATGCCAATATTACGACCTCTTTCTAGGGAATCAGTTAAAATTTCAGTTAATTGATATTCATGAATATTCATGGAGTAATATAATTATAGGGTTTAAGCAAAGACCTATGATAACACATAGATAAGAAACTTTGACAAATCACGCAAAATATCGCGGCAAATCTACCAACTCGATCACGCAAAATTATCACGTTTACAAATATCTCTGGTTGTAAGAAACGCTCAGGATATATAAGCATATCATTGCGTAGAACAATTATTCAGCTACAATATGGCACATTGAATGTTAAAATATGTCCATAAACAAAAAAAGTCTTGTGCAAAGACCCAACCCACCTGTCTGAATTGTAATCTACTTATTTTGATGAAAATTACCTAAGTAGTTTCAAACGATTCACATACTTTCTTCAAAATAATATGGTATATTTTAATTGGAAAATTATTACAGATACTATTACTAAAAGTTTTATCACAGATAAAACTTCTGTTTTTCAGTAGTTTATGAAATATATAAGTTTGCCACATGCCGAAATAAGGCATGATTCTTAGCATGTACCAAATCAAACAAAGTCACTTTTGCAAATATCTCGGATGGTAAGAAAAATTCAGGATACAAGCATATCATTGTGTAGTGCAGTTATAAAGCTACAATATAGCACCTTGATTGTTAAAATATGTTCACAACCAAAAAGGTTTTATGCAAAGACCCAAACCACCTATCAGAATAAAGTTCACCTAGCGTTATACAGTAGTTTCTTATCTATGTGTTATCATAGGTTTTTGGTTCAAGATTCTAAATTCAAACATCATTTATCCGATCCAAGTGACATCCTTACAAATAAACATATGGACCTCAAGTAGAATATAATACGTTTAGCAGTGAGACAAATAATTCGTCTAAATGGCATTTGTTTTCTTGATATTACTTTATACCACATAAACATACTGTATACTAACAATTAATAGAATCTATTTAGGATTTACCCCTTTTTTTGTTGAGTATTCGTGTAGGAAATAATGACACCCTGAACATTTACATTTTGCTGATATTGTTTTACAGTGACACATGTACACATGTACTGGTGGAAACAGTATACATGTAGTCGGATTTATTAGTAAAACCTCTCTATAACGGTCACTAAATTGTGTTTTATGCTTAGCTTAAAACCTGATACACAGACCGATATTGTTAATGCTTTTAATAAAACTTCAAGGTATTTAGACGATATTTTGAATTTAGATAATCCTTATTTTGAAACTATGATTTCTTCAATTTATCCAAAAGAACTGTCTTTAAATAAAGCGAATCAATCTGACATTATATAGCTTCATTTTTAGATTTGAATCTTTCAATTACAAATGATAAAGTTTCGTCCAAAATATACGATAAAAGGAGAAGATTTTAATTTTAAAATTGTTAATTATCCTTTTCTAGATGGAGATGTGCCACGTTCTACATCTTATGGGGTTTATATTTCTCAACTTATTCGGTTTGCCCGAGCCTGTTCTTTGCTTGAAGATTTTAACAGTCGTAATTTAGTTATAACTGATAAACTTCTTAAGCAAGGTTACAGATATCACAAACTTCGAAAAACGTTTCTAAATTTTTATTATCGAAATTTACCACTCATTAGTAAATATAATTGCAATCTACGGACGTTACTGCAACAAGGCATTTCTCAACCAGACTTTTATGGGAATGTTATTTACAAACTTAGGAAAATTCGGGGTCATATTCATTTTCATGATTTGTTTATAAAACGCATTAAAACATTAAGAAGAAAGGTTATGATCCTATTATATTGCAACGCACTGCATGTTTGGTTATCGACCCTTTTACAGTCGGTAGCTACGCTTCCATCTTTGCTTGCGCGATGACAGGCCGAGGGTAGTACTCTATGATGGTACTTTTAAACTCGGATACGGGATGAGCTTACCAGACTCATGTATTACTTTTTCCATGTCGTGCCCTTAACGGCTTACCTACAGGTGCTCTGACTTCAGCAAAGTCATTGGGTACATATTTGACGGATTGTCCCAGTTATTATGCTATGTTTTAAATGTTGTCCTGTGTTCACCGTCGTCTATGTTGTGGGTAAGTCCGGAGGGGATACCTTTATTTACACTATTTGTAAAGCTAGGGTGACTTTGAGAGAAGTGTGAGGTTAGGACTTCCGTAAACCGGTTTAAACCCCCAGTGGTGTTTTTGCTACTGACTGTGCCAAGGCGGTACTCTCTTTGTCACCCTTCCTTTTTTTGCCTTGCGTCTTTGTGCTTGTGATTTTGTTCATGTGTGGAGTGTTTGTCTCTTGTTCTTGTGTGTCTGTTGGTGTTTTCTGTGTTCATCTCGTGTGTGAGTGTGCGTTTGGGTGTGTGGTTGTGTGGGTATGTGTGTCATGCTGTCTATCGGTGTTTTGTTGGTGGTTGCGTCTTGTGTGTGGCTTTACCTGCTTGGCTTTACTACTTTTCCATTAATTAGTTGGTATGTAGGGCAGGTGGCTGCTTAAAGCAAGGTGAAAGTAAAACAGAACGCTCCTACAACTGTACTGCATAATTAATGTTCTGAACGA
The DNA here is from genome assembly GCA_963576725.1 of Azorinus chamasolen. Taxonomy (NCBI): domain Eukaryota; kingdom Metazoa; phylum Mollusca; class Bivalvia; order Cardiida; family Solecurtidae; genus Azorinus; species Azorinus chamasolen. The sequence goes on along the minus strand of OY755238.1, from coordinate 35,519,830 downwards.
CCGTTTGTCACAAAACAGGGTGTCTATTGTCAGCCAATTTTTTTTAATCCACATAGAAAGTTTCTTTCATACAGGTTTATCAATAAAAGAGTTGAACTGGAAAGCTCGATACTATATTTAGGCATTATATTTCAAACAGTTGCAATGTTCTTATGCATCGATGTCCGTCAGTACCTTAATTTACCTATGCCACGCTTGTAAACACGTGCCAGAAGACGCCGGAGAATATCATTAAAGGCATTTCGAATGGAATGTTGACCCATTAAGGTGCCACAGTATGTTAGAATCACAAAAACATATATATATTTTATATATATTTGCATTAATGAATAGGCACTAGTCTCTTTTATTCATAGCATTAACGAAATACCATTAAATATACATGTACCACAAAAGCCTATAAACCCCTCTTCATTTATTACCATCGAGCTTTTCTCTGACTTAGCCAGTCAGGCTGAGTCAGCCATTTACGAGGAAGGCTTATCAGGATGACCTAGGGGGAACTGATAATTAGGACACATACGTGATAAAGCAATAGGCGGCTATTTATCCGCGTTTCCCTCTCGGTAGCCTCACACTATGTCGCCCATATGCCTAGATAAGCTTTCTGATTCTGATTGGGAAACTGGCAATTAAATCAGCTTTTTATACGCCCACCTAAAAAAGGTGGTCGTATATTATCGTGGCCCTGTCCGTCCGTCCGTTCGTTCGTTCGTTCGTACGTTCGTTCGTTTGTTCATCCGTCAACATTTTGTTTGTCCGCTGTTTTCTGGGAAAACTATTTGACAGATATTAATGAAACTTCACACAAATGTTAAATTCATCAAGATCTGAAGCTGAGTTGATTCTGAGGTTCATTTGATTTTTCATTTCAGAGTTATGGCCCTTGTCCTTAAAAAATGCAAATAGTTTGTCCGCTGTTTTCTGGGGAAACTATTTGACAGATATTAATGAAACTTCACACAAATGTTTAATGCATCAAGATCTGAAGCTGAGTTGATTCTGAGGTTCATTTGATTTGTCGTTTCGGAGTTATGGCCCTTGTCCTTAAAAAATATGCAAATAGTTTGTCCGCTGTTTTCTGGGAAAACTATTTGACAGATATTAATGAAACTTCACACAAATGTTTAATGCATCAAGGTCTGAAGCTGAGTTGATTCTGAGTTCATTTTATTTGTCGTTGCGGAGTTATGGCCCTTTTACTTAGAAAATAATGCAAATACATGCAAATAGTTTGTCCGCTGTTTTCTGGGAAAAGTATTTGAGAGATATTAATGAAATTTCACACAAATGTTAAATGCATCAAGATCTGAAGCTGAGTTGATTCTGAGGTTCATTTGATTTGTGGTTTCGGAGTTATGGCCCTTGTCCTTAAAAAAATGCAAATACTTTGTCCGCTGTTTTCTGGGAAAACTATTTGAGAGATATTAATGAAACTTCACACAAATGTTTAAAGCATCAAGATCTGAAGCTGAGTCGATTCTGAGGTTCATTTGATTTTTCGTTTCAGAGTTATGGCCCATTTACTTAAAAAATAATGCAAATACATGCAAATAGTTTGTCCGCTGTTTTCTGGGAAAACTATTTGAGAGATATTAATGAAACTTCACACAAATATTTAATGCATCAAGATCTGAAACTGAATTGATTCTGAGGATCATTTGATTTTTCATTTCAGAGTTATGGTCCTTGTCCTTAAAAAATAATGCAAATAGATTGTCTGTTTTCTGGGAAAACTATTTGAGAGATATTAATGAAACTTGACAAAAATGTTTAATGCATGAAGATCTGATGCTGAGTCGATTTTGAGGTTTATTTGATTTGTCGTTTCGGAGTTATTGCCCTTTTACTTGAAAAAAAATGCAAATATATGCAAATAGTTTGTCCGCTGTTTTCTGGCAAAACTGTTAGACAGATATTAATGAAACTTCATACACATGTTTAATGCATCAAGACCTGAAGCTAAGTCGATTCTGAGGATCATTTGATTTGTTGTTTCGGAGTTATGGCCCTTGCACTTAAAAAAATAATGCAAATCTGTGCCAATATGAGGATGGCCATAACCTTTTCATTTGAAATGATATTTACTTCAATTTTTTTATATGGTTAAACCTTAATGTGAATTTTCACATATATTGTGGGGGTTTTGATATTTTATTCTAAAGTTATGGTCCTTGAACTGTGTTCGTTGCTTTGTTAGTCGGTCAACTTTTAATTTGTCTGTTGTTTTCTGGGAAAACTATTAAAATGATATAAATGAAACTTAACACAAATGTTTTATTTTGAGGTTCATTCAGTTTGTCTATACAGAGTTATGGCCGTTGCACTTTACAAAAATCTGCAAAAATGAGGATTAGCTGTTACTTTTTTTATTTAACAAGATATTCACTTCATTTTTTTTAAAGAATAGTATCACCTTAATATGGAAATCAAGATTCAGATTAGAAAATGTCAACACTTATAAGGCATGTTGAATCAGAGAAAGTTTGCAAGTGGGCGTATTATGTACCGTATGCGGTACTCTTGTTAATTGATCTTATGGAAGAAAGGGGGAGGAGCTTAGTTGAAAATATCACACATATTATAAGCTCTCCATTGGATATATATGTGATTGAAAGCTGTAGATAATTACAAGATTACGCAACACAATTGGGGGTCTTTCTATTCTTTTTCATGTTTTGACAGATGCAAATTTAAAGGAGTCTGCTTTTTCAAAAAAAAACATAACTTCTGTAATTTGTGTCCGAATTATACGCGGTTTGCGGCATACCAAAAAGCATTGTCTCATCGAGGGATCCGTGTCACAGTAGGTTTTTTTTTATTATATATATCCTGCTTCTATCGTCTAAAATCAAAAGAAACGTAGCGGGAGGCGGAATTTATGGGGTCTTAAAACTAAAATAATGCATAACTCCCAAACGGAGAGCTTTATCAAAAACCCGTGAGACGGTTCCCTAGACATGCTAATGATTTACATATTGGCCAATTGTAATAAGTTAAGTTCAAAAGATAAATTTGTAATCTCTGTTTGAAAAAAATCAAACTGTTACCTTTAAATGAATTTCAAATGTCGGTTTTAATAGGATTTTCGATGTTTCTGATAAATAATCAAATAAATTAATATAACTACAATGTAACCAACTAGGCTCAGAAAAATGGCTCTAGGTAGTTTTAAATATGATTGTTCGATATCTGGAGCTAAACTATCTCGCCACCTTAACCCCATGCTGTGTATTTTGGGTGCTGTATCTCTAACATCTAATACACAAACTGATATGGCGGGCTACTATCACAGAGGATCAAGGTATAATTAATATTGCATAACTTTATCTCTTATGGCCATGGACCATGGACCACTGCAAGAGCATTCCAGGGAATCAATAATCAGCACAGCTGGACACTGTGTATTGAGGGGTGTGTGTGTGTGTGGGGGGGGGTGTTAATTGTCACTTATGAAGGAGCTTTGAGGTATACATAAGCTTGACATCGATGTCAAAGGTCAAGTGAAGAACATGGTTTCAGACACTGGGCCTTATCATGATATATCCACATGTGCAAAAAAGTGCAAAAAAGTTCTGGCATGGACAATTTACCTTTTTATAGTACCTAAATTTGACATTGAGATCAAAAGTCAAGTGGAGGTTTAATTGTGTACGTGTTACAATTGGATCGCCACGAGCATTTCTATGAACATATCTATGGGCATGTCGGAATAACACATAGTGTCGATATGAACAGTTCTGTGATGGACATGTGTGTGTGCATGTGTGCACGGACTTTATTTTCATAAATGCTTCTGTGGTTGCTCTGGGCTTTTTGTTGCATCTCCTGACTCTGAATTTATGGTCTTATTGTGTAATTATCATGATTAGTGAATTTTACCCTTTCACCAATTATAAAAATACGTCGAAATAGACACTCAGTTTGTATATATATATATAGAGAGTTGCCGTTCCTTACAGCGTGATCACCGTTTCTATAGCCACAGCCAACTGCATGTAAAGCGTCCACTCAACAAGAAGAGAAAATCAAAGTACTGATAGTACTGAAGGGATCTGTGTTTTTGGAAAGAAAACGTGTGTTATTCAGTAGAACCTCTCTAAACCGGACGAATATAAACATTATGACTGGGCATTAAAGACTGCTGTATGCTGACCAACTATACAAAAAGCTCCGGCAGAAGTTTCCGTATCGCTGTCAGCCTGCATCAAGCAGCCACCTGTTTTGAATCCTCGAAAATGTTTATTTTCTGTTCGGTCTAGAGAGATTCTACTGTATTTGGGTGTTTGTTTGCGAGTTATTTTTTATGTTCCCAGATGCTGAAATCTTATCTGGTGGTAGCTGGCATTTTGCATGTTTTATGTAAATATTTCAAACCCAATTTCCAAATTTGAAGTATAATTTAGTAAAGGTATAAGTTGAACAGTGTCAAGAAATCTTGATCTTCTGAAAACATTATATATAAATATATTTATATAAATGTATACAAAAATAAGTTTAAAATTAATTAAATATTGGAACCTCGCAAACAATTCATGTAGATAATCAAGAATGGTTGTATAGTTTTACAATCTATAATGGCAATCACCTGAAATTGTTAACAGATTTTGAAATGGGAGAAAAAAAGAGTAAATGTATTTATGATGAAAATTTTATTGTAGACAATGTCAAGAAAAAGTATAAAACAGCAAATAAACATATGTTGCAAGTAAAGCATCTGTTTGAAAGTAATTAAACCAGAGCACAAGCGGGTGCCAACGCTTATCTGTTCCATAACCCTGTAAAGACAAACTGAATGAACTTCAAAATAAACTCAGCTTCAAATTTTGTTGCTTAAAACATTTGTATTAAGTTTCATTTATATCATTTTAATATTTTTCCCAGAAAACCACAGACAAACTAAAAGTTGACCGACTAACAAAGCAATGAACACACGAAGTTCAAGGACCATAACTTTTGAATAAAATGACATATCAAAATCCCCGTAATATATGTGAAAATTCATATTAAGGTTTAACCATGTAAAAAAATTGAAGTAAATATCATTTCAAATGAAAAAGTTATGGCCATCCTCATATTTGCATAGATTTGCATTATTTTTTTAAGTGCAAGGGCCATAACTCCGAAACATCAAATCAAATGATCTTCAGAATCAACTTAGCTTCAGGTCTTGATGCATTAAACATGTTTATGAAGTTTCATTAATACCGTATAACGGGTTATTTTTACCTGCTGCTAATTTTTACTTATTTTTACGACCAAAGTCATTTTCGTAAAAATATTCCTCATATATTTTCGCCGCGTAAACTCTGGTAAAAAGATCTAGTACCTAGAACTTGAATTTAATCGTAAGCAGTGTAATCTTATCAAAGGCACCCTTATCTTCCGATACACTAGAGCGACGTGTTATTGTTAATACCTATTCATGTAGTGTACAGGTGTTTCAGTGCATTGTGTAATAGGCTATCAGCATCAAAACAAAATATGAAGAAACAACACATTATCTGACAAGCGTTTCTATTGGCCGGAATCAAAACACACCGAGAGGAAATGAGACAATCATCCAATCAGATGCACGGTTACTAACTGATTACGATACTGTAACTGGTTTCAGTCACTTACTGAATTTGTCAGATAAAGCGGGGTACCATTCCTGCATCAGTTTCGTCCTTATTGCTTTTGGACTCATCTGACGTTTTTCATGGCGCTCATAACGTATATTTTATTTATGAACTTCATTTCTGCGGCAGTGGTCGTCGTTGGCAGAACACTCGACCATAACAAACTTTGGGACAAATATGTACATGTAGCACATAATGGTCAATTACGTTAATTATGATGTTTGATGCCCAGGGCGATAGCCGGTACATGTGTTTACTGCGCGGTTACCGTGGTAGGTGTGAACACTTTTCTAACTGCGAAATACAGTTGAATTTGTATTAACAAAACTATTTGCTGTGAATTTTTAATGATGTAAACTTTTGATGAGCTAATTTTTTACGTGTCTTCATGGATTCG